>OZ012706.1:68026442-68578045 GCA_963942595.1 Cylloceria caligata | reverse complement strand
AATCAAGCAAAATTGTTCTTTATAAATAAACTCATGTTAAACGAAAAATGTGTCACATTTTCTTCAATACTGTAGAAATGTGCCTGAATTAATTGGGAATTTTCATCTACACCATTCACATAAAATTTTAGTACGTTATTAGACTCTTTTAACATGCGTTCGTATGGTGTTTTTGTAAATGTGTTTTACTCCATCATAACTCTAGTGAAAATGTAGAGGCGAAAATAAAAAATGACATTTCAATAACGCGCAGATGAATAGAGCAGCATGACAACAATCAGATCGATTGTGTACTTAGTTTACTCGTATGTGTCTATGATCGGGACTATTTACCACTAGCCTAGAGCTCCACCCGCCTTAAGGGGTCACATCTACTCAGAAATTTTGAAAAATTCGATTTTTCGTTTTCGACGGATTCTTATACTATAACATTTCAAGAATATTCTCTCAAAATTTCAAGTCGATCCGTTCAAAATTGAGCAAGTTACGGCCGTTTTTACAATTAGGTTCCGCGAGCCGCACGACGCAGGTATAACGGGGCAGGGGCCCCGAGGCCCCTTAGAGGTAATAAATTACACTTTACCTATGTATATACCCAACAAACGCGTTTTTCTCGGAACGACTTTTTAAGAATCGGTGACCACGATATCTCAAAAACGAGTGAACCGATTTGTCTGAAAATTTGCATACATTTTTGTCATATCTAAAGGCAGTCTTCAATCGAAGGATTTTTTTTTTCGATGCGTACTTTTTTTAATATCGAGGAAAAATGGAGGGATTTTTTTACCGAAATTTGGAGCATCACTTTCGATCGGCGACCATTTTTTCAAAAATTAATGTTTTATCAAACCCTTCGATTAACGACTAGATAATACTATACAAAAACTAAATTTATTTGGTTTTTTTATTTCAGATGATTGATTAGGCAGTTACAGTGGTCACCGCGGAAGGCCTTTTTTGAACAGCGGCCCGGACGGATACACTATATCATTTACATTCAGGAATTTTTTCCAATAAAAAAAATATGAAACATACTCAAAGATATTCCCCTTACTGTGAAAAAAAAAAGTTCGAAACCTGCAACCATTTTCGAAAAAAAAATCACAAAAACACGCCTTTTTTTCGGCCGCTGAGTAGATGTGACCCCTTAAACTCAATAGAACGAACTAATATTCAGCGGTGCTACATATTCAATTCGGTCACAAACGGTGGAAGAATACGGGTTTTATAGGAATTGTATTTTTTAAGTTTTAACTGCTTCTGCTTTCAAAGCATATGACAAAATTAACTAAAACTTGAGACATGTACGTAATAACGTTCAGGAATATTTTGGTACCAAATTTGGTGATAATAGGCTTTCGGATTTTATGGAACATGGAATTTTTTAAAAACAATAAGGATACAAAGTGTAACTTTGCACATGGATTCCTCTTTACTTTTAATTTGTCACGCGGCTTTCTTTATGAGAAAACCAAAATTGATCAACATACTTTCTCATGGGGACTTTGTGTCAAAAGGATAATAATAAGAAAGTTTACTTATTTAAGTATGGTACCGCTATGACTTTACCTGAATCTGGTATCCTGTACAATTTGGAGTACAGGGTATCGCACTTATCCAGTCTTTTAATATTCGTATCGTAGTTGACGCCGAGCAGAAACGAATTCTACTCCGAATTATGGTACATTGCTTATTTATTTTTGGTATTAACATTTATGATAAAGAAAAATTATTTCCAATAATGGCGACCTTTTTGGCTCCAATCATCATTACTAAGTCTATAAGAACTTTGTAAAAAGTAGTAAAATCCCACAAAAGCGCAATGTGTACAAACCTCGCAACAAGTACATTTACGTTAGTAATTTACTTGTAGTCACTTATAGTCAAGTACATGCTACTTATTAATTACATTTAGCGGAAATTTAAGTATCTATTAACACTATATATTATAGACTGAAATCAAAAACTAATTATTAAAATGACAATAAAAATTAAAGGAAAAAATATATCTAAGCTAAAAAATTAGATAAGATTCCGACTGTAGTACTGAGCGAATTAGAATGGTAACATGTACCTTACGATCGAAAAGTACCCGGAATTTGTCAATAAAACGAAAACGGTTCAATTATTCAACGATATTTATTTTATTCCCTTCAAAGTAATCTCCATCGTAAGCAAAACACATATTCCAACGCTTCTTCCAAACTTTAAAACACTTTTCCTAGGCCGATTTTGGGATCGCCTTCAGCTCTTTCTGCGAATTCTCCTTTATCGACTCAATTGTCTCAAAACGCTTTCCGCGAAATGGTAACTTGAGTCGTGAGAACAGGAAAAAGTCACACCGGGCCATGTCAGGTGAATACCGAGCTTGCGGAACGGTATTAACGTTGTTTTTGGTCAAATAGTCGCGTACAAGATGAGACGTGTGAGCCGGTGCATTGTCGTGGTGAAGAAACCACGAGTTGTTTCTCGCGCTTGAACTCGTCTCATACCCAAAAAAATCGTGCATAACGCTCGTACATAACGCTCGTGCATAACGCTCGTGCATAACGCTCGTGCATAACGCTCGTTTTATTGACAATTTCCGGGTACTTTTTGATCGTAACGTACAGTAGCGGACAAAAGTTTAAGACGATGAATTACAATTTGGTTCATAGATCTGTCATACAAGTACTAACGTTTCTTTCGGCTTGTTGTTTTTTTACAATACATGTGTACGTTTGACCTTCATAATGTAGAAGTCTCGGTCGTCAAATGTAAACAATATAGATTATACAATTTTTTTTTTCTTCCAACCATCTGTAAACAGCGGACATTAGTTTAAGACGATCTGTCGAACAAGATACCCGTAGTCGATCCACGCAATAATTTGATATATTAATACTGTAAATAGTTTGTGGTGTATCATCCAGTGTCTTAAGTTTAATTACGTACGAAAAGAGTATGGGTAAAGCCCGTAATTTGTCATCAACTGAACGAAAACTAATCGTGTCTCTACGGAAGCAAAATGAGACATTTTCTTCAATTGCAACTCAAATGAATCGATCAGAAACTTCTTGTAAGCAAGCGTGGTACAAGTTTGTGAAGACTGGGGACTATTTTGATCGACCAAAAAACGGTAGACCGCGGAAAACCACGCCAACGCTGGATCGTTGGATTCATCGATTAAGGGAGAGAGATCGTTTTCGTTCAGCAGTCGATATCAGAGCTGAAATATCCAGTAATAATAATGCAAAAATTAGTGTAAGAACTGTCCGAAGACGATTAGACGAATTCAATTTGAAAGCACGAAAGCCACGGAAGAAGCCGATGATCAGTAAAAAGAATAAAAAATTACGACTGCAATTTGCTAAGGCTCATCGGCATTGGACAAGTGAGGATTGGCAAAATGTGCTATTTTCGGACGAATCCAAATTCAACCGAATTTGTTCTGACGGGATACTGTATGTAAGACGTCGAATTGGCGAAGATTTAAATCCTCGATGTGTTTTACCGACAGTTAAGCATGGAGGTGGAAACGTAATGGTGTGGGCATGTTTTTCTCGCAATGGTCCTGGACCAATACGCCGAATTAATGGAATCATGGACCGTTTTCAATACTTGGATATATTGAAAAATACTATGTTACCGTATGCCTACGAAAACATGGGTGATAATTTTATTTATCAACAAGATAATGACCCAAAGCATACGGCTCGGGTAGTGAAAAGTTTTTTTCAAGATGAAAAAATCACTTTATTACCGTGGCTGTCGCAGTCGCCGGATTTAAATCCAATTGAAAACTTATGGTGTACCATAAAAAGAAGGGTTCAAAGAAATAAACCAAAAAATTTTGACGATTTGTACTCTTTGGTTGAAAAAACGTGGAATGAAACAACTGTGGACGACTGCAAAAAAATAATTGATTCAATGCCTCAAAGATGTGCTGATGTGATAAAAAATAATGGACTGTGGACAAAGTATTGAAGGGAGGAAAATATCTGTATATTTTCTACCAAAAAATATTTTTTTACGTATAGTCTTAAACTTTTGTCCCCAAAGATATCAAACAAATTTATGTTTTCTTTGTTTATTGTATCTAATGTTGTTACGCGCAAAATTGAATTTATGTAATAAATATATGAATGAATGATTAATTAGCTAATACAAAAAAAAATCCACTGAGTCAATTCTCTTCATAAAAAAATCAACGATTACTTTTTTTTTCCTCTCCGTCTTAAACTTTTGTCCGCTACTGTATATTGTACAAAGAAACCATGGTTTCTACATTTCATGAACTCGCCAAGTACTCCAGTCATCATTTTTCTTACAATTTTTTACTTTACCATTACTTTACAGATTTTTACTTCAGCTATATTTTTTTCATAGAATATTTATTGCTATTTCAGTTATTCGTTATCGATTTTAGTTTATATTATATAGTATTAATATATACATAAATTCCCACTAATTGTAAGTGTAAAGAATATGCAACATGTACTTGGCAACGATGCTTTACATGTTTTCAATTTATTTCATACCTATTTGTAAGCATAGGAGACCTCTTACGTAAATGTACTTGATTGAATTTTGTAAATGGAATGTGTTTTAACATTTACAATACTTGCATGTTACTCATGTTATATAAAGACCACATGTTATATGTAAACGGAATGAATTGATTATATCTTGTTACATTTACATTACCTGCACATTACTATTTTTATATAAATAGTGTTATAAGCATGTTATATAAACGTTGTAGAATCTTGTTACATTCTTGTAATATTGTAATATTATTACGTTGCACGACAATAACATTACTTGAATATAACTCAAGTTACACTAACATTGATACAATCATGTTATACATATATCGATTACACAATTTTCAATATATAACTGTAACGTTCAATTGAGTATAACAATTACATTACTTACTATATGCATAAATCATACATTACATGTTACTTCCATGTTCTATATTCACTATATAATATCATTTTCAAGTCTGTTCGAGCATAACCCTGCCCAAATCAAAATTTTCGAGGCCTTCTTTAGACCTAGGCCAATTTAGGAGCCATCCTTGTCCGGTCGGATTTAATAAACTCAATCGAGGGTACGGCGTATGAGATACGTATATATACGAGTATAAGGCCCTCCGATAAACCTATCGAGTGACAGAAAGTAGACATTTCCACTCAAAGGTGAACGCGGAGGTCCCTCATAGAAGGAATTGAACCCCCATGTGAGCCAATTATAGGAGCTCCCGACAAAACGCCTGCATGTTATATTTAGTAAAATCAAGATAGATCGAAATTAATTATTAATTTCAAGCAGTTTACTCAACGACGGGTCGTTATACAGTAATCTTAATATTATTATTCTATTAACGATAAAAAAAATTGTCGACAGATATGATTTATTTGTAACGCCACCCGAGAAGTGACTTAACTACCTATATTGACTTCGTTTACTTTATATGTATAATAGCATGCATCGAGGCGTTATCATGTTACAAGGATGAATGATTTTTGAAGAAACGAAATAGCTGAAACCGATTGCAAAGTCCATTTGTTATAAATTTCGGAATTCCTTCATATGACCTCTTTATAACTTGGATAGAAGTTAATTTTCGGGAATTTTCAGTATGGTTGATTGAAAATCTAAGATCAAACAATTACCCAAAATCGTCAGTTTCAAAATGGTGGCTCGTTATGTACTCTTTTAATTGCGTAAGTGTCACAGAACGGATAATATGTTACTCATTCTTGTAGCGGCATTAGAATCAGTATGGGTCTTCATGTCTGATCATTTGTTTATAGGATCGCCGATAAAATTTATGGAATTAAAGTAAGATAATGTGACTATTAACGTGACTATTAATGCCATAAAAACGTTTTTTGTGAATCGCCTAGAAAATAGAAGGGAGAAACGACATTGACAATATTAAAAACTTTGCATGAACAAATTACCAAAAGAGCGTATCTGTCATCATCGAACTGGAATGCCACACATCCCGATTCGTTTCTCGCGGATACGTTTTTTTTTCGTATTAGCCCGTATTATTTTTTTTAAAGTTACTTTCTAAGCCTAACGAACACCAGACGCTCATGTCGTGACTTCAATATAGAACGACACGAGTATAGTTCAGACGGGTGCATTTTAGAAATATCTAGACGTCTTGCACAAATGCCGGCTATTTAGATGCAACAACCGTAATGATAAAAATCTATGTTCTTTTATGATCACTATGTAGTGGAGCGATTTTTGGATGTTTACAATAGAGTTTCATCAAAAACTCTTTGTCACACTAGAAAGAGTTCTCTACTGGAAGTACGCAATTGATGCCTAATACTATGCTTTTTTGGACATCATAAGCCCAGAAATGCAAGTTCGATAGTAGAGCGATAGTGGTGCTCAGATGCATCCTCCGGTGTTATCTGGGAAGAACGTGCTTGCCCCGACACTCGTATTTTGGGTAAATATTATCTATGGGGAGCACCTTCCCTATATGATATAATGATAATCATAACTTGAACAGAGTAAAATCAACATTGATAATTATAAATTATTATTCGTGCTTATCATCACAACATTCAGCATACACTTGTTATTGAATAATATAGTCTCTAGGGTCTATGACTTCAGTTTACCAGCAGAACTAGCTTAAGGTGTTCAGTAAGTTTTCATTGGCTGATCCGTATATAATAGCTCCGTTATCCAGTTTGACCCTTATATATAATATAATAACTTTATAGGTGTTGACGAGAACGTTTCAATCTGATCCCCAGTTTTTAGACACGAGTGATTTTAGAATATTAACTTTTCTCATGTATGGCGCTTGTAAGAGCTTCATGTTTCGATTGTATACTTTCTTTACATATTTCGTTTGTGATTAGAATGTAAAAAATACCAAACGATTTTTTAAATTTACTAATATTCTAGGAATCACAATGGGAAAAAATTAGTCACCCGTCATGTACGTTAAACAGCGGAATAAATCGTTATTTGTGATTATCAACGTATTTAGTTATTCGGGTGTTTGGTATTCTCCGCTCTTCGCTAGTACCTCATTCTCCCCTGATCAATATTTTTGGTATGTATTATTATGAAATCGGTTTTCTGTTTCAAAGGCTACCGTCAGAACGATGACGCAAAGACGATTAATGCTACGAAATGAGTGTTCGCAGATAATAACAGTTACGGCTATGTAACTATACAAGAATAAGATATACGTTGTTACGAAATATTTGAAAAAGGTGTTTAGCAAGTATTTTACACGAAATTATATTTTTTTCAAATAAGTTTTAGTGACCGACACTTATATTTTAAGCTCTTAAATAAGTGAGCAATTAATAAATTATGTTTTGTTGTTTATAATATTGCAAAAAAATATTAAACATTTAAACATTAATATTTAGTCAATATAAACTATTTTCTTTAAACTTTAAAACCTAGTTTCGGCGAAATATAATTTTTTCAAAGGGTCTGCTTAGTTCAAAACATTTATATTCAGGTTGTGATTATTTTTTATACAAAAATTTATAGCACTCTTTTGAAAAGTTCTTGAGATGATACTTCGCATTTATCGATAGTATCTGAAACCATTATCCCCAATTTATTCGTGCTGTCATTGGTCGTTATCAGACACTGGGAAACGAGTTCAGTTTAGTGATGTTAAATCTGATTAAGAAGTCGGACGCTTCAGCGCCCGTTTTATTTTAACTATATACAAGAGCACTGCAGTTAGGACGATTCTTAGGGCGCGCATGCAATTCCTAATTTGTAACGAAATAATCCATGAGTTTATCGATATTTGTATTTTTAATTCTTCATTCCGGTTTTATCGAGTAAATGTATATGAGAAATAAACGTCTCGCCACCTTCTTCTCAATCTCGCGCTATATACCGAAAAATTACTCCCCGTTAAGGTAGTTATGTCGGTAGACCGTGGTGGAAATATTAGCAGTACGGTATGGCGGTGCGCGGCGTGCGGGGCAGGCATCGATTCGCTAGCGAGCGAAGGACTGCAGCGTGTGAGAGTTTTGCTTTCATTGTTCGTATCTTTCCCAAATATCCGGTAAGTCTACATTTTTTAATGCTCATCCTTATTGACCCAAGAGTCCGTATTACCTCAAGAGTATGTAGTACTTTCTATATTTTCTGTGAGTTTTATTAAAGTATGAAAGTTATTCGATTAAATACAGATTTCGCTACTTTGATCCCAATGCTAATAATTTTAATTTTCAAGATATAATTTCGTTTTTTGATTTTCGGGGACCTACCCTTGTCTTTCGTCTATGTAACATTGAATATTAAAACTGCAACATACAAAAAATCCAGTTTTCTGAGCTTGAAATGCCTTAGTGACATAACTACCTTAACAGGCGCTCAACCATATTATATGATTATCATGTAACATCACTGGCCTTACCGATGGTAGAATTGTACGGTAAAGTTTTAGTGCGGAGGTGTTTTCCAGAATTTGTAGAGAAATAAATGGTAGAGTTATTCATGTGCCCTTTAAAATCGTCAAAGTTATTGAATTCGAGTGAAATGTGGATACGTGTGCAAATAAGCGTTATGACGAAGGGATTAATTTTAATGTCACAGGTCAATTTGTTTGATAGTTCTGTCCATCGTGATGACTGAAACCTAAATTGCCTCGCTGCATATTGCACGATGTACAGAAATAATAATAACCGAAATAGAGAAACAATAGAGCATAATAAATCTTAGAGAGGACATTCACTCTTACGGTAAGGGAAGAAGGGGTTGAGAACCTCTGTCAGGACCAAGAGACCTTGCCACAGCACCGCGGCTGGGCAGAAGCCCCGAAGGGTACGATATAGTACAATAGGCGGCCACAGCATGGTACATGTCGCCGTCGTCGCTACCCCCTCGCTCCGATATTCGCCTTCTGGTTTTCTCTGAACTTCGCCTTTCCACCGTATCTCTCACACATTCTCGCTTCAGTACACAACCGATCGTTTTACGTCGCGTTCAATTTCTATCCTTCTCACTCTTTCCTAAATCCGTTTTCTTTGTTTTTGCCCATGGGACGGTGTTGTTGTGTCTCTTTCACTTCTTTCATTCTTGGGATTGCTCTTTGTTGCACTCGCGCTCTAAATCTCCCCTTCCAAATGAATGGCGCGGGTAGTGGCAGTGGGGGACAGCGGGGGGTGGGGTACGGCCGGTACCGTGTCGTCCCTCCTTCTTAACCGCCGACAGCACCACCCCGCACGACGCCACACCGTGATCATTCGTAGGGCGGCGAATGAGTGCGCATAGCGGCTCACACACACACAGCAGGCACAGCTGCCGTCCGCATAGAACGGACTACGTGAGAGAGAGAGAGAGAGTAAGCCAGCAAGTGTGGTAACCGAACGCCAAGAGCAGCATCGAAACTAGTGGCAGTATACTGACGCGCACCGACGCCGTGTCTCGTTGTTACCTCGTATATAAACTCCGTTGCTCGTTGCAACACTGGTATGTATGTTGCCTTCGTAACAAAGTGAAAGATCGGAACAGAAGTTCGCGTCAGAATCAACTAAGAGAGGGAGTGGATCCCAGCTGTTTTGTTTATACATAACGATAGGACCGGTGATTTTCTCCAGCGTCCTGAATCTGCTGTGAGAACGACGGATACGCGAGACGTGGATCACCGTAACATCGCGTATTATCGTACACTGCTTATTCTCCATCGAAACTGAATAACTTCGTACATACACTTTTTATAACACTAGTGAATAAAGTCAATTTCTGCAAACACGTCGAGTTTTCGGGAACTTCCAAGGATATTGTCTGTATGCTCTGAGTACGTGTCATCTGCGCTTCTTCTCGGTGTTCATAAAATCCAGCACATATCCACTGTTTCTAAAACGAGATCGCCTAATAGTGAAATAGAGAAAGAACGAGTGAAAGTACTTCATTGAGGCATGTAAACCTGAGGGCTGTTAAAGTACAGCAACGCACAGTGGTGACGTGTAAACGAACGTATTGTGTACACAATATATATAAGCCCGGGAGAAAGATACTCACTGAACACCCGCTTCTTTGTTTCAATAGCACGCGCGCGTTTATATTGCTGTATTCGCCATTCGTTAAACGCGTGTGCGCGCGCTTACACACCCCGTCTGCTGCTGCGTTGCCCTCGACGACGTGATCTCTCCTTCGTCTCTGCGTTTAAGCTCTGCTCGTTGCGACGAATATCGCGGTGGTAGATCTTTCGTGTCGCTGTCTTGTCACTTTTTCCACAAATCTACTATTGGATATTAATATAACATTTTGTATTTCTTCCCCCTCCCCCCTTCCATCCGCCAAATTGTGCATCCTTTCTGCTGAAACTAAATTTAAGCCGTGTACGTTGGTTGCTCTGTTCGACTTGTAGAATCCCGTGACAACGCGCTCACCACGGTGTAACCTTGAACCTGGCGGAGTCGAGAAGCGAGAGCTCCTGGGTCTCCTTGATAAGTGGCAGTGCCTCACTAAACTGCGAACATAGTGCCTACGCTATTGCAACGTAGATATCATAGTGCGTTAATGGTGTGTAATTGCTATACCATACATTATACAGTTATTACTATATTACGATCAGTTTGGTGTTTAAAACGCACTCTACGAAAGTTCAAGATATTTCAATAAATTAAGTGCAAGGATTTATCTTCTCGGATTTGTGATACATTGTGCGAATATCTTTCACTTGAAAAGCAACGCTCTGCTTTACATCCTGGATACAGGCATTTTTAAGTGTCTAATGATGTTTCCGTACACGAGTTTTCCAGCTGTTGGGTAAGCTTTTCATTGACTCAAAGTTCTCTTATTACCACCATTTTTTTTTAAGTTTGTTCACATTTATTGATTTATTTGTATGCGTATAATCAGGTTTGCTGCTTGTGTACTATAGTGTTGGAAAACACATACTAAGATCAGATGGCGTACGAAGGGGGTGAGGGCGTATAACTCGCACGACCGACTCCATTGTATTCAATGTCAAATATGAAAAGAAAGTGTTTCAATTAGGCGTGTGCCAGATTTCGGTCTTCTACATATCAAGGAGTGTAGATACTTGACTAAAAATGTTAAGCATTAGTTTGAATTTATGGAGGATATTCGTCTATCTAAATCAAAGCTTCTGTGTAGCATTTGAAGTTGATAGTTCACATAGTTATCCAGTAATTAAAGTTATACACAAAAACCATACTAAAAATATTGAGAATTCAATGAAAATGGATGTACATAATTCTTTGTCCACATAATTATCAAGATATTGTGAAAATAAAATAGCCCGAGTTGTATACAACAATGTATGTTCGGAATCTCGCGAGACGGGTCTCGTGCATGCTGCCCCACTGACACCCCACGCGCCAACCGACCACTCTGCGCACTTCCCTCTCGAGAATGTCTCCTTAAGGGGGATCCACCAATTTCAATAAGAAAACCGCTTTCTTTATCGGTGTATAAAAGTCGTATAAAAATTCCCTACGATTAATTACTCGTAACGGTTATCTGACAATACAAAAAAACTCCCAGATCCAAATATGGAAAACTGTAGATTAAGTTCCATTTTTTAAGTAGAAATTGATATTGAAAACAATTCAACTACCTTGCTTCCTCGTAGGGGAAACAGTTTTCATGAAAAAAATTGTGATTTTCATGTCAGGATACTCAACATGATCTAAAATATCAAGATATATATATATATATAGTGTGTGTATGTGTGGGTGTGTGCGTGCGCGCGCGCTTTGACCAGGCTTGCAACATTCAATCCGCGATTTCTTAAGAACGGCTTTATCAATCGAGCTGAGATTTGACACGCAAACAAGAGCAGTTCCGCCCCTTTAATTTACGAATTAATTGAAACACCTGTTCGTATTTTGTTAGATTTTTAAATTTTCGAAAACAGTGTGTTCGCGCTCCAGCTGTCGCTAATATTCAACGATCGAATAATTCTTTACCAATAAAGTAATGATCAATGACGAACTGTATAGAATTTGAAGTAATTCTATAAAGTTCGCATTTTATATATTGGGTTGTTCGGAAAGTAATTTCGTTTTTTTTTTATAAAAATGAAAGACGATTTTCTTATAGTGAATTAATATTTTATTCAATCCAGTATTGTCCATTCTGATCCAATACCTTTTACCATCTTTCTGGCCGTAGCATAATTCCACGCTCATAAAATTTTTGTTCTTTGCTGGCTAAAAACTGACCCAAGTGACTTTTGACCTAATCATTTGAATTAAACGTTTTACCGTCTAAAAATTTTTGTAGAGACCGGAACAGATGATAATCTGAAGGTGCCAGGTCTGGAGAGTATGGCGGGTATGGCAGTATATCCCATCCAAACTCTAAAATTTTGTTCCGAGTCAAACTTGTATGTGGTCTCGCATTATCTTGTTGGAACACTATACCTTTCCCATTCACCAATTCTGGCCTTTTTTCTTTAAGTGAATCATTTAATTTGTCCAACTGATGACAGTACACTTCAGAATTGATCGTTCTGTTGCTCGGTAGAAGCTCAAAATAAACGATTCCTTTGAAATCCCACCAAACAGATAGCATAACCTTTTTTTGATGAATATTGGCTTTCGAAGTGCTTTGAGCCGGTTCATCTTGTCTACTCCAGGACCTCTTGCGATTAACATTGTTGTAGTCAACCCATTTCTCGTCCCCAGTAATGATACGCTTTAAAAATGAATCATTTTCTTGGCGTTTGAGAAGCAAATCACAAACGTCAATGCGACGGCACAAATTTTTTTCCGTAAGAAGATGAGGAACTCATATGTCGAGCTTTGAGATTAAACCTGGCCGTTTCAAATGATCATGAACGGTCGAATTCGATAAATTTAATCTCTCAGCGATCTCACGAGTTGTTATTCGCCGGTTTGCTGCAATTAATGCCTTTATTGTGTCTTCATCAGCTTCAACTGGCCTTCCAGAACGTGGTGCATCTGCGAGATCAAAATTGCCGGATCAAAATTTTGCAAACCAGTTTTGGCACTGGCGCTTACTTAACACATCTTCCCTATACACATAGGATAATTTTTTTCTTGCTTGAACAGAATTTTTAATCTTTCTATAGTAAAAAAGTAAAATATGCCGAAAATGCTGTTTTTCACTTTCTATATTTAAAAGGGTATCAACCAAAAACTACTGTGTAGAATCAATTGAATTTTTTCACAAGCAAGCCTTGCTATATCAGCTGTCAAAATACATATGATTATGCGGCTTAAGTGTGAAGTTGGTTGTAAAAAAAATACAATTAAGTCCTCTGTTGGGAAAAAACGAAATTACTTTCCGAACGACCCAATAATTTATTATAATTTTTTTTTCCTAAATTGACGTTATCGTTCTAACTCACGTTAAGTGTGATCAGTTGAGCTTAAATTTTATACAGGAACGAAATAATACTGAGTCTTGCTAGATATCTAATTTGGCGAAGATCTGTACAAGGGTTCGGCTTGTATACGAATTTAAATTTTTCAAGTTTCAACCGCTTTTACTTTTGACACATTTAACGAAACAAACAAAAACTTTCGACACGTATGTAATACCGTTCAGGTATATTTGGTATCAAATTTGATGAAAATTGTCATATGCGTTCGAATTTTATAGAATATTTAGTTTTTATATTCACGGTTGCCGAAGTTTCCAAAAATTAAAGGTATGTAACTCGTAAATGACTTGATTGATTGATCTGAAACTTGTCACATCAATTGAACTGCTAATTCTTGTTATTGACTACAATTTCGTTGAAATGCATTCAATGGTGAAGAGAAAAAGTTGCAAAGTAAAACCTTGCTCCTCATTGCTGCCTCGTTTTTTTTGGTTCGCAGTAAACAAAGCTTTCTTTATGAGGAAGTCAACATTGAGCAACGCAATTCTTACAGAGAAACTATGTGTACTGCGGACTAACAAAAAATCGGCTGTGGCTGCTCGTACGGTAACCGTACAAATGAGAGCATGTTATTCGTATGGCAATTCACCCAAAATAGGTTATATTTTTCGACACAACAGAATTTGCTTTATTATGCATCATATCTGGATGAATAATATGCACTTATTCCTCCGAATAAATTGCAGAACTGTCCAGAAACGAATCCGGACGAATAATATACGTTTATTCGTCCGAATAAAGAAATTAATTATCCAGAATCGGATCCGGACGAATAATATACATTTATTCGTACGGACAAGTAATTAAACACGGCCCAACAACGCATCTGGACGAATATTGTACGCTTATTCGTACGGACAAGTAATTGACCTATAACTATTTGTAACCGGACGAATCAATATATATTATTCATTCGAATTCGAATAAAATTCTTATATTTGCAAATATCGAGATAAATTGCCAATGCTTGCAAATATCATTATGGAAAATTATTAATTTTAATAAAAATAAAATAATTCTTGTAAAAATGAATATTTTTTCTATGGGGGATAGCTCCCCCCCCCCCCCCCCAACCCCTTCCACCCACGGCGACTGCACCCCCTCGACTCTCCTTCGCACCACATACAACACAGAGCGCGTGCGACACAGGACACGAGCAATACCATACTCTAAAGACCATATTCAATGACTTATCCGTACAAATAAGCATACATTATTCACCAATTAATTTCGGACGAATAATATACGTTTATTCGTACAATAAGTTATTGAATCGTCTAGATACGGATCAGGACAAATAAAATTCGCTTATTACGTAATACACGTTTAGATTGTATATACAGTAGCGGACAAAAGTTTAAGACGATGAATTACAATTTGGTTCATAGATCTGTCATACAAGTACTAACGTTTCTTTCGGCTTGTTGTTTTTTTACAATACATGTGTACGTTTGACCTTCATAATGTAGAAGTCTCGGTCGTCAAATGTAAACAATATAGATTATACAATTTTTTTTTTCTTCCAACCATCTGTAAACAGCGGACATTAGTTTAAGACGATCTGTCGAACAAGATACCCGTAGTCGATCCACGCAATAATTTGATATATTAATACTGTAAATAGTTTGTGGTGTATCATCCAGTGTCTTAAGTTTAATTACGTACGAAAAGAGTATGGGTAAAGCCCGTAACTTGTCATCAACTGAACGAAAACCAATCGTGTCTCTACGGAAGCAAAATGAGACATTTTCTTCAATTGCAACTCAAATGAATCGATCAGAAACTTCTTGTAAGCAAGCGTGGTACAAGTTTGTGAAGACTGGGGACTATTTTGATCGACCAAAAAACGGTAGACCGCGGAAAACCACGCCAACGCTGGATCGTCGGATTCATCGATTAAGCGAGAGAGATCGTTTTCGTTCAGCAGTCGATATCAGAGCTGAAATATCCAGTAATAATAATGCACAAATTAGTGTAAGAACTGTCCGAAGACGATTAGACGAATTCAATTTGAAAGCACGAAAGCCACGGAAGAAGCCGATGCTCAGTAAAAAGAATAAAAAATTACGACTGCAATTTGCTAAGGCTCATCGGCATTGGACAAGTGAGGATTGGCAAAATGTGCTATTTTCGGACGAATCCAAAATTCGGACGACTGCAAAAAATTAATTGATTCAATGTCTCAAAAAATGTGCTGATGTGATAAAAAATAATGGACTGTGGACAAAGTATTGAAGGGAGGAAAATATCTGTATATTTTCTACCAAAAAATATTTTTTTACGTATAGTCTTAAACTTTTGTCCCCGAAGATATCAAACAAATTTATGTTTTCTTTGTTTATTGTGTCTAATGTTGTTACGCGCAAAATTGAATTCATGTAATAAATATATGAATTAATGATTAATTAGCTAATACAAAAAAAATCCACTAAGTCAATTCTTTTCATAAAAAAATCAACGATTACTTTTTTTTTCCTCTCCGTCTTAAACTTTTGTCCGCTACTGTATATGTATTCATAGAAAATTTAAAAATTCAACAGAAATACTATTTGACATATAATAAAATACTGACTTTGGCAATAAATGAAAGCTTCGATTAAAATATCATGTCTGCATAGCTTGACAACTAGAACACTTCCACAATTTGGGTTACGCAGGTTTCCGAAAACCTGTACATAGCAAGTGATGCCAAATCAAGCAATAATCGCTTTGTATGGACAATTCATCATCGACTATACTTTAATATGACGTATCTTTGTCGACAAAAACAGTTTCATCCAAATTTACTGAACATTTTTTATACACAAATGCGGGGTTATTTTCTTGTTTTTTCAACGCCTTCCTGTACAAATTTCCATGTACGTTTCGTAAAATATTTCTGCAGAATCGTAATATTAACGTTATCATCGGTTATCGAATGGGAGATTAGATCCGGTGATATTTTAACAGCAATGCGATCAATTTTTGTTTCTCGATCGTACATATGCAGCGCCACATCTTTGTCAACAAGCCAATGTAACATCATAATCGCTTCATCCTCATCTCTTTTTTTGTCAAACGGCTGAATTTTAGATACTTCCGATATAGTACGTTTTCTTGTGAACCCAATAACTATCTTCTCTAAGCCTTTCGGTCGACCTTTCCTTTTCAAAGCAGAGGGAACCTTAATCGTAGAAAAGTCGACTCTGGTCTTAGTTAAATTTGAAGTATCATCTCGATTCTTTTGTATTTTCTCTCCATCCAACTGACTAGGTATAACACCAACTCTCGACTCAATCATTTGTAGCCGTATCGTCTTGATTCTCTCGTGTCTCCGGTGAACCAAATTGACGAACAATACCATTCTCAATTTCATTTAGGTTACCATTATAAAAAAACAGGATAATCCGTCTCACCTTCCAACAAATCATCTCTGTTATCACAGACAAGAGGAGTGCTTAAAATGAGTTCTTCCGATAAATCATTAAATGAACTTATCAATAATATTTTGCGATTCTTTGCCCACGCATCCTCCATTTCTGTCATTTGCTTGAGGCGTCGAAGATAACGTCGCCGGTAACTCCTGAAGCGCATTCGGCTAAACGTTTCGAAATGAGAAAAGCATTTCGATACCGTTTGTTCGGAAAAGGAACATGTCGGTTCAAAACTCCCGACGTGACTGTAGCAGAAGGTAAACAAATCGGTTGATTTTTGTCGTTAAAAACTCGTTACTTCGAATAATAATACCGTCGCGTTCACCGCATATCGCAAAGAGACTCGTCATACAAAGACAATCCGATGTGCTCACAATGATCTGAAAACAAAAAAACCATGCAGTATGGGAATCTGAAATCAATAAAAAAATAGAATAAGAAATAAAAAATGAAACACCAGCACGGTAAATTCATCGCCAAAAAGAAACGACAACTACAAGATTGTTGAGTAACGCGTAATGTCGAACCCCCAACACGAATTTAAAAACAATCGTCACTTTCCGTGAGAACAAATTTTTCACGTTTCTCCAAAACGTAATTCGTTGAAAGATTGCAATAGGCTTACGTTGGGAATTCATACTCACAATGAAATAAAAAAAACTTTCGACGAACTCTTGAAAAGTGCTGTAACGCTTCACGACACTTCCATTTCGCGTTAAGGGATTCGATGCGAATATTAGTCGTTTTAAGGAAATTCCCTTGCATAGAATGTTTGGACAAGGTCCATTCGTCTCGTACATCGTGCCAATTTTTATCAAAGTAATGGACGATCGTACTCGGCAGTTTTATGCACTCGTCATACAGTCTCATGTATTCATCTTGAATCAATGCATAGATCATTTTTTTAAATATTTCTTTTGCTGCATCTCGTCGACGTGGAGTATAATAGCAAGCTTATTGCACACGATTTCTCGATTAAATGTTCGTAGTGAATGAAAAACGCAGATCAAAACGTTAGCTGTTGGAAATTGCGCTTTAACAATCTTCCTCTCCAACAAATCCTTATCCGCCATGACGATCTTAATTTGAGTCCAGGAACGATGTGATTTTTTTAAACACTCGAGAAACCAGGTCATACTCTCGGTATCTTCAATTATAAGAATGCATATGGCAACGATTTCAGTCAAACCCTCAGAATCTTCGCCTACCATAATGTACGAGGTCTGTTCAAAAAGTATCGCGAATTTTGAATTTCCGCGGGCTACGTATATTCGATTTTCGATATTTTTGTGGCGTTAGGTTGGTTCTCATGTCCCTCACTTATACTGACAAATTCGGCCATTTTGAATGTTTAGTTAATTGTTGACAGCTATTTTGGTTAGACGTGTTTTGGCTTGTCTTCGATTTTTGTCTATTCCAAAAAATGGATCAAAGAATCTGTATCAAATTTTGTGTGAAAAACAAAATTAAGTGCGCGGACGCATTCCGAATGTTGACTGTGACATATGGTGAAGCTACCTTGGACCAAAGCAACGTTTATCGGTGGTACAAAATGTTCCCAGAGGGCCGAGAAGATGCGAACAATGAAAAGCGTGCCGGACGCCCGAGCACATCAACAACAGACGAAAACATTGATGAAGTGAAGAAAATAATATTGGCCAATCGTCGAATCACCGTTAGAGAAGTTGCTGAGGATCTAAACATATCGATTGGCTCGTGGTATTCGATTTTTACCAATGATTTGGGCATGAGACGGGTCGCCGCGAAATTCGTGCCAAAATCGCTCGATTTCGAACAAAAACAGTGTCGCGTTAACATTGCTAAGGACCTGTTGGACTCGGTCCGCGACGACCCAAATTTGCTCTAGAGGGTCATAACTGGTGACGAATCATGGGTTTATGGTTATGACGTGGAAACCAAAGCTCAATCATCGCAATGGAAGCCGCCGCATGAGCCAAGACCGAAAAAAACGCGCCAAGTTCGATCGAATGTGAAGGTTTTGCTCACAGTTTTCTTCGATTGCAGGGGCATGGTGCATCATGAGTTCTTGCCACAAGGTCGTACAGTCAATAAGGAATATTACCTGCAAGTTAGGCGCAATTTGCGCGAAGCAATCCGCCAGAAACGCCCGGATTTGTGGAAGAACAAAAATTGGCTTTTGTACCATGATAACGCCCCTGTTCACACATCGTTGCTTGTGCGCGAATTTTTGGTCAAAAAAAACACTCTAATGATGCCGCAGCCACCGTATTCCCCAGACCTGGCCTCCTGTGACTTTTTCCTGTTTCCAAAACTGAAGAGGCCCATGAAAGGACGACGCTACGCCACGATTGAAGCGATAAAGACGGCATCGAAGGAGGAGCTGAACAAGATCACAAAAAATGATTTTTTTAAGTGCTTTGAGGATTGGGAAAAACGTTGGCATAAATGTATTATATCCGAGGGGAATTACTTTGAAGGGGACAAAATAGATATTAATGAATAAATAAATACTTTTTAAAAAAACACAACATTCGCGATACTTTTTTAACAGACCTCGTATATCAGTGCACGACGGTCGAGTAGTTTTAATGTAGCAGCCATTTCAACGAATTCTGGAAAAGATGCCATAGATGTTTTCATCCCTGGGTCACAAAATAACAATCGCTTGAAAAGATTTTTTAGCTTAAACGCGTAGCGTTCGACATCTGGAAAAAACAATACAATAAAACCATTTATACATAAATACAGGGTGCGCCATATTTTATGTCGGTATGCAAACATTGAATAACGTTGACATTTATCAACCGATTGACTTGAGTAGACATGTTTTTGCAACGTCGATTCAGTACCATTTTAACCATGAATCGCTTCACACCGAAACAACGCACCGAAATAGTGACGCTGTACATTGAAAATAGTCTTCATTTATATTCATTATATTTATTTCACACTATCTGGTGCCGTTAACAAGCAAAATTGCCACATTTGGGGAACAGAGAATCCACACGAGATCCATGATACACCATTGCATGAACAAAAAGTGACTGTTTGGGCCGGCGTTTGCGCCAAAACCATCATTGGGCCATTTTTCTTCAGAGAAGGCGAAACAGTCGAAGGGAACCGACATCGGTGGATGTTGGCTCATTATGTCTGCCCACAAATGTGTGAAAAAGGTTTGGACGGTTACTGGTTTCAACAAGAGGATGCGCCATGCCACACTGCAAATCAAACAATGCAGTTTCTGCAACGAAAATTCCCAGGATGTGTGATGTCAAAAAATAGCGACATCGACTAGCCACCCAGATCTCCAGATTTGATCCCTTCGGAATTCTTTTTGTGGGGTTATTTGAAAAGCAAAGTGTACGCCAACAAGCCTCAGATCATTGTCGAGCTCAAGGCAAACATTCGTGCCGAAATCATCGCTATACCGCCCGAGATGCTCGAAAAAGTGATGGAAAACGCAGCAAAAAGCGCACATTTTGCTTTGGCCAATAAAGGCGGCCACTTGATTGATGTTATATTTAAAAACTAGTCCAAATAAATTGTTAAACACCAAATTAAATAAAAATACCTCATATATGAAAATCGGTAATTAAAAAAAAAATTGATTCAATGTTTACATACCGACGTAAAAGATGACGCACCCTGTATAAATATAGAGTTTTAAACTATCAAAAATATATACATACAAAAATGTTAACGCAACATATTCACCGTGGTTTGCAAAATTTTCCGATTATCCTGAAGAACAACGAGATTCAACAAATCCTTTAGTGAAACAACTTTTCCTGTTTGTGCACCAATCGCGGCCTGCACTTTTTAAAAAATTTGTTCCGAGTTTGAGTAAATTCGGAACTACTTTCTTCTCTTCTCGTCTTTCGCCATTGATCGTACTTGAGGAAGATGCGCTATAGATTCTAAAAACATGAAATAAAAATTGAGTTAAAAAAATTCACACAGCACGAAGGTACGCACACACGTGCACATGCACATGCACACGCATGTACGCGCATGAACAATCTCAAGTAACACCGAGGAAAATGATTTAGGAACACATCCGGACAAATAATGTTTATTAGTACGGATAGATTATTAAATCGTCCAATATCATATACGGGCGAATAAAATACGCTTATTCATATTTATTATTCGATTCAATAGTTTATGTGTATGAATGAATGTATATTAGTCATCCGGATGCGTAACTAAATGATTTAAATATTTATCCGTACGAATAAACGTATATTAGTCATCCGGATGCGTAACTAAATGATTTAAATATTTATCCGTACGAATAAACGTATATTATTCGTCCGGATGTGCTACTAAACGATTCAATTATTTGTCAGTATGAATAAGCGCATATTATTCATCCAGATAGGTAAGTCAATGATTTAATTATTTACAGCCTATTTTTAAACATATCTGAGAACGAACGTGATTATGTATACGATTCATTTCAATGACACAGAGCTTCTCTCCATCGATACTGGCATTGATGAGATGGAAAGCCTCGCAATCTTTTTGAAACGTCCTACAAATTCCATACAATACGTTATTATATTTTAATGGTCTTAATAACAATCAACGAATCACTAGTATGAAGTGATGAAAACAACTCACGAAGATTACTTCTGGCATGTAGCCTTCGTCACAAACTCCTTGTCACCATGAATGCGACAATGCTTCAACGAGTAATACATTAGATTGTCATTTATAGGCCTTTGAACGCCCTTTTCTCCGAATTCGTGCTATCGTTACAGAATTACGTACATAAAAAATACAACTTTTTTTCTTCATATTGCTGAACCTTAAGTTTTAACGATTCGAAGAAATTGAATGAATCTCCAACTCGTAATTAATGGTCAGATCTGGAAGCAGCAACGTGTGATTGATCGTTTTCGAAATCGCTATCATCAAACCGCTCAACAATGTTAGTGTTTCTGAATTCTCCTGAATCTTCCAAACAAGCTTGATAAAATTGAAAAAAAAAAAAACAAAGATCAATAAAACCATAAATTAAAAAATGCGAATTACTGATTTGCTTTTAACTAAGAATACTTATTTTAATATATCTAAAGATAAAATGAGAATGTCTCACATTGACATACATCAGAACATAATAAACACAAAAAAGCAACATAACCATAAAAACGACTGTACATATACAATATACAAAGTATACTTACACCTAGCTTGCATACACATGCAAAAATATCTTCGCTTATTAAAAAAAAAGGTGCGTGAGGTCCACGCAGGACAGAAATGCAACTTCTTGCTAATTAGTTGTAAATAGAGATAAATTATTAGTATTTTTTTATTCAAGAAGAAATAATAATAGGTAATAGTAAGGATGCGGGTATGATCTGAAATGAAAAACCAATTAAAAATTAATGTTTTCACATATATTTTACACGAAATTCGTTATTCAATTTGACAAAGTTATGAATGAATTATGGCAATTGGTTATTTATTTTTTATGAATCTGTATCCGTAGAATTATCCGTAGAAATCGATAATATCATCAAGTTTTTTTTTAGGTGATATATACACGGCAACAATTAACACGAACTGTTCATTAGCAAGATGACATCTTGCAGCACAGAGATCTCCAATGTCACATGTACTCACATCTATTGCATTCATTTGTCGAAGAGATATAGCTGAATGTTGAGTGAGAGTGATTAAATGATCAGCTGTATTTTGGTGAATAGCTACACCAGCAGCTCTCACTTTTTCTCTTTTAAATGTGACAACACAATCAAAATTCGGTATATCCACATTTTCACCTTGTTTCTACCAAGTTTCGCTCAGTACCAATAGCGTTTAATTACTTGCAACATCATCTTGTAAATCTGGTGCGTGTAATTGTAAACTTTGACAATTGAGTGAAAATATCGCAATTCCTTTTTTGTTAGATATTAAGTCGAGTACTTGTTTTCCTACTGTTTGTAATTTGTTGAGACTCAGTCTTCTGAATTCTGCCTGTAAAACTGGTGTTGATGTTGATGCTCTTCTTCCATGAAAAAAAATTAAATCATCTCGAGGTCTGACAATATACAGTCCCTCAATACTCGTGAATTTCGATAGCGTCACATATAACATCTGTTGTGAGTGAGATTTCTCGTATTCGTAGACAATTTCATCACATGTCCCTTTTTGTGATTTGGGTATTGTGACAGCACAACATGAAATAATGGGGAGGTGACTTCTTTTAGCCTTAATCGTTTTATTGTTATTCATATAAACTATCGTGGTTCGTCTGACAATGCTCTGCTGTTCGACTGATATTGTTTTCTTGTACATGAGCATTCACTTTCTTTTTCAACTTTTAACCGACTTTCGATGCATTCGGGAATTCCAGCCAGATACGTGTCACTTATCCTTCTGTATCAGATTCAATGTGAACCAATATCCCCATTTGTCCATTTGCCAATCCATCAGCAACATCTACGTTCGTTGTCAGCATGTAAGGTTTATTCAGAACCAAAATAATTTCATAGGGGAGACCACCTGTGTCGATCACTGACATTTTATGTAATTTTTGTTGGCAGCTCGCCTCTTGCTCTGTATTTCTACAGCCAACAAAGAAATCCTTAGCGACAGAGGTGATTTTATTTTCAGCCGAGTTAAGAAACCATTACCAATTTTTGTGAATATCTCGGAAAACATTCGATTTGATTGTCTCATCACTTCATTTGTTCAAAAAATTTCAGCTCGTCCATAGAGTTGGTTCTGAAATCCTTTGTTTTATTTGCTTGAAAATTGGCGTTGCTTGTACTGGTGGTAATTGTCTCAGGTGTCCAATCAAAATCACGTTAAGTCCTCCAAAATTCGTTTCATATTTTCCCGTTATTTGCTTTAAGCGGGCATATGAGACTTGGACGTACTTGAATAAAGCTCGAAATTGTTGTACAACTTCAATTGATAGTGGTAACAATTTTGAGAGTGATGTTTTCAAAGCTGCGTGAACTATGGTACCGTCGATGGTGACCGCAGCTTTTCCCGCTGATGCGCATGTAATACACGCATTACAATAATTATCAGTAGGTGAATATCGATTATAAATTTCCATTAACAGACAAATCACGAAGGTTTTTCCACAACCTGCAGGACCAGTAAGGGAAATTTGAAATGGTGCTGCACCGTCAGAGAGGATATAGTGAATGACGTGCATTAGTGGATCCTTCAGTCTTTCATTGGACATTCTCGTGAGATCATAATAGCTATCGTTTGGCATAAGGTTCCCCCGTCTTCTTGCGATTGCACCGAGTTTGTGCAACGTTGCAAGGTAAAGATCGCGATTAACCTCTCGATTCTGAATTTCGCGCAATGGATCAGGCTCTGGTTGTCTGCCTACCAACTCCACGCCCTTGTCAAGCTAGCAGACGGAAGTCCCGATAATGGATTTACTATATACCTATATAAGGTGCATTTTAGGTGCTAATTTGGTGCTAAGTTTATAATTATAGTGCTCCTTTAATTTGGCCAGTAATGCAATTTGAAAATCCCTCCGCTAACTTGATACCAAGCTAGCAGAGGGATTTTCAGGGTTTGCATTACCGCCAAAGTCTTTTCACAGGAATTAAGTGCTTTTTAAGTGCTTCAGAATTGTATAAAATGTTACTCAAAAATCCACCCGGAAATGTTATTTTTCAATTAAATTGAATTTATTCCAAATACAAAATCCGTGAAAATGTAAAATTAATAAGACAACCGGATTTATGATGTGACACCATGCTTAACGAATCAGGTACATTCGAAATATGCTAGGCTCGATTTTAGTGCTCCACCCCCGTGGTCGCAAAACCCACCCTCTTGTCAGGGAAACTTCTCGTTGAAGGGAAATATTTTTGATAAAAACAATATCGCCCTGTCCTTGCTCGTATATATCGTACGATTTAGGTGTTTTTGATAAACGAATTGCCTGATTTTAGTCTCCACCCCCGAAGTCACAAAATCTACCCTCTCGCCAGGCAAACTTTTTAAAGTGAAGTACTTTAAATAAGAACAATATCGCCCTGTCCTTGCACGTATACATTGTATGAATTAGGTGATATATGCATCGCCTGATTTTAGTGCTCCACTCCCGCAGCCACAAAACCCACTCTCTCGTCAGGCAAACTTGTCGTTAAAGTGAAGTACTGTAAATAACAATGATATCGCCCTGCCCTTGCACATATATATGGTATGATTTAGGTACTTTTGATAAATGCGTTGCCCGATTTTAGTGCTTAACTCCGATCGGCTGCAGAACCGATCTTGATATCAAGCTAGCAGAGGGATTTTCAGGGTTTGCATTATCGCCAAATATCTTTACACAGGATTTAAGTACTTTTTAAGTGCTTTAGAACCATATAAAATTTTACTCCGAAATCCATCCGAAAACATTATTTTTCGATTAAATTAAATTACTTCCAAATACAAAATCCGTGAAAATGTAAAATTAATTAATTAATTGGATTTATGATGTAACGCCGTGTTTAACGAATCAGGTACATTCGAAATACGCTAGGTTCGATTTTAGTGCTCCACCCCCGTGGCCGCACATAAAGCTTGCGGTTTATTGCAATTTTTCGATGTGCTGCGAAACTGGACGAGCACCTAGGACAGGGCGATATTGTTCTTATATAAAGTACTTCACTTTAACGACAAATTTCCCTGACGAGAGGGTGGGTTTTGTGACTGCCGGGGTGGAGCACTGAAATCGAGCAATTCATTTATCAAAAGCACCTAAATTGTACGATATATACGTGTAAGGACAGGGCGATATCGCCGTTATTAAAAATATTACACGTCGATGACAAGTCTCCCTGATCAAAAGCACCTAAATCGTGCAAAATATAAAGGGTGGTTAAATTGTAAGGGCCGATGCTGAATGTGAACCACACCTAAACGTCAAGTTTTTTTCTGCATTTCATTTGACATTTCTCAATTTCAGACTAACTCAATTTGAACCATGGAAAGATACACAATCGAACAACGCGTTAAAGTTATTCAGGCTTATTATGAAAATGGGCGTTCAAATCAAAATGCATATCGTGCACTTCGTGATTTTTTCGGTCAATTTAGTCGTCCAAATGTGCGTACAATCGGAAAAATCGTGCAAAAATTTGAGCAAACCGGGTCTGTAGGAGATATTAAAACACCAGTGCATGCTCGTACAGCTCGTACTGCAGAAAATATTGCTGCTGTTCGCGATAGTGTGGCTGAAGAGCAGTCCACCTCAACTCGTCGTCGTGCCCAACAATTGCACCTCTCACGCTCGTCGTTGATGAACATTATGCATAAAGACTTGCATTTACACGCTTATAAGGTGCAATTGACTCAAGAACTAAAGCCTCTTGACCATTCCAAACGTCGTCAATGGTCAGAATGGTGGCAAGAAATGGCAACAGTGGATGATCAATTTTCGAAGAAAATCATCTTCAGTGATGAGGCACATTTTCACCTCAGTGGATTCGTCAATAAGCAGAATTGCCGCATTTGGGCGAATCATAATCCAAGAGTGATTGTCGAAAAACCAATGCACCCACAAAGAGTGACTGTTTGGTGCGGTTTATGGGCTGGCGGCATCATCGGGCCGTATTTTTTCCAAAATGAGGCCGGTCAGGCAGTTACTGTGAATGGTGTTCGCTATCGTGAGATGATAACGAACTTTTTATGGCCCGAATTGGAAGATATGGATGTGGGCGATATGTGGTTTCAACAGGACGGTGCCACTTGCCACACAGCTAACGACACAATGGCTCTTTTGCGCGACAAATTCAATGGCCGTGTTATCTCACGTGGTGGCGATGTCAATTGGCCGCCAAGATCATGTGATTTGACACCGTTGGACTTCTTTCTTTGGGGTTATTTGAAAGAAAAGGTGTACGTCGATAAGCCAGCAACAATTCAAGAGCTAAAGGATGAGATAATTCGGCACATTAACGGCATAGAACCTCAATTATGCCTAAGCGTCATCGAAAATTTGGACCATCGGATGGAGGTGTGCCGCCGAGGTCGCGGCGGCCATTTGGCCGATATTTTGTTCCATACATAATTGAACCATACCATATTATTGTAATAAAAAGAATTGACAATAATTTCCTAAATAATTTGTGTTTTATTCAAAATCAACTTCGGCCCTTAAAATTTAACCACTCTTTACGTGCAAGGACAGGGCGATATTGTTCTTATTTAAAGTACTTCACTTTCACAAGTTTGCGTGATGAAAGAGTAGGTTTTGTGACTGCGGGGGTTGAGTACTAAAATCAGGTGATGTATTTATCAAAAGCACCTAAATCGTACAATATATACGTGCAAGGACAGGGTGATATTGTCTTTATCAAAAATATTTCTCTTCAACGACAAGTTTCCCTGAAAAGAGGGTGGGTCTTACGGCCACGGGGGTGGAGCACGAAAATCAGGGAATTCATTTATCAAAAGCACCTAAATCGTACGATATATACGTGCAAGGACAAGGCGATATTGTTCTTATTTCAAGTTTTTCACTTTAACGACAAGTTTGCCTGATGAAAGGGTGGGTTTTGTGACCGCGGGGGTGGATCTCTAAAATCAGGCGATGCATTTATCAAAAGCGCCTAAATCGTACAATATATACGTGCAAGGACGAGGCGATATTGCCTTTATCAAAAATATTTAACTTCAACGAGAAGTTTCCCTGACAAGAGGGTGGGTTTTGCGACCACGGAGGTGGAGCACTAAAATCGAGTCTAACGTATTTCGAATGTACCTGATTCGTTGAGCACGGTGTCACATCATAAATCCGGCTGTTTTATTAATTTTTCATTTTCACGGATTTTGTATTTGGAATAAATTCAATTTAATTGAAAAATAATATTTCCGGGTGGATTTCGTGGTGAAATTTTATATGATTGTAAAGCATTTGAAAAGCACTTAATTTCTGTAAAAAGACATTTGGCGATAATGTAAACCCTGAAAAAGCTTCTGCTAGCTTGATATCAAGTTAGCAGAGGGTTTTTCAAATTGAATTACTGGCTAAATTAAAGGAGCACTAAAATTTTAGACTTAGCACCAAAGTAGCACCTAAAAAGCACCTTATTTAGGTATTGTAACGTAAATTTGTGCCTCAACGCACCACGTTACCTATGACTGGTCCAAGTTATTTTTTCCTTCCTTTTTTATTTTCTCTTTCGAGATGGGCGCCAGGCGCTTTCGCGCCGGAAGGAAAAAATACCGAGTTGGATGACCAGCCTCAACCCAGGCCAGCTGCAGCTGTTCGAGGCAGAGTGGGTGGTTCGGACTGTCAAGTCACTAATTAGTCAAAAAATAAAAAAATACGGTAAAATCAATTAATTAAAATAAGTCCTTAAAATTGCTGAACAAAGTCCAATAATAAAATATTGTTAATAAATATGCCCAACACGGACAACAAACAAGGTTTAACTAAATAAATAATAATTAAATAAATAACATAATAACGGTAAATAATTCAAACAACAACGGCCGGTACGGGACTTACAAACTTCTTTATTTCTGGCGAACCGATATTATTTCCAATAAACATCAATTTGGAATAAAAATAAAATGTCCCGTAAAAGTAGTCTCTCCTCTTTAACAATTTTCCAAATCCAGTTAGATATCTTAATTTTAATTCAACGGCAGCAGTTATCCCGCTCTCTCTCTCACACACACCTGGAAGATATTAGATAGCTCAACTCGCTCGCTTCCAGTTTCAAATAATATTCTTAGACGAAACTTTGAGACTCGATAGTCTCTGTACTCGGTCCGCGATACGGCCTATCCCGCGCTAATCCCTCATACACTCAACAAAATCAAAACAATGGGACGTCGGGAGGTCACGCACACCAGGCTACCCACGGCTTGCTATTACAAGTTCGAAATCTAGAGGCCGTGTAAAAGCAGAACCCCAGAGATTTTCAGCGGTCCATAAAATATAAATAAACTAATAACTAACAGCCAACCATTAAATAATAGCCGAGGAACACAATGATAACGAAAATAATAATTTAGAAGATACTCGTCTGTCAGTAGGCTCAAACATTAAAACCGAAGTAACGGGGTCCGAATAACTATAAAATATAAATAAATCCAAATAGGAATAAATCAATACAAATAGACAAATGAATCTAAATGAACCAACAAATAAATAAATAAATAAGAATATAAATAAATAAATAACTATGTAAATAAAGAACTAAATAAATAAATAGATAAATAAATCAATAGATCGGTAAATAAAACAGCGAATAAAACGATAAATAAAATAGAGAAACGCCGATGGGTCTATTCGATACGCGACGCGGTCTATAACGTGCTAGTCCCACACACCAAGCATACAACGGGACGACGTACTAACGAGCGCACGACCTTCTAGCCCGAACGAAAGAAAACTCAAACAAAATCATGTACATCTAAAACCCATAATTCGTTAAAATACGTGACGTGGTCTATTTCGTTCAGATCCCACACAACCAACTAACAAATTCAAACCACTCCGGGATAACGGCCTAACGCGCACACGATTTAATTAAAAAAACAATTAATTAATTTAATGACTTTCCCCCGGTTTCTATCCGTCCTACGATTCCGAGTTTATTCTTTCTAAACGCCGCGCTACCCAATACAAATTATTACTCTGCACACGGTGTTCTAGGGCCGTAGGGGTGACCAAGCTCGAATAAATTTTGAATAATCAAATGAAACGATAAAATAATAAAATAGTAGCGAAAGACCGCACATAGGAGGAGAGCTCACCGGGACGATAACGATGCGATGTTCCTTAGTCCGGAAAACCTCGAAGGTACGTCGAAATGTTTTATCCTTGATTTTCTTTTCCTTCGCGTACAGTGACGGATAGCAGAGACTCGTTTGCGTGATGTCGCAGAGTAGAGCGGGACACAGATATACTAAGCGCTACGTCTTCCTCGCTCGACGATCACCGGGAAAAAGCCTCGAGGTGCGTTCGGCACGCGTGCCCGTCAACTATGATCCCCACTTAACCCGCCAAACTTGGTTAATTGGGGGAACAAGTGTCGCAGGATGATTGCGACTAGCGCCTCGGCGGGATGATGTATGACTTGGCCGCAAACAATACCAACGTTGCGTTGCCCAGCAGGTGACCCTCGGAAATATCTCGATTTCTGTAAATCGACAGCAGCTAAAGGTAGTAGGCCGCATAGTATTCGGTGCGTCGTCGGGACAATGGCATATCCCGACCGAGAAAGACGTATGATATCCGTCCGAGGTTTCCGATTGTTGCCTAGCTCTTCTCCACTTCGTACTCCCCCTCCATCCCTCGGTCGCATCAATCGCATTAGATGTATTGTATATATATAAAAAAAAATACAACAAGAAAAACAAAATAAAATAAAGAATAGATAAAATACAAAAATTATCCCTACAGCCCTGTGTGATCGGTCGGGTAGTCGTCGAGCGAGGAGGACGCGGCCCAGATATTTGGCCACGTTACAGTATATAGTAAATCCCATTTCGGGACTTCCGTCTGCTAGCTTGACATGGGTCCCCATGTCATAATTCCTATACCGTATAACACGTGATTCTTTCCGTTTCGTGTAGTTCGCACCAGAAATATTATAATTTGCGACACATTGTGCCAGAGTACACTCCTCGAGATTGTCGGGTCTTCTTTGGTATTTTTCGAAACAATTATTTTTCCAAATGTCTGTCGATTCGTCTTCTAAGCCCATTTTCTCCGTTTGTTCTCGTGTCTTACGCACTCGGCGACGTTCCACAGGCCACATTGTTGGAATGAATACAACCACAGATGAACTTTTGGACATTGGCTCACGAAGTAAGAACTACGCTGTCTCTTGGCTTGTAATTTGTACGGCATTTAGCATATCCACTCCTATCTTCCTAGTGACATCAACCAGATCAAAGTCTGGATTATCATTCATTACTTGAAGTATTTAACGCTGTAAGTTACTGACACCTCTATTTGTTTTATTCGCGTAACTACATACGCAGCATAAGAATATTCTCTAAAATAAATTGAATGTCCGTATTCGATTGTAAAACATTAAAAATAAATGGATTAAATGCATTGTGCCTTTTTTCAGAAGGCTGACGTTTTAAGAAGACTTTTGGTCGTATGATTCCAGCACAAAGAATATTTGTATAATGCTCATCTGAGGTTATGTTGTTATGCTCGTAAAACGCATCCATGTCTGAGTAGTTTTGATTCTCCAACTTCTCCTTTATTTTTCCATACTGTTGACGAAGTTGTTGGAAATTGTCCTCTGTATCCTTCATCGGAATCAGTATCGTCGTCCTTTTGCATGGCATGAATGGAGCCTCGAATCAACATTTGTGCAGTCTATTTGCAACTGCTCTCTTGTAACACGTAAAAGTGTGCTTATGTGTTTGAAGATTTATATTTCCAGATGCTTCTTTAGTCGAAACAGAAATTAATTTATCAATCATTGCAATGGCCTCACCTCTGTTGACATGAAGTGCATCAACTGAAGCATTCTCAATCCAAAGCAAAATGTGAGAATGAGGACTCCTACGGTGTTGGAATTTAATTCGTTTGAAGTAATGAATCACTCGGTATTCTCCGGAGGGATTAGATTTTTTTGAAGTAAGCATATTCATAATGGCATTTACTATTTTATTGAAGTGAATAGCACACGTTACCGCGTCTTCATTGACTAATGTGCATTTATGAATATAATTTATTTGCTCTAGCAATTCAACTGAGAGATCGTTACAATTGTTTTTCAATTCATACAATAATTTCAGTAATTTAACCAACCGGTTTTATTAGCACTCAATGTCAGAAACATAGGTGGCTTACCATATTGCCTGCTCATAGAGAACAAGTCCTTTTTTCTGTCAGCCCAGTAGTACGTTGAATTTGGTATACATTTAAAAAAAAGTGAGATTGGTTCTATTGACTGATTAATGTACTCCTCAGACTCAATTTGCTGTCCAGTAATTCTCGCAGCATTTTCAATATATTTAAATGCAATTGTCAAGGAATCACTAACTCTTTGTCGCATAATTTTAATAGCAACATGAAGGAGGTGATGAGGAGTGACCTAACGATGATCGGCACACCTCAGTTCACTGGTAGCCATCATTAATGACGTAACATGAATTCCTTCTTCACAAACCCTGAAAGGTCCGAGATAGATTCCTGGAGGTCCCCTTGTAAGTGTCGTCGAGGGTCTTCTGAAGTGCATCGTAGTAGCACCGCGCGATTTGTATATGCCCGTACTGCCTGTTTGCATGCATGGGAAACTACTATTCTTCCTGTGTAGAACGTGTTGTACAGATATGGACACATCCGCGGACTGTACACACGATGACACGACTGAGCGAGCGTTTGACGGCACATGGGTCGTGGACGAGCTGAAAAAAGCTGTCTCGCTCAGATATAAGGTTACGCGTATCGATGAAATTTGGCAATACGTTGTTACGCAGTATGACTTGACAACGCAACGAGGCGGTCATTTTGCCGACTACATCGATACATTCCTAAAAATAAAACTGGAGGCGAGTGGACGGAAAGCAGAAGGTAACGATTACGAGGAAGCAAAAGAGCGTTTCATAGGGCTGTACGAGGAGTCTGAGGGTGTATATTTCGAGCGAAGTGCTCTGCAGTCAAATCCGGGCTTACGATCGCTCGCAAAATTGGCCCTTTATTCATTCTGGGAAAAGTTTGGTCAACGCGAGAATCTCACGAAAACCGTTATCGTTTTCTCGAGCTCGGAGCTAATGAATTTACTAACGAATCCGGAGATTGAGGTGACGGGAATATTACTGGTTAATCACAAAATCATGTATGTAAACTATGTAAGCAACTGCGATGCTATTCAACCATCCCCGACATCAAACGCCGTGATTGCAGCATACACAACGCCACAGGCTCGCCAAAAACTTTACAGTTACCTTGAGGGGCTAGGGCGGCGAATATTGTACTGCGATACGCACTCCTGTATTTACGGGAATTGCCCCGGTAGCAACGTGTATGAGCCGCCAATCGGTCCATTTCTGGGAGATCTCACGGATGAATTAAGCAAATACGGGCCAGGTAGTTACATAAGTTCGTACATTTCGGGAGGACCAACATTTTACGCATACCTTGTTCGTAAACCCAACGGTACGATTATTGAAAAATGTAAAGTAAAGGGTACCACGCTAAAGTTTGCGAATAGCTGTCACGTAAATTATGACGGATTACGATCCTTCGTAACAGGAGCTACGAGCGTACCTATTATTTTTTAATTCGACGCACGAAATTTCATCAGGTAGTAACGCGTAAAGTATCGAAATCATGCGAACCTGTTAACGCGAAGCGAAAGCGGCAGGGGAAGTATTCTACTGTACCGTATGGCTATTGTGAAATACGCTAATTGGTATAACGCAAAAAAGTATATCGTTTTATGGGCGAATTCGAGGTATTTTTAAATAATCTTTTTGTCTAATTTCATGTGTCGTACTTACTGTGTACAATATGTAAAAAAATATATATATAGAAATATTGATTTAATATGTATAAAACCGTAGTCTTCTCGTTCTGTTTGTGCTGCTATTCGTAGCAGTAGATGCTATCTATTTACCGTTCCCTTTTGTTCTGACTTTCTCATCGTTGATTCCATTTGTCCCGTCTTTTTTATCGTTCCTATGCACGGATACAGAATTATCGAGGTTTTGACTGCTTTTGTTGCTCTGTCAGACATTTTGATTTGTTCTACATGCAAGCAAAGAACAAGTTTTGGAGAGTGAGGGCAGAGAGACCTAGGCTTCAAAATTGTCGTTACGTGTCGGTGCGGCAATAGAGAAATAAATTAAGGACCTTTTATTAATACCGGGTACGAAATAAATCGAAGGATAGTGTTGGTCATGAGACTGTTGGGCGTCGCAAGAGAAGGAATAAATATATTTTGCAATCTTATGGACATGTGCAGTGGATTGAGTCAAGGCGGTTACACTAAAATCATCGAACATATTCATGCAGCTGCTAAGTCGTCATTCGAGTTTTTATCGCAAATAGCTGTTAAAGAAGAGATCGAAAAATGTGCAACATGAAAGAATAGGAAAAAATCTCAAAGTCTCTGGTAACGGCACATGGAAAAAGCGTGGGTTCAAATCATTGTATGGTGTTACAACGCTCATCGGCTACTACTCCGGTAAAGTGGTCGATTTAGTTTTCGCCGAAAACACCGATGAGGCGCGCGTAGCGAGGCAGAACCGGATGAGTATTTTCGAGACAAAAGCAGCTCGTACAACCCGAAAACAGCAGCAGATGGAAGAAAACCAGCTTTTCGAGGAAGTTGAAGGCTTATTATGTGCGCCCGGAATCGCTGATTGATCGGTAAGTCACTAAAACTAATAGTTATATGGTATTGAAACTTTCAACGCGATTATCTCGAAACTGCATTTTCAAAAACTGCTCGTGCTGTAGCTCAAAAAGTTGTTGACCGATCTGGCTGAAATTTTTGGAGGTTTCTGTATATAACATTATCTGAAGAATGTACCTAAAGTTTTAAGAATATTGCATAAATAAATTACTTTTTTGGGGTACAAAATGTTGAGAAAATAGTAAAAAAATCTGAACATTTCATTAAAAAGCCTACTCAATTTTTTATTTTATAGTTTTTAATAATTTTATAGGTTTATATTTCATCTACACATGTCAGTAATCGAAAAATATTTTTGTTTTCTGTTTCAGATGAATAGAAAAATTTATAAAAAATGACTCATTTTCGGTCGTTTAAAGGGTTTGCTCCCCTTAAAACGTCAGTCTTCTGAAAAGTGTCACATGCATTTAATCCATTTATTTTGAAAATTTTACAATCGAATACGGACATTGCATTTATTTTGGATGAATATTCTTTTGCTGCATATGTAGTTGAGTACGCGAATAAAACAAATACAGGTGTCAATAACTTACAGCGTCAAATACTTCAAGTAATGAATGATAGTCCAGAGTTTGATCTGCTTGATTTCACTAGGAAAATGGGAGTGGATATGCTAAATGCCGTACAAATTACAAGCCAAGAGACAGTGTGGTTCTTACTTCGTGAGCCAATGTCCAAAAGTTCATCTGTGATGGTATTCATTCCAACACTGTGGCCTGTGGAGCGTTAACAAGTGCGTAAGACACGAGAACGAATGGAGAAAATGGGCTTAGAAGACGAATCGACAGACATTTGGAAAGAGAATTGTTTCGAAAAATACCCGCAAATCTCGAGGAGTGTACTCATGCACAATGTGTCGCAAATTATAATATTTCTGGTGAGAACTACACTATTATGCCGGTACCCGCGTTATTGGGTAACTCGGTAATCGGTATAATATCAGGGGTACAAATTGAAAATGCGGGTTTGATAACAGATGGCGTTACTAACGCTATACGCATCAGGCAGTACTGTGACTATGTTCATGTCAAAGCTACGTCTTATAGCTTTAATTTTCAGTATGTGTCAATTTGTCGCAGTGTCAAATTCATAGTTTTTTTGAGCTCTCAATATGTCGAGTTTCGTGCCAACAAAACAGCATTTGCGGGAAGTTTTAATTTACTTCTTTAATTTGAAGAAAAGTGCTGCTGAAGCACATCGATTGGTCTCCGAGGCTTATCCGAGTCATGTTCCATCGGTTTCAACGTGCGAGAGATGGTTTGTGCGGTTTAGAAGTGGTGATTTTGACGTTGAGGACAAAGAGCGGCCGGGCCAAGTGAAAAAGTTTGAGAATGCTGAATTGGAGGCAATACTCAATGAAGACTCGTGTCAAACTCAACAAGAGCTCGCAGATTCATTGGGAGTGACACAACAAGCCATTTCCCATCGTATAAAAGCCCTCGGAATGATCCAAAAGCAAGGACATTGGGTGCCGTATGAGCTGAAGCCGAGAGACGTCGAGCGCCGTTTTTTTGCATGCGAACTGCTGCTCGAACGGCAAAAACGGAAGGGTTTTTTGCATCGCATTGTCACTGGTGATGAAAAGTGGATCCATTACGATAACCCGAAGCGCAAAAAATCATATGGTTACCCCGGCCATGCATCATCATCGACGGCCAAACCAAATATTCACGGCGCCAAGCTCATGCTCTGTATTTGGTGGGACCAGCTGGGTGTGGTGTATTATGAGCTATTGAAATCGAACGAAACCATCACAGGAGCACTATACCGAACTCAATTGATGCGTTTGAGCCGCGCACTCAAAGAAAAACGGCCACAATACGAGCAAAGACACGACAAAGTAATTTTGCAACATGACAACGCTCGGCCACATGTTGCAGCGCCGGTCAAAACATACCTACAAACGCTGAAATGGGAAGTCTTACCCCACCCGCCGTATAGTCCAGATATTGCTCCTTCCGATTACCACCTTTTCCGATCGATGACACATGGCCTAGCTGACCAGCGCTTCCATTCTTACGAAGAAGCCCAAAAATGGGTCGATGACTGGATAGCAGCCAAGCCGGCCGAATTTTTTCGCGACGGTATCCGTAAATTGCCAGAAAGATGGGAAAAAGTTGTGGCTAGCGATGGACAATACTTTGAATAATTCATTTGTTACCATTTTTTCAGAATAAACGTTCAAAAATAGAAAAAAATCCCGCATTTTCAATTTGTACTCCTGATATTAAAAAGTTATTATTTTGGGATCGTTTGCCGATTAGGAATAGAAACTCGAGTAATTCGTGTAGACGTGAATTTTTGTAAAAAATGGAAATGCTTATCATAGGCAACGGCTACTTCCCGTTGTCTATTTAAAACTAAAAAGAGTTTAATACAATAAAATGTGGTTACGAGCCTGTACGAGGAACCAACCTCTCGCGTCTGAATCTACTGTCAGAATTTAATATTTCGGGCGAGTCCGACCCGCGATCAACCGTTCAGGTTGATGTAAAACTTTAGACTGATTTCGGCAAAGCAGTTAATTTGCCCCATTGACCGAAATCGAGTGTCGAATGAATTTCATAATAATCTTTGCTTGCAAATTCCAAGCTCGAGCTCATTGCAGCCATTGCGGGCAGCTCGATGCTTACGTTTGCACATTGTTCTACTTTGGTGAGCGGTCCTCACGAAAAGGAGGCCAATGGCGAAATAATGTACAAAGAATTAGTTCGCGGTACAACATCCCTCCCCCCTTAAAAAGAAAAATTTTTCCTCTAAAAAATTTTTCTTCGATTGGTTCCTGTATTTCCTCTTACAATGATATTCTCTATATTGGACAATATAGCAGACATAATACATAATAATCTCTATCATTTGATAATTTTTCTTTTGCTATTTTTTCTTCATGGTCGATCTGGCCATCGCACTCGGCTGACGAGGTGAGTTTCCCAGGCCCTGGCACGCTCGGATCGCGGTCGCTCCTGTGGCTGTTGTCGTCCGAGTGGCTCGAGATTAATACCGGCTGCTGCCGGGGTTGCTGCCTCGTTTCAACCCTTCCTGCAGGGTCTGCTGTGAGGCCTTTATTATGGCAATCTCTTCGTGGAGCTTTTGGGCATCAACAGCGTCCACATTTCCTATGATGGCCTTGATGCTTCCAAGGCCGTCGGGCCATTATAAGTTTAATCGAAAAATGTTTTTTGTTTGTCTCAATTATATAGCGTTATTACCTACTCCGCTTGGTTTCCACCTTACGCCCTGAGGGGTTCTTCCCCACATTCAATCTTAGCTTTAATCAATCTGTTAATTAGCTATAGGTAATTTTTATAATTTCATATATTCCTGATCTACCAGGTCTATAAATATGAAACCGGAATTTTTCCATAGAAAATACACGTTTATTGTATGAAAGTGATAAAAAATATTTTATTTGAAGTATTGCCCATCGCTAGCTATACATTTTTTCCACCTTTCTGACAATTTGTGGATTGCACGCCAAAAAAACTGTTGCTCTTTTGAGGCAAACCAGTCATCGAGCCATTTTCGTACATTTTCGTAAGAAGTAAAGCGCCGCTCAGCAATTGCGTCTCATCGATGCAAATAAGTAATAATCGGACGGAGCCAAGTCTGGTGAGTAAGCCGCATGCGAAAGTATTTACCAACTAAACGCCTCAATCGTTTCCTTGACCAGTTTTGCTGTGTGTGATGGTGCATTATCATGAAGCAAAATCACTTTGTGTTGCCTTTTTTGATATCCTGGTCGTTTTTCACGCAAAGCTTGATTCAAATCGATCATTTGTTGTCGGTAGCGTTTAGTATTAACGGTTTCGCCAGGTTTTAGCAGCTCATAATAGATCACACCCTTCTGATCCCACCACACACAGAGCATTGTTTTCCGTCCATAGCGATTTGGCCTTGCAGTCGATGTCGATGGTTCGCCTGGAGTTACCCATGATCTTTTACGCTTAGGATTCTCAAAATATATCCACTTTTCATCGCCAGTCACAATTCGATGGAGAAATTACTTTCTTTTGTACCTGGCGAGCAGCATTTCGCGAGTGGTTTTCCGGTTTTCCTACTGTCTTTCATTGAGTTCATGTGAAACCCATTTTCCCATCTGCTGGATCTTTCCCATGGTTTTCAAACGTATGGAGACCGCTTCTTGTGTCACATTTAATTGATCCGCGAGTTGTTGTTGCGTTTGAGCGTCATCCTCATCCAACAATGCTTGCAATTCGCTGTCTTCAAACTTTTTCGGTGGTCTTCCACGTTCTTCGTTTCTCACGTAAAAATCGCCACTTTTGAATTTTTTAAACCACTCAAAGCACTGTGATTTACCAAGAGCATGCTCACCGTAAGCTTCGACAAGCATTCGATGCCATTCTGCAGCAGTTTTCTTCTAATGGCAACAGAAAATCAATGCTGTCCGCAAATCGTAGTTTCCAGGCACAAAATTCGACATGTTCAACGCTATTACAAACTATGCTGTTGTATGAAACTTGTATTGTTGTGAGTTGAAAATCTTTGTCAGAGATGTCAACAAGGAAATAACGCGAATGATGCGGTTTGACGGTAACTACTGTAACGTAAATTTGCTCCTCAACGTACCACGTTACCTATAGCTGACCCAAGCTATTTTTCCTTCCTTTTATTTTCTCTTACGAGTTGGGCGCCAGGCGCTTACGCGCCGGAAGACAAAATAACGAGATGTTAGGCCAGACTCAACCCAGGCTAGCTACAGCTGTTCGAGGCAGAGTGGGTGGTTCGGACTGTCAAGCCAAGAATTATCCTCGAATAAAAGGCGAATAAAATCCTACAGATAAAATGAGTCATTAACGTCGATGAATAAAATAAATCAATAAAATAGGGTCAATAAATACCCCTGATCGGAACAATAAACGAAGTCAAATTAATAAAATAACACCAATAAATAATTTACACAACGATAGCAGGTACGGGACTTACAAAGGCCACTCGGGCAACTTCCTTATTTCTTAACAAACAATTACGAACTTTCAATAAACATTGATAATGAATTCAAACAGAATGTCCCGTAAACGTAACTCTTTAACAATTCATAAACTTAATTATTCCGGCAGCATATTTTATCCCGGCACTCGTCTCGGCTCTCACTCTCTCCCATAGACGACCTATATTCAGACGGTTGCGGGAAACGACTCAAAACACGGCCAGGCAAAATAAACTTGACAGGTCGCCTCGCTATTCGGCTCGCGTCACGGCCTACACCGAACCAATCCCACATACATCCAACAACTATAACTGCGGGACGTCGGAAGGTCACGTACGCCAAGCCTTTACTGATTTGAACCTCCCAACTATCACATTGCAGGCCGCAAAATCGAGAAAGTATCGTGAACCAAAATAACAATATAAATCCCTAAATTATTCCAAATAACGGATTACAAAAGTCCAAGCGAGATACGTCTCGAGCCGTACCAATTCCTCGCGACCAAGTTCCAAATACGGGACGACGACCGAGCACGCACTGCATGCGTTCGCAGAAATAAAACAATGTCCAACATAATAAGAGAGATAAATAAAATAAAATAAGGCGAATGCAATAGTATAAATCTATAAGTGTCAATTATTCCTGCAAGTCCGCGACACGGCCTATGACATTCCAATCCCTCCTATACAATCCGACCACGGGATGATGTATCAACACGCGCGCGGCCTTACAGCAAAATGACTACAGAACAGTAACTAAAAAAAACAGAATGACGAACGAAGTGACTTCTTCCCGGCTCTAACCGCCAAACGATCTCGATATTACACTCTACTCGACGCAGTCTGTCCCGATACGAATCGTACTCTGTGCGTGGTATATCAAAATCGCAGGTACGACTAAGTTCGAATCGAACTTTCCAAAGAATTTTAAAAAATAATAATCAAATAATGGCGAAAGACCGTAGAAGGGAAGAGAGCTCACCGGGACGATGACGATGCGATGTTCCTTGCCAATCCTTCTTAACCCAAAATCGTCTCGAAATTCTTTCCTCTCGATACAATCCTCGATTTATTCCACGTTGTTTCAAAAGATATGCCCTGGTACCCACGATAGGTGGTGATAGATTTTGACGAAATCAACGGTGGAGCGGGACGATATAATACTCGCTGCTACGTCCTGTTCGCTGGACGGTAACCGGGAAAAAGCCTCGAGGTCCGTTCGGCACGCGTGCCCGTAAACTATGACCCCCTCTTAGCGAGCCGAACTCGGTTAATTGGGGGAACCGGTGTCGCACGATGACCGCGTCTAGCGCTTCGGCTGGACGACGCAAATATTAATAGCAGATAATAACCATGTGTAGTCTAGTCCGGCAGATGAGCCCCGTGAGATAGACTAGTTATTGCTAGTAGATCAGATGACCGAGAATTGATAATAGCATATTGGCCGTAGATGAACGTCGAGCGGGACGGCTGTAGATCCCGACCACGAGAAATGGAAAATATCTGTATCCTCTCTCTCTTTGCTACGAAAGGGTGACTCGATCCCGAAACCGCCAAGAGGTGTGGGCAGCCCTCTTTCTTTCTCTTCCTCTCCGCTTCTTGGTCGTACGATTTTAAGAAAAAGAAATACGAAAAAAAACAAAGAAAAATTATTTACAGTACGGCGATTACGCCTTACAGCCCTGCGAGATCGTGTTGGCAGCCGTCGTGCGAGGAGGGCGTAGCGCTTGAAGATTTTGCCACGTTACACTACATTGACAGCTAGGGCCATCTATGGGCAAAGTCCGGTTTCATATTTTTAGACCTGGTATTAGTTCTCGATAAAGAGCTTCAGGCGGTTTGCATGCACTGTCTGAGTTTTTCGTCCCTTCCGGACGACGTAATTGACAGGGGGCCTCTTCTCTACTATTTCGTGAGGTCCCGTCCACTTCGGGGTCAGCTTGGCTGACCGCCCCCTTCGCACCGTCTCGTCGTGGAGGAGTACGCGTTCGCCCACGCGGTATTCCTGCACCTGGGCGCCGCGTTCATACGTATTCTTTGACCTCCTTTTCGCGACTTCCAGGTTGTCGCGTGCTACTGTCCATGCGGCGCGTAATCACTCGCGTAACTCGTGGACGTAATCATCGTAGGCATAGGTGCTGCGGGGCTCTTGTTTCAGGGCGGTCGGCAACTCAGCCTCGCGACCGTACACCAACACGTGGGGAGACAGTCCGGTCCCGGTATGTGGAGTGGTATTGTACGTAAACATTGCGTACGGCAGCCACTCGTCCCAATTTCCCTGATCCTCGCTTATGAAATTTTTCAGATACTTTGCGAGGGTACGATGTGACCTTTCTAATGCGCCGTTCGATTCGGGATGATTGGCCGTAGTTTGTATCTTTTTAATTCGCAGCAGTTGACACATTTCCTTGAAGGTCGAGCTGAGGAAGTTCGTACCCTGATCTGATAATATTATTTCCGGCGTTCCGTGCCGGCAGATCAATTCTTCTACGAGTGCTCTAGCGACTGTTAAAGCCTCTTGGTTCGGCAGTGATATCGCTGCACTGTATTTTGTAAGCGCGTCCTGGATAGTAAGTATATATCTTTTTCCAGATGCGCTTTCTGGTAGCGGTCCTACGATGTCGACCGCTACTTTCTCAAAGGACCTCGATGGGGTGTCGGTTACCACCATCGGCACTCTTTCCCTTTTGCTGATTTTATTCTTCTGGCAGGACTCGCAGGACGATATGTAATTTTCCAATTCCCTTCTCAGGCTGGGCTAGTCGTACTTAGTCCGGATCCGATGCAATGTACGCCGTATACCCTGGTGCCCTCCTATGGGGGTGTCGTGGTATTCTTTAATTATTTTCAGGCGGTCATCGGCAGAAGGGATGGTTACGCCACTGCAGCAGTCGCTATACTTTTTTATAACGCTGTTTTCGTCAGCGCTGCAGGAAGATCGTGGGCTACGGGTCCCGTCGTGCCTCGCTTCCTGAGCAGGCCTTTGCGGTGCTCTGTCCGCAGTTTATTCGCTCGGTGTGCCCACCGTTAGCTCCGCCGTTGGGTCGCTCTCTGTCTCGAGCGGCATTGCAACGTTTGCTTGTCGCAGCCTTCCGCGCTTCGCGAGTCCGCCATGCTGTGCTGAGCCCGCTCCGTCCTTGTCAGCGGTGCTCGCACTCTTACCAGTGGCTTGCGTCGCTAGCTTGCGTGGTCTGCCCCTTCCCCGACCGCACGGCTTTTCGGCGGGGCTGTGGGATTAGGTAGAGCGATCTGCATGCACGCTGCGGATCTCTCTATCTTCTTCTGGCGCATTGGCCCGCGCGGCCTCTCTCTCTGCCGCGTTGCTGGGCTGGCCCGGGGTATTCTCGGCTCTCCGCTTTGTGCGGCTGTCCGTACACGGGCGCATGCTGTCCTTTTCTGTCTCGTGGGCAAGCTCGATCGCTCGCTCCGACAAGCTGCCCCGGCTATAAGGGGTATCTTCGGCCCTCCGCTTTGTGCGGTCATTCGCTGTGCCGAGTTGCCCCATCGTGCTGTCCTCTTCCGACTCACGGACTTCGTTCTTAGGTCTCGCTTGGGTCCTTGTAATAGCGAATATACGGTTTAGCGCATCTGCATTCGTATTACGCTTTCCGGCCTTATATTCAACGTTAAATTCGTGTTCGGCCAATTTTATTTTCCAACGCATTAATCTCGAGCCGTGGTCCTTTACTCTGAACAGCCAAATGAGCGGTTGGTGGTCTGTCACAACCGTGAAACGATCGCCATAAATATATGGTCGGAATTGAGCCAGGGCCCAAACTATTGCGAGTAGCTCTTTTTCCGTTGTTGTATAATTGAGCTCGGTCCTTGACATGGCGCGGCTCGCGTAACATATGGGCAAATTGTCCCCGATCTTGCCTTGCGATAACATTGCGCCGAGCGCCCTGTCTGAGGCATCTGTTCTTACAACAAACGGCTTCGTGAAGTCTGGATATTGCAGTATCGGTGCTGTGGTAAGGGCTGTCTTCAGTCCTTCGAAGGCAGCATCTCTTACTGCGGTCCACTCGAATTTAACCCCTTTCTGGGTTAATTCTGTGAGTGGCTTCGCGGTTTTCGAGAAATCTTTGATGAATTTCCGGTAGCAGCCAGCTAGCCCGAGGAAAGATTGTACTTCTTTTACGAGTCTCGACACTGGAAATTCCCTTACCGCTTCCAGCTTCTTCGGATCAACACGTACACCCTCTTCGGATATGATGTGGCCGAGGTACTGCGTTTGCTTGCGCAAGAACTGGCACTTACTCGGTTGCACTGCTAATCTGGCTTCTCTTAGCCGCTGCAGTACCAATCGCAGCCTGTCATTCTGCTCCTTGAAGGTCTTGCCGTGAACTACTATGTCGTCTAAGTATACCAGGTGTATGCATAAGTTTTTTCCGGTTTTTTGGTAAAAAAAACACGTAATTTTCAAGGAAAATTAATTTTTGTTTTATTCAAAATATTGGCCATCGGCTTCTACACATTTCGCCCATCTTTCAGGTAACTTATGAATACCATGCCAGAAAAACTGCTTGTCTTTTGCGGCAAACCATTCGTCGAGCCATTTTCCAACTTCCTCGAAATTGCTGAAGTGCTGCTCTGGGAGCGCGTGCCCCATTGATGCGAAGAGGTGATAGTCAGATGGCGCCAGGTCTGGCGAATGCGGCGGGTGCGGAAGGATGTCCCATCCAAGCGATTTCAAGGTGTCTTTCACTGCTTTTGCTGTGTGAGACGGCGCATTGTCGTGTAACCAAATCACTTTGCCATGTCTTTACCGAGTTTATTGATCTTCCCCATTACTCGTAAACGTCTGCTGATTGTTTCTTGTGACACATGTAATGATTCTGCGAATTCCGTTAAGTTTGAGTTGGGTCATCATCCAATAACTTCTGTAATTGCTCGTCTTCGCATTTCTGTGGTCTACCAGAGCGCTCACTGTCTTTCACATTGAAATCACCACTTTTAAATTGTCGAAACCATGTCTTACATGTTATAATCGATGGAGCGTGTTCACCATATGTTTCTACCAGCAAACGTTGACTTTCAGCAGCCTTTTTCTTTTGATTAAATAAGAAAAGCAATGCGTGCCGCAAATGTTCTTTTTCAGGCACAAAACTCGACATGATCACTGAACGATAAAACAAAGACGCTAGTTTTTGGCGGACTCAACTTGTGTGTGTTTGTAGGTTAATGTCAGACGAACAAAATGACGCATGTGTCAAATTAATACGCTGCGTACTTTTCGCTGGCGCCATCTCTTAGTTAAACCGGAAAAAACTTATGCATACACCTGGTACATAGCATTTAACTCTCTGCAGTTTAGCCAGCGCGGAATTCATCAAACTCTGGAAAGTCGGTGGAGCGTTCTTGAGTCCGAATAGCATGCGGTTGTACTCGAAATGGCCCTGTGGTGTGGAAAACGCGGTCTTTGTTTTGTCTTGCTGCGCCATCGGGATTTGATTAAATCCAGAGGCGTGATCCAAGGTCGTATAGTATCGGGCCCGTCCCAGCTGGTCCAATATTTCGGTGATATTCGGCAGTGAGTACGAGTCTCCGATGGTGGCTTCGTTCAACTTTCGAAAGTCCACTACTACGCGCATTTTCCTCACACCGGCCGCATCAGGTTTCTTCGCTACAACCAGCAGCGGCGCGTTCCAGTGACTCCGGCTGGGTTGGACAATGCCTTCCTCAAGCATTTCGCGGGTCTGCCTCTCCACTTCTCTCTTGTGGGTCTCGGGCAGCCTGTATGGGTGCACCTTAATGGACTGCACCCCTTCCTTAAGGGGTATCACATGCTCTATCGTAGGCGTACACGGCAGCCTATCCCCTGGTAGGTGGATCACGTCTTCGTATTCGCATGTGATTTCGTTTAGCGCTTTGTGCTTTTCTTCGTTGAGGTTTGCCGTGTCGAGCTCTTTGGCTAATCGTGCGAGGCGGTCGGCCCCTCGCTCCGTGCTGACGGCGCATACCTCCATAGCGGCCGCCTTGACCTACTGCCGCTTCCTCGAGCGGCTCGAGTTTCACTACGGGGCGTCGTACCTCTACCACCTGCTTGGTAGTATTTATTAAGCTGATTGCACAGCTACTACCATGCGGCGGCGTAACGCAGGCACTCATGATGACCCCGTCCTCGAGCTCTACTCTTGAGAGTAATCCAACGAATTTACTCGTTGTTGCGGCGTAGGTGACTGTCTCGCTGCGTGGCGGCAGAGATCTTTTTCCCGAGGCGCTTTCTGCATTTTACCGGACCCATGCTCCGATTTTACGCTCCTCCCAGGCAAGGGTTGCAATCCTAGGTCCTTCGATCCGACCTTAAAGGGTGCGCGTTACTGCACCTCGTACGTGCGCTGTCGCCTGTTCCCTCGTAGATAGAATACACCGTTGTATTCGCACACTATTTCTGCGCGAGCTGATTGCTTTTCACTGCTGGGGGGCACCAAGTCGGGCTTCCGTTGTTGCTGCGCAAAGCGTTTGGCTTTCTTCCCCGTGCTCTCTGAGCTTACGCGCAGTATCTTAACCTGTCGGCTACGTGCGGCCTTTGCTATCTCCGACGGCTCGAATGTCGCCGCCGGCTGTTGCACTTCCCCGTCGTGTTTAGAAACATCCAAACTCACTCTATTGGTTTTTGACGGTGTGACACGGAATCTCGCTACTTTGCCTCGGCTGATTCCGCTCCTTATAGGTAGTCCGACAAATTTATTTTCTTTGGCGGCATCCATTTTAGACCCATTTCCTGGAGGAAGATTTATCTTTGTAAGTAGACCGATGTACTTGCATGTGGCGGCAGTTCTACTGCGTGGTGACGAATATATCCTCGTCGCGCCGTCCCGTACCGGCATGCAGTGCCCATACAACTTAAGCATCTCGCCATGCAGGATGTCCACTTTATGCTGCTTGATAAAATCCATTCCTAGCAGCCCATTGACCCCTAGCGGCACATTATTCGGGACTATGTAGAACCAATATTCCACGTTTAGAGCCGGTGTCTCCAGCACAATTTTTGCTATACCGAGGGGGGTGAATTTTTTACCTGCCACAGCCTGCAACTCCACGGAGCACCTGCTCACTATGGTCTCGGGCTTGAGGCATCCCTCCTTCAGTATACTGCACTGGGCCCCTGTGTCCGCTTTAAGGGTGAGTACCCTGGTCACGGCCAATGATGCGACGATGTCAAAGTCGCTGGCCGTAACGCTGGACGCCGGCAGCGTTACCTGCAGTAATCGCTGCGTCGTTTTTCTCCTTCTGTCCGCGCGTCTCTGCTGGGACGTGAGTGTATTTAGCCTCATCGTATCCAGCTGGCTGGCATCGGTATTTGATTGACCTGTACATGCATTCACCGTGGACCTTTCACTCTTGCCCCCTGAGTCCCTCGGACGTCGGGGTTGCTGTGAAGACTGGGCCGGATCGCTCTTGTTCTGCGACAATCTTTTCCTGCAGTCTTTCCACAAGTGGCCCTTTTTGGCAATAGTTGCACACAACGTCAACGTGGTGTATAGATTTGTCCTCACTGGGCATCGGTAAGCTAACTCTTCCCGTTCTGCGGGTGCAGTCTCGAGCCACGTGCTCTGGTTTCCCGCAGGTGAAACAATTCTCGCTCTGCCGGAATGGTGCACCTTGGGACCTTCTGGGGTGGCTTAATACTCCACCTACCCCTCCCTTCGGCTGCACCATGTTGCTTATTTCGATGGCTCCCGTTACCGACTCGTGGAGAGTGGTGTAGTTACGAGATCTCACCAGAATTTGGACCTGCCCATGCAGTCCATTTTCGAAGTTGGCCTGGGCGCTCTTCTGTGTTATTTTCTCAATGATGCGCATTTCCAACATCGTGGTGGCTTCTTCGCAAAGCTTTTCGGTTGCTTCCTTTGGAACACAGGATCCGCAGCAGGATACTCTGGCTCCTCCAATCGCGTTTGCCTCGACCGCGGCCGTGGTATCGGGTGCTCTTCCAACCCAGTTCCTTCCAGCCTCCGCAGCAATTCGGCATTCTGCTCCCGTAGGGACCGGATGAGTTCGAACTCGTCCGCACTTACCTCGTTGAGCGTGTCAGCCAAGTTCCGTCTTGCCGACGGTGTTTCGGCCTCCCTGAGTTCGCGATCGAGTTCGCGTTGGCCTCGATCGTGCTCGCGCTGCAGCCTTTCATACTGTCTTCGAACTCGTTCCATTTCACGGTAGTTCCGGTCGACCGCCGCCATCCGATCTCGTACTCTTGCTGGTACCGACCGGGCTGTCGTACCAGTAGCTGCAGAGAAACCTACTCGATCTATAGTTCGCATGTTCTCTATTTCCTGGTTAACCATGTTTTCGGTGACGTGCTCGGGCGTTCGCTCGCCAGTAGCCATATTAAAAACGTCGTCACTATCGTCGCTGTCGAAATCCCCGAACGACGCACCCCTACGTGGGTTTACGCCAAACTGGGCCGTCAGACGGTTTGCAAGGGCCTCTTGTCTGGTCGAGGGGATTCATCCCGATGGCGAGAGCTCTAATAGCACCCTGCGCGCTTCATAGACAATGTCCCCCACAGCCGCAGTAAATCCGGCTGCGGAGTCTACCCTTGCGCCAGACAATGTCGTGTCTAACGAGTTGCCCCTGCGTCCTGATCGGGCTCATCTAGACTCTGACATGTTTATTTCGCGACGGACTTTTTTTTTTAATTTTCCCAAAAAAAATTATCTCACGAGATATATATATTTTTTCAATTTACGGCTTCGACTCTACTGGCTTTGACTTTATTAGGCTATATGTATATGTATAACGTAACGGCCACTTACAGGTAAATGATCTAGAAGATTGTCCTCTCCATGACGTTGCTCCTTGGGTGCAGTTCCTTCGATGCTGTAGACCTGTTGTCTCGTAGCTTCCCTCGAAGGTTGGTCCAGTTGTCCTCCCTGGTACCGTTGACCCGTCTCTTGGTGGTTCCTTGGCTCGTCTCCGGTGCGTCGGCAACGGCTTCGTTACGAGTTACCGCTTCGGGTACTCGGTTGCACACTTTGTGCGGTTCTCCGCGACTTGACGTGGCACCGTCAGTCGGGACTTTAAACGGTTGACCGATACGTTACCCCGCACCGATGTTTACTTCGCGTCTTCGCGTTAGATTAGTCGGGTTTTATCAACTACAATGGCGTCCTTTGCACAAGTCGTAGTCGTCTCTATAGAGTCACTCTTAACTTTGTCCAAATCACTCTTTATCCAAATAAATTACGTAGCACTTATCACTTCAGCAGATCCCACCGCTGCCACCAAATGTTATGCCGGTACCGCGTTATTGGATAACTCGGTAATCGGTATAATATTAAAAAGTTATTATTTTGGGATCGTTTGCCGATTAGGAGTAGAAACTCGAGTAATTTATGTAGACGTGAATTTATGTAAAAAATGGAAATGTTTAGTATAGGCAACGGCTACTTCCCGTTGTCTATTTAAAAGTAAAAAGAGTTTAATACAATAAAATGTGGTTACGAGCCTGTACGAGGAACCAATCTCTCGTGTCTGAATCTACTGTCAGACTTTAATATTTCGGGCGAGTCCGAGCCGCGATCAACCGTCCAGGTTGATATAAAACTTTAGACTGATTTCGGCAAAGCAGTTAATTTGCCCTATTGACCGAAATCAAGTGTCGAATGGATTTCATAATAATCTTTGCTTGCAAATTCCAAGCTCGAGCTCATTGCAGTCATTGCGGGCAGCTCGATGCTTACGTTTGCACATTGTTCTACTTTGGTGAGCGGTTCTCACGAAAAGGTAACAATGGCGAAATAATGTACAAAGAATTAGTTCGCGGTACAACAACACGAAACTGAAGAATTAATTCTCAATCGATGGAAAGAATTTAAGTCAAATTTAGACATCCGAAAAACTATCGAACTTTGTAAAGAATTATGCCGGGAAGAAAATGACATAAATAATGATATGCCGTTGGTGGAGTTGGTAGGCCGATAACCAGAGCCTGATCCATTGCGAGAAATTCAGAATCGAGAGGCTAATCGCGATCTTGCAACGTTGCACAAACTCGGTGCAATCGCAAAAAGACGGGAGAACATGATGCCAAACGATCGCTATTATGATCTCACGAGAATGTCCAATGAAAGACAGAAGGATCTACTAATGCACGCCATTCACAATATCCTCTCTGACGGTGCAGCACTATTTAAAATTTTCCTTACTGGTCCTGCAGGTTGTGGAAAGACCTTCGTGATTTGTCTTTTAATGGAAATTTATAATCGATATTCACCTACTGATAATTATTGTAATGCGTATATTACATGCGCATTAGCGAGAAAAGCCGCTGTCACCGTCGGCGGTACCACACTCCACACAGCTTTGAAAATATCACTCTCAAAAAAATATTGATGCTCGCTTAAAGCAAATAACGGGAAAATATGAAACGAATTTTGTAGGATTTGACGTGATTTTGATTGAAGACCTGAGATAATTACCACCAGTACGAGCAACGTTTTTTTCAAAATTTTCAAGCAAATAAAACAAAGGATTTCAGAACCAACTCTATGGGCGAGCTGCATTTTTTTTTAAATTAAATGAAGTGATGAGACAATCAAATCGAATGTTTTCCGAGATATTGACAAAAATTGGTAATGCTTTCTTACCTGGGCTGAAAATAAAATCACCTCTGTTGCTAAGGATATCTTTGTTGGCTGTAGAAACGCAGAACAAGAAGCGAGCTGTGAGCAAAAATTACATAAAATTTCAGTGATCGACACAGGTAGTCTCCCCCATGAAATTATTTTGGTTCTGAATAAATCTTACATGCTGACAACGAACGTAGATGTTGCTGATGGATTGGCAAATGGACAAATGTGGATATTGGTTCACATTGAATCTGATGCAGCAGGAGAAGTGGCACGTATCTGTCTGGAATTCCCGAATGCATCGAAAGTCCGTGAAAAGTTGAAAAAGAAAGTAAGTGCTCATGTACAAGAAAACAATATCAGTCGAACAGCAGTGCCCATTGTCAGACGAAACACGACAGTTTATATGAATAATAATAATAAAACAATTGCGACTATAATAAGTCACCTTCCTATTATTTCATGTTGTACTGTCACAAATCACAAGGAGGGACGTTTGATGAAGTTGTCTCCGAATAAGAGAAATCTCACTCACAACAGTTGTTATACATGGCGCTATCGAAAGTCACGAGTATTGACGGACTGTATATTGTCACACCTCGAGATGATCCAATGTTTTATCATGGAAGAAGAGCATCAACATTAACAGCAGATTTACAGGCAGAATTCAGAAGACTGAGTCTCAACAAATTACAAATAGTGGGACAACAAGTACTCGACTTCATATCGAAGAAAAAAGGAATTTCGGTATTTTCGCTCAATTGTCAAAGCTTACAATTACACGCACCAGATTTACAAGATGAAGTTGCAAGAAATTCAACGTTATTGGTGATGAGAAAAACTTGGTTGAAACGAGGTGAAAATGTGGATACACCAAATTTCTATTGTGTTGCCATTCAAAAGAGAAAAACAAAGAGTCGCTGATGTAGCTATTTACCAAAATACAGCTGATCATTCATTCACTCTCAGTCAACATTTAGCTATATCTCTTCGACAAATGAATGCAATGGATGTGAGTTCATGTGACATTGGAAATAGCTGTGCTGCAATATGTCATCTTGTTAATGGTCAATTCGTGTTAATTGTTGTTGTGTATATAACACCTAACAAAAAACTCAATGACATTGTCGAATTCCTTCATCACGTGTTGTTATCATACACACCAGGTGGTGCAGCATTACTGAGAAAGGACTCTACCAATGCTAATTGGCGGTGATTTCAATGTCCAGTTCCACAAACCTGAAAGTCAACCTCTCATTAACTTTTTGGCTAGAGAATCCAATTAAAAAATGAACAATAATGTAAATACTCCAACTACCAGGTCGTGTTCAACAATTGATTCTGTATTCTCTAGGAATCTAGAAAATATTAAATTCCAAACGTTTGTGTCGTATTTTAGCTATCATAAGCCAATTGTCACTATGATAAACACTGATAATTCTACGGATACAGATTCATAGAAAATAAGGAACTAATTACCATAATTGATTGATGACTTTATCAAATTAAATAACGAATTTCTTGTAAAATATATTTAAAACATTAATTTAAAATTCGTTTTTCACTTCAGATCATACACGCATCCTTACGATTACCAATTCTTATTGCTTCTTGAATAAAAAAATACTAATAATTTATCTCTATTCACAACTAATTAGCAAGAAGTTTCACTTCTGCCGTACGTGAACTCTACCACCCTTTTTTTATGATTCATAACAATTGATGAAATATCTAATAGTTTTATTGTTTGGGGTCTCGAGAAGCACATAGGTGTTGATATCCAAATAAAATATTCAGTGACACAGTACGATAGATCATTAAAAAATGTGTCCTGCGTCGCGTCGTTAAGGAAGTTTGGTGATTCCAAGATATAAAGCAAACTTTTTTGTATGATGGTGTAGATACCTTTTATTCATGCAAAATTCGCAAAACATCAAACGTAAAACAATATTGCTATATATTGGGTCTGGGAAATAGTTCGTGGCGTTTTTCCCGATAGATGCTTTGAGTGTATAAACATCGAAAATAAACATATAAACATCCAAACACTGCAAAAAATGCAGTGGTTGGAAAGTTGTTTGCGTTTAAAAATAAAGAAAAGTAATGAAAAATTGCACTATATTTTGCAATATTATTGCGACAAAAGGAAGAACGCTGGGCAGGGTTGTGAAAAAATTTGTGCTGTGTACGGTTAAGGTACTTTATCAAAATCTGCTGCGCGGAAATGGTTCGCTCGCTTTCGTTCTGGTAATTTTGATGTGAAAGATGGGTCACGCTCTGTTCGTCCAGTCACTGAAAAAGCTGATAAAATTCCTGAAAAAGTCCAGCAAGATAAGCATATCAGCAGTGTCGATATTGATATGGAGCTAGGGATTGACCACAAAACTGTTTTGAACGATTTACACAAAGCTGGCTACAAAAAGAAGCTCGATGTATGGGTTCCTCACAGGTTGAGCGCGAAAAACATAATAGACCGAATTAACATCTGCAATGCGCTGCTGAAACGCAATGAAATCGAGCCATTTCTGAAACGTGTCATAACCGGTGATGAAAAATGGATCACGTACGACAATCGGAGGGGTCAAAGATCGTAGACAAGGGCTCACCAGTCGTCACAAGCGCTCGCGAAGCCAGGATTGACGGCGAAAAAGGTGATGCTGTATGTGTGGTGGGACTGGAAGGGCATCGTCCACCATAAGTTACTTCCAGTTGGTCAGACGATTGGTTCTCAACTCTACTGTGGACAACTAGAGAGATTACACCAAGCAATTGAAAGAAAACGGCCCGAATTGATTAATAGGAAAGGTGTTGTCTTCCATCATGACAACGCCCGACCACACACTTCTTTGATGACCCGTCAAAAATTGCAAGAGCTTGGTTGGAAAGTTTTGATGCATCTACCGTATAGTCCAGACATAGCACCCTCTGACTATCGCTTATTCCGATCTCTGCAGAACTCTCTCAATGGGATTAAGCTGCTTTCAAAAGAAGCCTGTGAAAACCACTTGATTCAGTTTTTCAACCAGAAACCGTGGAAGTTCTTCACCGATGGCATCATGGCTCTACCCGAAAAATAGCGAAACATTGTCGATAATAATGGAGCATATTTGGTTTAAATAAGTTTATTTTCACGGTATAAGAAAACCAGTTGAATTTTACTAAAAAAAAAAAAACGCCACGAACTTTTTCCCGGACCCAATAGATATATTCCACGTGTTAATTTAGAGCTATCTTTTCAGCCATATATTTCTTTGAGGCAGGACTAGTGCGTGTCTTAATCAATTGAAAAAAAAAGATATTTATTTTATTGTTATTTATTTATTTATTACAGTTTCTTAGATGTACAGCGTTGGAGCTTTTTACACTGCCCACATAAGGAAAAAAGATATATTCTATGTCAATGGTACGAGCCTTTTAGGTGTATATACCATGCTTGATTTAAGTGCACCTCCCCCGTAGCAGAAATTGAGATACCGAACTCTTCATCGACTAGAATATCGGCTGTTCAGGTACTTTTAAAATACACTTACTTTTATTAAGTTGCTCCACTTCGTGGCCTAAAAACTTAAGCCCTCGCTGATAATGATAGCTCTTCGGCATATATAGATTGAAAAAGTTGTTTTTATGTTTTTTGGGATTGGTTCTCGGGGTTTGGAGCACCATAATTAAGTGAATCGTGTAAACCTACCAATTTTACGTGATTTTCAGTTTTTCCAAATTTCAGGAAAAATTAGTAAAGATGTCAAGTGTGGCAAATTCAAAAATGTTAACAGTGAAGCTGGTGTACCAGGTGTATGAATAAGTTTTTTCCGGTTTTTTGGTAAAAAAAAACACGTAATTTTCAAGGGAAATAAATTTTTGTTTTATTCAAAATATTGGCCATCGGCTTCTACACATTTCGCCCATCTTTCAGGTAACTTATGAATACCATGCCAGAAAAACTGCTTGTCTTTTGCGGCAAACCATTCGTCGAGCCATTTTCCAACTTCCTCGAAATTGCTGAAGTGCTGCTCTGGGAGCGCGTGCCCCATTGATGCGAAGAGGTGATAGTCAGATGGCGCCAGGTCTGGCGAATACGGCGGGTGCGGAAGGATGTCCCATCCAAGCGATTTCAAGGTGTCTTTCACTGCTTTTGCTGTGTGAGACGGCGCATTGTCGTGTAACAAAATCACTTTGCCATGTCTTCTGGCCCATTCCGGTCGTCTTTCGATTAATGCGTGGTTTAAATTAATAATTTGTTGGCGATAGCGTTGTGTATTAACGGTTTCGCCGGGCTTCAAGAGTTCATAATACACAATACCGCTCTGGTCCCACCAGACACCGAGCATGGTCTTCTTGCCGAAGCGATTTGGCCTTGGTGTTGAAGGACCGACTTCGCCAGGTGAAAGCCACGATTTTTTCCGCTTCGGGTTTTCAAGATAAATACATTTTTCGTCACCCGTCACAATTCGATGCAAAAATGATTTCCTTTCGTGGCGTTGAAGCAGCACTTCACAAGTGACTTTGCGATTTTCTATTTGACGTTCATTCAAATCGTGTGGGACCCATTTACCGAGTTTATTGATCTTCCCCATTACTCGTAAACGTCTGCTGATTGTTTCTTGTGACACATGTAATGCTTCTGCTAATTGCCGTTGAGTTTGAGTTGGGTCATCATCCAATAAGTCCTGCAATTGCTCGTCTTCGCATTTTTGTGGTCTACCAGAGCGCTCACTGTCTTTCACATTGAAATCACCACTTTTAAATTGTCGAAACCATGTCTCACATGTTCTAATCGATGGAGCGTGTTCACCATATGTTTCTACCAGCAAAAATTGACTTTCAGCAGCCTTTTTCTTTTGATTAAATAAGAAAAGCAATGCGTGCCGCAAATGTTCTTTTTCAGGCACAAAACTCGACATGATCACTGAACGATAAAACAAAGACGCTAGTTTTTGGAGGACTCAACTTGTGTGTGTTTGTAGGTTAATGTCAGACGAACAAAATGACGTATGTGTCAAATTAATACGCTGCGTACTTTTCGCTGACGCCATCTTTTAGTTAAACCGGAAAAAACTTATGCATACACCTGGTACACTTAACGGTGATTTCTTTTGTGTTATCGACTTTCTGATGATTCTGAAATATTCGGAGAACCTCAAAGAATCGGCTTCCGGTCCAATTTGACGTATGTGAGTTTTAGAAAAATTAATATTCTACAAAGCAAATGCTGTTGACATTTCGAGCAGCCATATTGTATTTCTGAAGGGTCAGTAATATTTGATTGTTTTAATTTTTTGCACGTTTTCAACCAAAACTCTACCGAATGTCGAGGCGTTTGTGTTCATATCACAGTCCTGTACAATTGAAAACATATCCTCAGCATATCAACGATGCATAGTGTAAACTACAAAATAGCATATTTTTGACGACTAAAGTCGGTAAAATACTTTACTGCAGCATTCCCTTAACCCACACTTTCACTATTAATTTTCAACCATTCACAACACGAAATTCTAATGATAAATATTTTAAAAAACAAAAACTCACGATTGGTCATGCTCAACACCCGACTCGCGTTTACCCACTATTCCGCTAGGTAGCGAGTTAGGTAGAAACTTAGAAAATGGTGCAAGCACTATATCCGTGTACATCGCCATTCTAGGAGAGTTTTGGTTTTCCTTCGTAGCCGCGGCGCTTTCGCTCCCAATACACACTGTATTTACACAACGTCGATAGGGGAAACCAAAGATTGTCATGTTTGGTCGACGAAACTTGCTGAGAATCTAAAGGGAGGTAAAACCTACTTAGTCGGTAAAAATAAATGTAAACAACAGTAAACCATAGACATTACGAAAAAAAAAAAAAAAAGAAAAGAAAAGTGTCACCTCACGTTGAGTTTCGTTCTGAGTGTGGTGACACTTTGCCATTTCCCGAAATATCAAAATTCTTTGAATAGCGTTGTATGGGAAATCTCTTTCGCAGCTATCTCTCTTGCACTCACATGTCCCTAGGTTCAAGTTTCACCTCCCCTTAATATAAAATTGTCTTGCCCTAAAACTTTGGAAACATTTTTTTAGGAACTCAGCGAAAATTGAATTTCCAGAAAACAGTTTAAAAGAAAATATAGAACTTGAATCGACCGAGAAAATTAACGAAAATCATAGATTTTGAGAGCGGCTGCCAGGGAAAATTGGATATTTACGAAAAAATTCGGAAATCTTTTACCGATATAACATTCAGTAGTTTTTAGAGAAAAACCCAAACTTCTCTTAGTGTTTTTCAAAATTTACTTGAAAAAATCGTCAAAATAAAAAAAAAAATTTTTTCGATATAATGTAAAAATTTAGAACTGAAATAAGTACATAAAATCGGAGATTTTTGTACATTCTAAAAATGCTCGGCTGAGGAAATGAGATAATTTTAGAACGGTAAGAACATTTTTGTTTCAGGGGTAACTTTGACTTTCATTGAAAAGTGCACAAACATTGAGAACAGTAGAGAAACGTTTCGAGACATTTCTGACATTTTGAGAACAATTATCCAAGATTTTAAGAGGAATATTTTCTTCCGACGCCGGGAGTATGCGTTTCACTGTCAATGCGCGAATATTCCAGTTTCTATACGTGCGATGTTCTCCGAAACGCCTAAAGATGTTTTAACAGAGCTGGATATTCAGATTCTGTTTATCGTAACCTCCATTGTTGTCCTACATTGCATATATGAGGTGAGATTTGAGAAATTTAAAAGCGTAAAAATGTATGGGAAGCACGGTTGTATATATCGAAATGCCACAAGATGGCCGTCATTCCTACTATAGTCGTCCATCTGTACCTACCTTCACAGCGATCGCGGCGGAGTAAGAGAAAGAGTACGTGGGCCATTTAGTCAATATTTGTATGTATATTTTATTCAACAACATGCAAATTAATAAGTTTGTTGCACATCAGAGATGTTGTTAACAATTAGAAATTAATAAACATGCAACGCAGCTTCCTAATTACGTTTGTTGATTTAAATCTAAATACACGTGTGCAGAAATAATTTGGTGATAAAATGAAGAAAAATTATCAAAAATGATGACCACCTTATACTTTTTTAACTACTTTTGTTGCTTTAATTCTGAATGCAAAAGTGCAAAAATGATTGAGCGATTAACTAAAATAGAGCTATTAAAAATTATTTAGCTGTTTTAGTTTGAAAAAATAAATCAACTATTAAAAGATATGGCAATTATAAAAACTGCTGTAAAAAGTCACATTAAACTAGCTTTCAAAAGTATGAAATTTAAAAAAAAAAACAAAAAATTTATAAACTTCCGACTGTAAAAAACTATAAAAACAGGACTTTGAGTTCAAAAAGTTTTCGCATGAAAATAAATCTAAAAGAGATAAAATAACTTCCGATGTCATTTTAGTTAACTTCATATTTTTATTTCAATAATTCATTTACCGCTGTCGTTATTGTTGGGAAAAGTCTCCTGAACGTTGCAACCATCTTTTACATATCAAGAAACATGCTGACGTCTGGACTCCAATTTAAAAGAATGATTATATACGATATGGACGTTTTTTAACGTAAAAGACGACGTCTCCCGACAGTAGTGACAGTGGTAAATGAATTATTGTAATTTAAATATGAAGTTAACTAAAATGACATCGGGAGTTATTTTATCCCTTTTAGATTTATTTTCATACCAAAACTTTTCAAAGTTAAAGTCCAGTTTATTATAGTTTTTTTGCAGTCGGGAGTTTTTAAAATAATTTTTTTTTTTATAAATCCAGCCATGCGACGTTTGAAAGATGTGCTACTAGCACGCATATACTGTGTAAAAAAAGTACCCGGAAATAATTTTTTTAATTTAGCGCGGTGCATGTATTAATAAAAGATATGCGTTAAGTTGGCACCACTGTACCCAGTTACTGCGGTTATTTTCAACTTAATCTGTTAAGTAGTTTGTTTACAACAGATGTTTTTGTAGTTCGACCACCAGTGTGTTCTGCGATATGTATAACGGAAAGAAGTGTTGAGCAAAGAATTTGCATAAAATGTTGTGTTTTCAATGCAATTTCACGTTCGGAGGCATTAAAAATGTTACAAAAGGCTTATGGTGATTCGTGTCTCTTAAAAACGCAAGTGTACGATTGTTGTTCAAAAGTGGTTGAGAAGTTGTTGATGATTTGCCTCGTTCTGGCTGGCCCTCAACGGCTTCGAGTGATGAAAACATCGATAAAATCAAGAAAATGATCATAGATAATCGTCGTCTGAATGTTAGAGAGATAGCTAATGAATTGGAAATGTCTCACATGCCCGTTCATATAACATTTTTATTGAAGTTTTGGGTATGAAACGCGTCGCTGCAGGACTTGTTCCAAGTGTTGGATAATCAGCTGGCGCACGGCGATCGATATTCGCCGTGTGGACCTGTTGCTGTACTCTAGCACGCTGCGTTCGGTTGGGCCGAAGATAGCCGGGGCAGGGCTTCGCGGAGCCGAGGCTGTGCCTCGCAGGCATGCCGCGTTGAGCGAGAGGATGTCTCTCTCGCTTGACTTCGGCTTCGCTCACCAGTTATATCTCTCAATTGACTTCAGCGCCCAACGACGCTTTCGTATCCCCTAGCCATATTGAAAAATTAGACACTTGCGAAACATCCACGGAACAGCGCACGCATGTTAATAATTATAATGTGCTTAATAATTATAATTACGCATGTGCTTTATATTCACTGTATTTTCCTCCAGAAAATCTGCCGGGAAAATGCTGTGACTATTCTCTGCTCAATTGTGCATCCTCAGTCTATGTATTGTGCTACGCAGTGCTGACTGCGCCGCTGTTCTCACATTCACTCACAGCACTCAAGCAATCCAATTGCAAGTGCTCCCACCTATTCACTACAACTTCTCTCAGATAAATCTGCTGAGAGCTTGCAGTGAATAATTGACACATTTTACGCACTCATCTATCTCTTAGCGTGGCGTGCTCCGCAGTACTGGCTGCAGCACGCGCACTGCTCTCAGTACATACAGCACACAATTAATATAATTGTGTGCTGCTCAAAGTCTCAGAATTAAATTCAGTTTATTTATTTTCATGTAATTTTCAATCCTCTGATTTTTGGTGTATTTATTTATATATTATTTATCTTGTCTAAATTTAATCCATTGTTGTATTTATTTTTCACTCTTATATTTTCTCCAAAATTATACATAAATTATATTTTATACCGCATCAGGAAGGTAGAATAAACCGCTTCCTCAGTACAACACCATCGTGTCTGGTTTATTTTCCACCCTGTATCGAGTGAAGCTACATTCTTGCTATTCGCAGGTTCATTCGGTCAACAACATCGGACGGAATTCTCGAACACCAAGAGAGCTACATTTTTTGCAAAAGCTTCATCGAAAGGAGGTTGCTGAAGACATGCTTTCTCCAGTCGCTAATGAACCCTACCTTTAGGAAACGCATCGTAACTCGCGACGAGACATCGGTTTATGAGTACAACATGTAAACATATCCACAATAATCGGAACAGCGCTTTGAAAATGAACCAAAATCTTAAACACCGCGTCAGAGTTGCTCAAAAATCAAAGTCATGCTAACTGTGTTTTTCGATAATCGTGGTGTTGCTCACTCGGCATTTCTTCTTGATGGAGAACCGGTTAATAAAAAATATTATTTAAGTGTCATGAAGCGTTTGTGTGAGAGTATTCGTCGTAAGTGATCAGATTTGTGGAAAGACAATTCTTGGATTTTGCACCATGATGATGCACCGTCGCACACATCATTCTTGGTACGAAATTTTTTGGCCGAAAAACTCAACAAATCTCACCGATCAAATACTGTATTCACCAGGTATGGCCGCACGCGACTTTTTCCTGTTCCTGAAACTGAAATTACCATTTCGAGGAAAGCGATTTGAGTCAATAGCATTTGGATCGCTTTTAGCGTTTTTGTATCAGGAGTACAAATTGAAAATGCGGGATTTTTTTCTATTTTTGAACGTTTATTCTGAAAAAATGGTAACAAATGAATTATTCAAAGTATTGTCCATCGCTAGCCACAACTTTTTCCCATCTTTCTGGCAATTTACGGATACCGTCGCGAAAAAATTCGGCCGGCTTGGCTGCTATCCAGTCATCGACCCATTTTTGGGCTTCTTCGTAAGAATGGAAGCGCTGGTCAGCTAGGCCATGTGTCATCGATCGGAAAAGGTGGTAATCGGAAGGAGCAATATCTGGGCTATACGGCGGGTGGGGTAAGACTTCCCATTTCAGCGTTTGTAGGTATGTTTTGACCGGCGCTGCAACATGTGGCCGAGCGTTGTCATGTTGCAAAATTACTTTGTCGTGTCTTTGCTCGTATTGTGGCCGTTTTTCTTTGAGTGCGCGGCTCAAACGCATCAATTGAGTTCGGTATAGTGCTCCTGTGATGGTTTCGTTCGATTTCAATAGCTCATAATACACCACACCCAGCTGGTCCCACCAAATACAGAGCATGAGCTTGGCGCCGTGAATATTTGGTTTGGCCGTCGATGATGATGCATGGCCGGGGTAACCATATGATTTTTTGCGCTTCGGGTTATCGTAATGGATCCACTTTTCATCACCAGTGACAATGCGATGCAAAAAACCCTTCCGTTTTTGCCGTTCGAGCAGCAGTTCGCATGCAAAAAAACGGCGCTCGACGTCTCTCGGCTTCAGCTCATACGGCACCCAATGTCCTTGCTTTTGGATCATTCCGAGGGCTTTTATACGATGGGAAATGGCTTGTTGTGTCACTCCCAATGAATCTGCGAGCTCTTGTTGAGTTTGACACAAGTCTTCATTGAGTATTGCCTCCAATTCAGCATTCTCAAACTTTTTCACTTGGCCCGGCCGCTCTTTGTCCTCAACGTCAAAATCACCACTTCTAAACCGCACAAACCATCTCTCGCACGTTGAAACCGATGGAACATGACTCGGATAAGCCTCGGAGACCAATCGATGTGCTTCAGCAGCACTTTTCTTCAAATTAAAGAAGTAAATTAAAACTTCCCGCAAATGCTGTTTTGTTGGCACGAAACTCGACATATTGAGAGCTCAAAAAAACTATGAATTTGACACTGCGACAAATTGACACATACTGAAAATTAAAGCTATAAGACGTAGCTTTGACATGAACATAGTCACAGTACTGCCTGATGCGTATAGCGTTAGTAACGCCATCTGTTATCAAACCCGCATTTTCAATTTGTACCCCTGATATTTCGTTCGCGAGATGGCAGATAAGGAAAAATTCCTGAGTCAGTGTTAATGCAAGTATGTGAGCTTTTGAAGGTTTAGTATCTTCTCTATTTACTCTAAAGTCGATGTTGTGGCAATTTTTATATTCACGGCACTCGAGATGCCCATGGACGCATCCTTGCCCCACTATCATGTCTTTCGGTACTTCCGAAATTAGGCATCGTCAATCGGTCTTCACGCTAAAATACAATACGTTACGTGTTCACGTTATGAATTCTAATCTGTGCATCACCGATTACGTTACCGTCACTTTAATCTTCCTAATTCCTAATTGTAATAAATTTATAGACCATACGAATTATGCTATAAAGGTAGTGACAATGCAATTGAAACGATTTTATCCATTTTCAATAACTCGTTTTTCTAAGAATTTTCACAATCCCGTTGCGCACAAACCTAAATTAAACTAAACTCACGCTATGTGCAGTGATGTTAATCTGTTTATTGAAAAGCTCCGTGAACCGCTATCGGTCTTTGTAGACTTCTTATTCTTCACGATGTGACTTCTCTGGTATTGGCCTTCTGTGGGGACTTCGGAACTGATTTCGACTCACGCACGTATTTATTCTATTTTTGTTTTTGTCAACTTATGCAACAACCTTAGGAGCGCTGTACTTGAATTTATGTTAGCTCTAAAGAAAAATGGCATTTTTTCAAAATAGATTTAAGAATTGGTCTGGTGACTCAATGATTTTTAATTTTCGTGAGTATTTGGTGTTATTTATGTATAATGTATTTATTTTATGTATAAATAATCTAACTTTTCAAAATTAAATTAGTATTTCAACTTTAATAATGCTACGTAGCAGCAGTCACTGCATGCTATCAAGAGATTTAGTATCAGACGTAAAGTATTTAAACGAAAAGGAAAAAGGTTTTATTTTATCACGTCCTTATATGACCGATTTGCTGAGACCGTGATATTGTCGCTTCCAATATTTTACGTATCAGTGCCTATGCACATTTATAGCATTTGAGTTTCTCAATATTTTTTTCTAATTAAAACGTATTACGCATGATAAATTGGTTGTGTCATCATTTTATAATACTTATGTACTTCCAAATCTGACGGGTTAACACTAAATTAGTTTCGAACGGAATATTTGTGCATTTCTTATATATACACGATGGTACATACGTTTGAAGTATACATTGTAACGTAAATTTAGCCTCCAACCTTCCGCACGTTACCTAAAGACAGTCTCACTTATTTTGCTCTCTCGAGCTGGGCGCCAGGCGCTTACGCGCCGGGAGGAAAATAACGATGGTTACGACCAGACTCAGCCCAGGCTGACTACAGCTATTCAAGGTAGAGCGGGTCGTCCGGACTTTCGAGGTTGCAATAAATGAATCAAATAAACACAGTAAATACGGGAATCACAAATGCACTAAGATGGTAAATTATTTATTTCATTAAATCAATTACTGACTTGACAAAATATCACAATAACAAAAAAAAAAAGAAAGAAAATATAAAATAAAACGTCCCGTAAACTAACTCAGAGTTTTCAACAATTCATAAGTGTAATTATTACGGCAGTAAGAATCGCTACACTCGCTCCTTCTCTCACACTCGCATACATAATCTACGTTTGATCCGATTCTCCATAAACCACGCTGTCAAAGTTCCAACGGAATTCTACCCGATTCTTAGTACAATATAATATTGGGTCTGGGAAAAAGTTCGTGGCGTTTTTCCCGACAGATGGCATCCATTGCAAATAAATCAGAAAACACAGATCGCAGCGACACCACTAAACGCTCGTTGGAAAGGTGACACTTCGAGCGTTACTTTGAGTGTATAAACATCGAATTTGATGGAATGGTTGGAAAGTTGTTTGCGTTTGAAAATGGAGAAAAGCAATGAAAAATTGCGGTATATTTTGCAATATTATTACGACAAAGGGAAGAACGCTGCTTGTGAAAAAATTTGCGCTGTGTACAGTGAAGGTACTTTATCAAAATCTGCTGCGCGGAAATGGTTCGCTCGCTTTCGTTCTGGTAATTTTTATGTGAAAGATGAGTTACGCTCTGGTCGTCCAATCACTGAAAAAGCTGATGAAATTCTTGAAAAAGTCTAGCAACATAAGCATATCAGCAGTGTCGACATTGGTATGGAGCTAGGCTTGGACCACAAAATTGTTTTGAACCATTTACACAAAGCTGACTACAAAAAGAAGGTCCATGTATGGGTTCCTCATGCGTTGAGCGCGAAAAACATGATAGACCGAATTAACATCTGCGAGGCGCTGCTGAAACGCAATGAAATCGAGCCATTTCTGATACGTGCCATAACCGGTGATGAAAATTGGATCACGTACAACAATCGGAAGCGTCAAAGATCGTGGACAAGGAATAGTGAGCCGTCACAAGCATTCACGAAGCCAGGATTGACGGCGAAAAAGGTGGTGCTGTGTGTATGGTTGGACTGGAAGGGAATCGTCCACCATGAGCTACTTCCAGTTGGTCAGACGATTGATTCTCAACTCTACTGTGAACAACTAGAGAGATTACGCCAAGGAATTGAAATAAAACGGCCCGAATTGATTAATAGGAAAGTTGTTGTCTTCCATCATGACTACGCCCGACAACACACTTCTTTGATGACCTGTCAAAAATTGCGAGAGCTTGGTTGGGAAGTTTTGATGCATCCACCGTATAGTCCAGACATAGCATCCTCTGACTATCACTCATTCCGATCTCTGCAGAACTCTCTCAATGGAATTAAGCTGCTTTCAAAAGAAGCCTGTGAAAACCACTTGATTCAGTTTTTCAACCAGAAACCACAGAAGTACTTCACCGATGGCATCATGGCTGTACCCGAAAAATGGCGAAACATTGTCGATAACAATGGAGCATATTTGGTTTAAATTAATTCATTTTCACACTATAAGAAAACCAGTTGAAATTTACTAAAAAAAAAACGCTACGAAATTTTGCCCAGACCCAATATAAAATTAAATTAAATTAAATCAGAACTCTCGAGAATAAACGGCTCGCAACACGGCCTATGCCAGGCCAATCCCACACATATACAAAAAAACTCGATAACTACGAGACGCTGGAAGGTCACGTACGCGAAGCCTCTAACGGCTCGATCGTTTCAATATAGAAAATCATATAACAAATAAAAGATAAACCCGAGAATCTCCGTCTGAGAACAAATTATTAATGAAATAATGAATAATAAATATATGTTATATGAAATAACAATAATTAAATTAATAAAGTAAAAATAATAATGAATAAATAACCTACAGATGCTGGACCGACAATAGACAACAATAAAATACGATATAAGGCGGTGCCAATAAAGCGGGATATTAACAAAAAAACGTAACGGAAAGTTCAACAACGCGAGACACGCGTTGCAAATCCCACACACCAATATACCAGATACTGGACAATGGCTGATCACTACACGATCTCTCAAAAATAATAATGTACCGACAAATGAAAGGGATTTAAGTAATTTAATTAACGTCAATAATCGAAAGAATACGCGATACGGTCTGTATATATCGTGACAATCCCTCTCACACAATACACACAACGGGATGACGAACTAACACGCGCGCCTCTTTAATAAACGAACAAAAGGAAAACAGACTCAAAGAGATCTCGATGTTACGCTCTATTAAACGCAATCGGTCCAGATACGAATAGTACTGCGCGTGATATACCGAAATTGCAGGTACGATCAAGGTCTAATAGTATAAATGGTACACATTCGAGATAAAATGACGAAAGATCACGGAGAGGGAAGAAAGCTTACCGGAACGATGCTGCTGCGATGTTCTCCGCCTGTCGTCGATAATCCAAACGCGTTGTGGAAATTTTCCCTTGCCTCAAATTCTCTCTTAATTTTGGCCTCCTTATACAAATTGCTCGATGCTGGCGATTTGAGTCAACCAAAGATAGCCCTGAGTCCCTGCCGGCACGCGTGCTTGCGAATTTTAACCCACTCCAAAGGATCCAAAACCGTGTAAATCGGGGGAATCGATGACCGCGACTAGCGCTTCGGCTGGATGACGCATAAATTAATACAGATAATAGGGATGCGTAGCCTAGTCCGACAAATAAAAGTGGAAGATGGTTGCACCCTCTCATGAGACACATAGCAACGCGAGGCCCCGAAGCTGACCAAATCGGTGAATGCGATTCGTTCCTTCTCTCTCCCTCTCTCGGTCCATTAGATCATAGGAATAAATAAAAGTACAAAAATAATTCAATTTTATCCTAAGTGATTATACCAGAGCCCTGCGAGATCGTCTTGGAGCTGTCGAGTGAGGAGGCCGTAGCATTCTATGGCCATTTATTTTGTCACGTAATATATTGTTAATATATTGTTACGGTATTATCCTGTTAACATTAATTTTTGTTTATCTAGAGGTCTAGACTTCGGGCTCGAACAGTGAGAAAAGTAGTTGTAGATTTATTTAACTGCTAAAAGTAGGGTCTATTCAACTATTGCAAAGAAAACTGCGAAAATGGGCCTGGTGGCGCCATCTGCTATTACAATTAATTCATGTCTAAGTAGAAAGATTTTCTGTCCGATCTTCTTTTTCTCTCACAGTAGTGGTGGACTTTCCACCGACGCGCTTTCTGGAACCGAGGTGGGCCTTGGAACTCTCCGTGGCTGAGTTTCCCGACTATCTGCCGCACTTTCTGGGCCGCTGGAAGCACCTGCCGCTAGCACGCCGATGGTCGTTGCTGGGCACGATGTCGGCGGTTACGTACAGTTGGCGTGTGCTCCGATCCACGATTCGCGAAAATCGGTGGAATTTGGTGTTTTCGTTTCGTTTTTCGTCCGCGTCCTGTGCCGAGAGTGTTTATGCCGTCCGTGGCTCTCGTTTGAGCCGTTTTTCTGTGGTGGTGGTGCCTCCTGGCTAGGAGTTATAAGTGTTTTTTGTCGTAATGTGGACACCCTTATTTATTTATAAAGTGTTGTTTCCCTTCTTATTCAACAGGTGGAATCCCTTGTTGTACCTTGCAGCCCATCGCTGGACCTGATGTATCTATATGGTCGTCCGATAAATACTGATAGTGAGTACAATCTTTTATTATTCTACTTTTTATTCTTCTATCTTTCTGCCAGTTACAGCACGCTGTTATTTTATACGGGCGAGCCATGTTGTTCCTCTCTTCTTCTTCGTGATGCGAATCCCTAATCTATTCGCATCAAATCCTCTTAATTGGTAGACCCTAGTACTGTTTTTTTTTTTTTTTAATTTTTCCTTTCTGCTCGATTTCATTCACTTCATTTTAGTATTATATGCCATTCCGTGTCCTGTGTGTCGGTATCTTAGCTTGTTCCTTCCCTTCTATTATTGACTGATTTCTTCTTCTAGCAATGTTTGCTATTTCACATTCAGTCTCCTAGTCTTTTCCTCCCTGAAATCCTCCTTCCTACTTTCTCGGAGTTAGTCTCACGTTGTTGAGTTCTTTCTCTAACGCTCCTTCCTAACTTCGACTGTTGTGGCTTTATCAATTTATGGTATACTTCCTCTTTATTATTTTTCCTTTAATAATATTCTTTTTCTTACGGAATTCTCCGCTGCTCTTTCCGACAAACCTAATTCCTAGATCCTATCATAAATCCCAAATACTCGGATCGATCTGATCCTTGGGAAATCGATTGATTTTATTTAATTTTAACTTAATTGCTAATTCTTGAATGCTCGATGCGCTTAAATCTTATTTCTCAGTCTATTCTAGCATAATCCCTTACTTGAATAATAAATTCTCAACTGCTTAGATACCATACGATCTCCTGCTCACACCGCTAAATTCAATTGAATCCTCCTGCACAAATAGCTTATATTGCTCAAAATTTTCACTTTCCATAAACTTTAGTGATGGTCAGGCCATTCTACCGTTAAGTATTAGGCCATAAAATCAAGATTTATATATCCTGGTTCGGTTTCATGCATTTATTTTTTCCTGAGTAAGAGAGCGAAGTCACTCTTTACCGGTTATACCTGTCCCATGCCTCACCTCCCTCTCTCATGCCTTTTTCTGATTTCATTAGAATTTTAACGGAGTTTTTTATTTTTCAGGTTGCCACGTCCTAGCGTTTCCCTTGCCGCCAAGCAAGATCAGCTGGTCGCTGACCTGCTGTTTTCGACTGCGAGGGAACATTCTGATCGTCTGACGTAATATGTAATCTTCGTTAGCGCGTTGGTGACTGCTGCATATATTCATGTATTTCCGGCGTCGATGTGTGTGTGTGAGCGAGTGATGACTTTGTGGGGGAGGGGAATATGTGTGACTACGTCACAATATACCATAAATATTTGCTTTTATATTTGTGCTCTAATATGCGTATTGATGGTTTCATATTATAAGCAATATATATTTTAAATGTATGACTGTAGGATGGCTATTTAACTAGGGCGACTGCATAATTTTCGACAATGTTATACATGGTGAGGAACTTGCTGTTTTCAAATTTTCTTTGCGATGAGCAAGGAGCTTTTACGTTCCTCGATTTTGTTATATAGTTCATCAATAAACACATCACTAGAAAGAACCTGAACCTGCATAAGAGCTTGGCCCGTTTCAGTCCCATTATAAAATTGAACGCTGTCGATATCCTGTTCATCCAACAAAACCTCGAAGGCTATTTGCCAAGCATTCTGATCCAGGACATTGCTTGAACTACCCAGGGTAGCATGCTACGCTCGGTACATGATGCGGTATTACGTTTGCAAAATCATCGTACGATTTCAAATTTTGTATCGAATTGTTCTTCGTATAAGTCCACAACTTCGGGCATTAGTTTGATATTTTTGTTGTATACACAATTGCAAATGCTATCAGCTCTAGTTGCACTGGTTAAAAAGCAGTGATCGTAGTTTTGTGAAGGTCAAAACATCTACAGGCAAGTCGGAATGTGCTTGCGATATACCAACTGTTACGCCTGGGTAACAAAATATGGAAAGTTGTCCTGTGTTTGACCTTAGCTACGGCTAATTGTACAGAAGTTCGGACTAAACGATTGCATTGAATAATTAGTTTTAAATTTGTTCATGAGTCGAAATCAGATACCACAAAAAGAAAATGAGAATGTGGAGTTCGCGGTGGTCCGCGTTCCTCTCTGGGTTAGGAATTTCAGATGGTGAATCCGCAGTGGGCCGCGTTACTCTCCAAATTGGATGGTTGGAATGGTGAGTCCACGGTTGGGCGCGTTGCCCCCCAGTTAAGGTTTAAAGTGGTGAGTCCGCGATGGGCTGCATTACCCTCAGATTTGAGGAGCTGGATGTGAAAGTCCGCAGTAAGCCGCGTTACTCTCAGTCGCAGGATTTATGGAAAAATATTCAACGAAGATCAAGAGAATTTGTCGTTATCACTACTTTTACTAGACTCCGAACTGTACACTTGATTAGAGATGTTGAACGTAGTTTTAGATTTGAGTTTAAAACTTGAAGTAAGATTCAAAATTTCTCACAATAATTCCATTATGTACTCCACAGAATGTTTGGACGACTAATGAAGAACCTGCGGATTCGAATACAGCGACAACGAGTACAGCGAAATCAAAATCCACGGAATCGAAGAAGCGTGGTCGACCAAGTATGGAGTTCGAGAAAGCAAGTGATAGAAGCAAAAGAAGAAAAGCCAGTGATTTACGTAACACAGTAAGCACATTGGAATTATCGTCGGCTACTCAAATGAGCCTTCGTTCTTCTGGGGCCGCTAGTGCTGCCAGCATCGTCAAAGAAATCACGACAAAGTCACTAACGTGAGCTGATAAATACAGAGCAGCGTTAAAATTATCAGCAACTCCTCCTATTATTAAAATGTCTGCCGATGAGGCATTGTCCGATGTCGTTGAACGAAAGTTATCGAAATATCAGTACATGCTTATTAGAAATTCAATGAAAAAACACAACGCTCTTATATATCCCTGTTATCAAACAATTACACAAGCCAAACTTCGATGTTGCCCATCAAATATACAGTTAACTGAGACTCGTGCGGAAGTCAGTGTACAAGCACTCTTAAATCACACATCAAAAAGAATTTTACATGTTCAAAACGACACTATAAAAACATTCGCTCCAGCAATTTTAGAAAATGCCAAGTTGATTTTAAAATGGGGGTGCGATGGATCTTCAGAGCACAGCGAGTACAAACAAAAGTTTACTGATGGAAGTGATTCTGACGCTTATGTTTTTATTACTTCATTAGTTCCATTGCAACTAGTATCCACGCATAATCAATTTCAAAAGGAAGTAGTGATATGGAAAAATCCTGCGCCTTCGTCACCTCGTTTTTGTAGACCTATAAGGCTACAATTTTTACACGAGAATGTAGAGTCTATTTTAAATGAAAAGAAATATATTGAAGATCAAGTTGCGTCTCTCCTTCCTTTTGAAACTGTTCAGGACGGAAAAGAAATAATAATGCATTACGAAATGGTTTTCACCATGATTGATGGCAAGGTCTGTAATGCTATAACGTCTACTACATCAGTTATGCGCTGCCATTTGTGCGGAGCAACGTCAAAACAATTTAGTAATCTCGATTCAGTAAAAAATAAAGTAATTGATGTTTTTAATTTACATTACGGATTATCAACGTTACACGCATGGATTCATTGCTTTGAGTACTTGCTACACCTTGGATATAAACTCGAGAATAAAAAATGGCAATTGCGATCAACGGAAGACAAAAAGAGTTTCGAGATTCGGAAAAAAACAATTCAGAAGGGGTTTCAGATGCAGCTAAGGCTTCTTGTTGATCGCCCAAAAGTAGATTACGGCAACTGCAACGACGGCAATAGGGCTCGTCGTTTTTTTGAGAACTCATCAGTGTCTGCTCAAATACTGGGATTGGACGAAGATTTCCTTCATCGATTTCACGTTATCTTGCAGGTTATGTCATGTGGCTATAAAGTGAACGTCGATAAATTTCATAAATATTGTCATGATACTGCGGAAATGTGCGTAAACAAGTTTCCTTGGTATTACATGTCTACGACAGTTCATCGAATTTTAATACATGGTGCTCAAATCATAGAATCAGCCGTATTGCCAATCGGTCAATTATCTGAAGATGATCAGGAAGCCAGAAATAAGGATATCAAAAAATATCGTGAAGGGTTTTCCAGAAAAAATTCACGCACAAATACAATGGAAGATGTGTTTCAGTGGCTCCTGGTATCTTCGGATGCACTTAATTCGAGCATGAGAAAGATGAAACCCAAAAAAAGTAAAAATTTGTCATCGGAGACCCTAGAGCTTTTATTTTTCCCTGATGATGATGAGTCTCAAAATGTTCTAGAAATTTCTGATAAGCATGATAATGACTCTGATTTCGAACATGATAATTCTCCCGACAGCGATAGCGACTGATTTTTAGAATTTTTTCTTATTTACTTATTTTCTTAACTGTACGCATTATTACATAATAACTGCTACTCTGACAATTTTTTAAATAAAAATCAATCAAACAGAAACTGTTTTTTATTTCGCAATTGTAATATTTCAATCATTATTAGCAACCTTGAATACCCTTATATACCAATTTATATGAAATTCCGAACAATTTTTAATGAAGTGGTCGGCCATATTGGATCCGCCATTTTGAAATTTGAAATTATACTATGAAATTCGTAATCAGCGACCTCGAAAATCCTTATATACCAATGTACGTTTAAATTTAAAACTTCTTTCTATTTTTGGCCAACTTTTCTGACATCTGTCCCACTGTGCGGTGATATCCTCGATAGAAATATAGCTGTGAAAGTTGCTATTCGCGACAGAGCGTGAGATTCAGTCAGTAATCTCAAACGCAAAGCCTCTGAAAAAAATTGAAACTCTCGTCCAGGGGTCCGGTTATAAAAAGCGCAAAATTTCGCGAACTCCTCATTCATCGAACGAACGTACACCACGACGTATCTCCCGTATAAAGAAAAGTGTCATTAAGAAGAAGAAGAATAATAAGAACAATAAGAAGAAGAAGACTCGTCAACGAACGGTTGCAGATATTCTTGGATAGCGGAAACACGATGGCTTTTCTACGTGCGCACGTGTGCGAATGTCTTAAATCGGAACTTGAATTAATTTCACTTCCACCGACGAAAACTACTATCGAAGGCTCTAATTGGGTGTATTATAAGCCAATTTCTTCGCTAACAGATGATTCACCTATTGAATTTGTTATTCCTGAACAGGGTGATGAGTATATCCTTCTCGCGCATATTATGCTTAGTCTGAGAGTGAAAATAATATCTTCTTCTACGGAAATTGCCGCGGGTGCAGCGCCGAAAGTAAGTACCGGCCCTGTAAACAATCTCTTGCATTCTATGTTTAATCAGGTAGATGTATACCTGAATCAAAAACTAGTTTCGCCTCGAAATAAAGCCTACGCTTATCGAGCGTACATAGAAACACTTTTGAATTACGGTCCAGCTGCCAAAAAATCGCATCACGAGCGTTCTCCGGTACGATGATGCCCCTGGAAAAATGGATGATATTACACCGGGAAATGCGGGTCTTGTATAGAGAAAACAATTTTCAAACGTCGGAAAAACTGTAGACTTGCTCGGTCATCTGCATTGCGATATATTCAATCAGGAGCGGTTCCTATTAAACGGCGTCGAGCTGCGACTACGGTTGGTGCGGTTTAGAGGTTCATTTCGTCTTGTGGGCGATACAAAGAATGGTCAATGCGGCTTAAAGATTCTCGAGACATCGCTTCTTGTTCGTAGAACAAAAACAGCTCCTGGCGTACTGCTCTCGCATGCTAGAACTCTGGCAAAATTTACGGCTAAATATCCTCTTACGAGAGTCGAGGTAAAGGCTGTTTCAATACACTCCGGTGTTCATGGAGAGATTATCGATAATATCGTGTTAGGTCAATTACCGAACCGTATAATTATCGGTATTGTCGATAACAAAACGTTCAACGGCGACTTCAGTATGAATCCATTCAATTTCCAAAATTACAAGATAAATTATCTCTCGTTGTATGTAGATGGTGCTCAAATACCTTCGAAACCGTTACAACCTGATTTCACGAAAAATCATCTGTATGTAGATGCTTTTCAAACGTTGTCTTCGGGAACTGGAATGCATTTCTTGAACGATGGTAATTCGATCGATCGCGATAATTATCGCGATGGATACTGTTGGTTTGCTTTTGATTTGACAACTGATCTTTCGGCGAACAGCAATTTACATTGGAATTAAATAAAGCACGGTAGTGTGAGAATAGAGGTACGTTTTCAGGATGCGCTTGCTTCAACGGTAAATTGTGTAGTCTACGCGGAATATGATGATGTCCTTGAAATCGATGCCTCTCGGCAGGTAATGGTGGATTTATCGGATAAGTGAAAAATGTGCTAATGTCGGAATAAAATTGTTTCGTGTTAAGAGACGTAGAAGCGTCTTTGTGAGTAACTAATCAGTCGAGCTTGAGCATCTGTACAGATTAGTCGCGAAGATGGATATCGTCGTGGACATACAAGGAATGCGTGGTAAAGATTCGGAATTTATTCCGAAAGAAATTGCCGTGGTAGCAGTGGACAGACCGTACTCTGCTCATTGGATCATCGCACCACCGTGTCACTTTGCCGAATTACCACAGCATTCGTGAAGCCAGAATAATTTTCTCTCGAAATATTTTCACGGTCTTGAATGGTTCGAGGGCGATGTGAGCTGTAAACAAGCATATGCAAACTTGCGTGAAATTTCACGAAAATCAAGAGCGTTTTCGCATTGTGCAATGCGCCAGGCTTTCCAAATAAAAAATTGGCTTCGCGAGCACCCGTTTAAAGGAGAATCATACATGGATGTTTGGTCAGCAGACGAAGAGGAAGAGAATAAGAAAGAGGAGAAATCTTCACCATGTAGTCGTGACACCATCGACGATGCTGTGAAATAAATTTTGCATATATACGTCTATCAAAGCGTATAGGTCATCATTTAATGATTGACTATGTGTTAAGCATGAACACTAGACAAATCCACGACAGTCTGCAGTATCTACCACTTTCAACCGTTGGAGTATACCCAGCTGACAGAATTCCTCGTGTATGGTTGTACCGGCCGGACTCGTAGTTAACACGGATAACTACGACGGACCTGGAGAGCATTGGATCGCCATGTACGTTAACCATCATGGAAAAGGAATGTACTTTGATAGCTACGGGCTACCACCGATTATACCGCAACATCTCGCACGGCTACGTAATACATTGGATGTGTGTGGACAATTTTGTATCGTATTCCTCCATCTTATGTCATGCGGATTCATCATGTCGCGATTTAATAATCTCGTTAGCGATAATGTAATGAAAAACGATAAAATAGTACGTGAATATTACAATGCTTTTACCTCTTGACGATCGGACAGTGATAAAAATGAATTAAACGGTGGAGGAATCTCCGAGCGAAGATTACCGTGTTTGCAGGGATGTTGCACGCGACGGAAAATGTGTGTAATGTGATTTATATAAAATATTGATTAATTAAAACCAAATACAGCGTCTTACTGTGTCTCTTATTTTACAATTATATATAAATTATTACAATAATTATAATCGAGGTTTCTCGCGGTACGGTATCATATTCTGCGCCTTTTACTATAGACCAAGCGCTTTGCGAGGAGCACAGCGTAAAGCAGTACGCACGTGCAAAACCGCTGTCGCTACATTCAGAGCGCTAGATACCTAGTTATGATTCAGAGGGGGGATCGTTATCTTCAAACCCTATGATACTAACCAGCAGCAACCTGAGCAACTCAGTCTGTCTTTAACTTCGTAATCGCGCAGTCAAAAACGTATTCTTCGCAATGTATTCTCGTTAGGACGCTAGCGGGTGTTCGGAGTCCTCAGCGCCGAAATAGACATCGGGTACGATGATGGCGACGTGTACGAGGGCTTCGAGGACCCCGAGCTTCCTGAAGCAGACGATGCTCGGTTATGAATGTGTCCACGCGCGCGCGCGCGTGTGTGTGTTTGTGTGAGTGGGATAGTGTGAGATAGGAGTTTAAAATCACCGTCGAAGGAAGGTGGAAACCAACAACAACAGAGGTAAGTACTTAATTTTATTCCTTTTTTCAAGTATGTGTACACCTTTGTTCCATCCTGCTCTTATGTCTACTCTTCCTTGTTCACCAGAGTACCTACACCACGTCACTTTACCATCTCCACATTACCAACACTGCTTAAGCAGAGTGGGCAGCGCGGCGGCGGAAAAGTGGGGTGGTCGAGGTAGCCGCGAGGTTGGGGAAGTAGTGGGATGGAGCAAAGGTGTACACATACTACTCTCGTATGTACCAATTGTGGTCTCCCTTAGTATTTTAAGGGGTTATACGCAGTTACAAGTCCAAAAAAATCGTTTTTTACGAATTTTTTTTAAAAGGAATTTTATTTGACAAATATAAGAAGTATTAATAAATGTCGTGGTAGCTTTTAACTTTATTTCGGCATTTTTCATTTTCAAAAATATTGATTTACACTGCTCCTGTAGACGACCTCCCGGAGGTCCGCCAAAAAAGGTGTCTGGCGGTGAGCACCGATATCTCCGGTTTGGGTTATCGAAAATAAAAAAACCAAAAAGATTCTATTAGTGGATAGATAAATCTAGGTATTGATCGAAGGAATAGTCGAATTTTTTATTTTTGACAAAATGGTGGCTCCAAATGGAAAAAACCCCAATTTTTTACCACAATTTTTTCATTGAATTGTTTAAAAAAAAATAGAAATAATTATCGGAAATCTTATTCCTTCGATCGATACCCGAAGAATATATCTGATAGGGTTGTGTTAAAATTGCAGACCGATCGGTTGAGCCGTTTTCTGAGAAATCGTGCTCTCCGACTTTGAAAACACCGTTTTAAGAAAATTCAAAGTTTTAAAAGTCGTTTACACATCGTTAAAAAATTTTAACAAATATGCGTGTATCTCCAAGAATATTTACCGGATCGATAAAACATTTTCAGAGAATATACTCAAATATATGTACATTCCGAAAATGCAATAAAAAATCGATTTTTTTTAAATTTTCAACTGCGTATATACCCTTAAGCATTAGTCACTCTTTGAAACTTATTCATTGAGTATACAATAATTTATTGTATAAATATAAATTGTTAGTACTTTCTATATAAAACTATATCTTCTGCGCTTAGCAATGTAGAAATTCGTTACAACCACCCATGTTCAAATTATATCCTATTGCAAGTGAGACCAGATTCAAAGCCATTTTACCACTGGTTTGCCAAGATACAAACCTTGAAAGATTAGACCCTACCAGATGAAATCACTTTCATCCGAAAATTGTATAGAAAAAATATTTTAAATTTCTGTCAAAAATAACATAGAAGTAATATAAAGTGAGGTTATAGGACGTTTGCTGATCTGAAAAGTAAATGTGCGTACCGTAATATGCAATTTTTGAAATTAATTCAATCCACTGTGATACATATATGGTGCTTCCTAATTTGGTATCAATTGTTACGTCCAACAAACGAATCCTGACTCCTCCTTAAATCAAGACATGAATGCGCACAAGGACGCTACAGAATTTTGTTCAGAAATTAGGTCTCGCTTGAACCGGGCTTCACCGGCAGGGAGGAGATCCTCACTAACCTTGGGGATTCTAGGAAACGGAGAATGTGGGCTGAACAGAAATTCCCCACTACTCAAAAAGAAGGGTATAGTAATGGTATTATTTGGTTACTCACCGGTTACGGCCGTTCATTGTATTAGGCTGCGTAGTTGCACGTAGGGCGTAGCGAGTGTAGTCTAATCGATTGTGATGGTTCGGATGTTGCTCAGCTTCATGGTGGTACGATGCCTTCTCTGGACCACCCTGGTGAATTGTCGACGGGGCGCCGATTGACGCTGAATAGCTACAGATTCTTCCTTGGAACTGAAACAGCCGGCACCTTGGACGGCGATGCTGGTGGTGCCAAGTCAGGAATTGGATGGCACTATCTTTCCGGTTTCAACGATAATGATTGTAGGTCCCACGTATAGCGCGTTACTGACTATGGCAGGTTTTGAAGGAGACTGTATTGCATGCGCTCGTTGAGCTACCTTTGTAATAGTATGGTTGTTGCCCCTTGGCAAACGACAGTTATTATAGGTTCACAGAGAGAGGTCAAAACGGTCGCGATTTGTTCCGGTGTGAACATGTCTTTAAGGACATTCATTAGACTCGGCGTTTGAGCTTCAATTAAGTGCACTCGACGGATCTGATATTTGAGATCTCCGCGTCGTCTGGCCATAAATGTTCTATGACGATAGAAGAAGGAGGTATGAGATGGGGGAACTAGGACGGCGGTTGTTGAATCGACCTAGGTGAGAAATTAATGAATTACGGATCTACAAGTATGAAATTAGGGAACTGTCCATGAGTTCCTACAGGGGCCGTACAATGCCACGGCAGAAGGCGTGCATCGATTCCGCAAGGGGTCTGCACTGCCGGACCGACCTAACACGCAGTTTTCCCTGGGCTGTATAGTTATGTACTGAAAAGTTGAATCCCTCCGCAACCAACCACATCATACTATACCACTAATCGTGCATGTGTTCTGCAAGAGTTCTACACAGCTTGATCAGCGCGGTATGTGTGGCCAAATTGAAACGAGGTTAAGGGCGGGGTATGGTCTTGAAACTTTTTTCATTTTTTTTTTCCATTTTTTATTTATTTTATTTTATGAATGTACAACATCTCAAGAATGTTGTATCAAATTTTTAGAGCAATTGGGGCATAACTAACGGAGATATGGAATTTTAACTATCCGAGGCTCTGAATCGCTTCGCTCCTTTGCTAATCTTTAAAGTGATTTTCCCACACATCGCGTTTTCAAAGTCGGTGACGGCTGTATTTGAAAATCTTTTACACCAATCGTTTTTAAACTTGGTACACTCTTTCTCTGTATAATTTATGAGGTAACACTGTCGTGTTTTTTAAAAATTTGTTGTTATTTTTTATTTTACAATAATAAATTTGCCGATTTTTTAAGCGAAAATCGCGTATTTGACTTTCCAGTGTTACCAAAACTGAAAAATCAATTTAAAAAATAAAAAAACGACAGCGTTACCTGGGGAAACTCATAAACTAAAAATCAATTTGATTTTTTGATTCCCGATGATCGAGTGATGAGTTACAACCATCACCGCAGAACAACTTTTTTTAGAGACGTCTCCGGAGATTTGCTGCCAACGGCTTAGTTTTTAATATTTTCTGCTGAAATTTTCAGAAAATATTCTTGAAATGTTATTCTACAATACTGTAATCATTTAATTTAAAATACATTGCCCGTATCTTGTAAAAAAATGTTTGAAAAAGTGCATTTTTTCACCGAATTGACCGTACCTCGCCCTTAACCTGATGACTGTATGAAGTTAATGGACTGACAATGAATTCCTCTAGGGATCGTACAATGTCATGGCAGTAGACGTGCATCGATTCCGTAAGGGGTTTACGTAACCGGACCGACCCAGCACGTAGTTTCCCTGGGTTATATTCCCTCGGATTTGTACTGATAATAAGAATCACGGTTTAATCTCCGTCCATGGTTAAAGAAAAGGTGTAGAAATAACTGTTGGAATCACTCCCGAGTTCATTATACGATAATGAATTTATTTTGACAATTTTTTATTGAACAATTATACGGTTCCGAATGTTAACGCGATTAGTGTTCGGCTCGCGTTTAATTTATAATGATAAACGCAGGAACTCAACAAAACCCGGTGTTTGCTTTACCGGGTGTACAAGTACGAAACGAGGATTTTTTTTCTAAAAAAACATGTTAAATTCGGAAGAATGATAAAAAGTGCTATATTCAAAGTATGCTCCATCGCTTGTTATACATTTTTCCCATCTTTTGGGCAATTTGTAAATACCACGCCATTAAAAATTTTTCCCTTTTGCTGCGAACCATTCACCGAGCCATTTTTTCACATCTTTGTACAAACCAAAGCGCTGCTCAGCAAGTGCGTGACCCATCGATGCAAACAAGTGGTAATCGGAAGAAGCCAAGGCTGGTGAGTAAGCCGCATGGGGTAAAACTTCCCAATTTGTGTTGCCTCTTTCGGTATTCTGGCCTTTTTTCAAGTAGCGAACGGTTTAAATCGGTCAATTGTTGTTGGTAACGTTTAGTATTAAACGTTTCCCCAGATTTTAACAGCTCATAATAGACCACGCCCTTCTCGTCCCTCCAAACAATGCATCGTCTTTCTGCCAAAGGGATTCGGTCTTGCGGTCGATGTAGATGGTGCGCCTGGGTCTACCCATGAATTCTACGCTTGGGATTCTCAAAATGAATTCACTTTTTTCATCCCCTGTAACTATACAATGCAAAAACGACTTCCTTTTGTACTGAGCGAGCAAAATGTCACATGTGTTTTGCGCTTTTCCATTTGCCTGTCGTTCAACTCACCCTTCTACCGGTCTTCTGAATCTTTTTCATAAAAAATTAATGCTTCTCATTGAACATACAAAAAATCCGCATAAAAATATGATGCGCCCGAGCTACCATTTTGGAAAAAAGCTACACTTTTTCAGTTTTCCGCCTATATCCCGGCTACCATTGCTTATATCGGAAAAATAGTTATTATAAAAAATTAAGTTTATTAAATTCACTATCAAGAATGTTTTATATTTTTTTACGTACTCTTAGTACTTTAACTGTAATCCGACGTCGAATAGCTCAATAATTTATATTTTTTATTTTTACTCGTCTTTTAAGGTTTCTGTAGTCTTAATATCAGCAAAATGTATTTTCTGCAAGGTATTAGGTACAGAGAGAATTTGGAAGAGCTGACTGGAATAGCGAAATCCTTTTCCTTTTCTCTCACGTTCATGTAAAATCCTGTAAGTGAGAATGTATCATTCGTTCTTCGTCACACTCGCGATCGTTGGTAAAGTACATGCATGTTCCAAGATCTCATCTCTTCTCTGTTAGGTATGGGCACATAGAGGGAGAGAGAAAAAACGTATGGCGCGAGCTTAGCAGGTTAGAACGCGTTTAGGGTCCGTTCGGCAGGCCAGACCGTGAGCGGCATATGTTCTTTCTTAGTTTGAAGCAAAAAGTTGCACGACACAGATCTTTGCAATGCCCGTTTGAGAATGGCTAGTAACGAAAAAAGTTTTTTCTCCGACGAGAATGTTTCGATTGGTGAAACAGTGAGTGTTAAACACAACGGACTGGCTACTTTAAAGAACCAAGTGAGAGGAGACATGATGGTAAACATGAAAAAGTGAAGGGGCTTCAGACGGTTACTGTACATGTTTCGTGTCGACAAGAGTGTACTTTAGAAGAAAGCATCATTGCCCTTTTAAAAAGCCAAATCGGTGATCAAACATAAGTCGCTAATTCATCGATAAAAACAAAGCTTAGAGCAGCGACGCCAAGCTACGAATTAAAAAACGCGCATTGCTATAATATTATGCAGAAAGAATACATTCGATGTTTTATGAAAGAAAGAAGTAAAGGCATGCCGATAAACGTATCAAAGTACACAGTGTCCGAAGTCTGTTTGTCAAAGACAGCGTATTGCAAGCGGGTAGAAGGAGAAACGACAAATGGAGCCGTGAGGTAACACGGCATATAGAAACTGTTTCAGACTTCGTCACTGTTGAAGCGATTTATCATGAACGTTGTTACGTCAACTTCTTCAAAAATCCAGCAACAGGGGAAAAGGTAGACGACCACCGGTCGATGATGTCTTAACTGCAATGGAAGTTATTTACAATCTTGTTAGAAATAGCGATGATTGTCAGTTTTCATTGCCTAATTTGATGAGCCTAATCAAAGGTTACGTTCCCGACCATCGTACAATAAAGAAACTCGAAGACAAATACGGGGATGGTATCATTAGAACGGAGAACTAGGAAACAGTTTCTATCGCATGATTTAACCGGATATCAAATGTTATCAAATCATTGATACACGCAGAGAGAAATTGATTACGTGTAATCAAAGCAGCTGCAGCGATTCTCCGAGAAAACATTCGAACCCAGATTTATGACCTTTCATCATATACTTCGAGCGATGATTTTTAAAGATTTATTAATAATTGCAATTCGGAATCTCTTAATATTTTGCTGAAAAATGTAATCGCGAAAGGTAGAAAATATGAAATTAAACTGCTTCAACGGAAATGCTCTTCTATAGGACATACTATAGAAGATGCTATTTTATATTGTATCGGCAATGAGGCTACGATATTTCTTAAAAATCATTTTAAATCAGCATCGCTGTATAAGAATACTTGTACCGGAAATTACCTGGAACGAAATTTTGGAGCCGGATCCGTAATCGTTTTGGATGGCAATACAGATATAACTAACAGCACCAATACGACTAAAACGCGTTGTCGATCTATGAAGCATTCAAGCGCGGACATACTTTTCGATGCTATGATCGCCACTGTCACCCAAGAAAAGGTTTGTCTAACGACAAAAACAAATCGCGATTAGTATCAATGTTGTCGGAGAGACTTAAAGATAAAGAATTTATGGTTAGACAAGCTGACACCCTAGTCTTCTGCAAACGTTATCATCGTTGGCAAAGACGTAGATCTTCTCGTTTGATTAACCGCTTTGGCCCCACGGGAAATGCAGATTCAGTTTTTAAAACCAGGAAAAGGAAAAACTGAGCGAAAAATCTACTTTTCGCGTAATCTGCAATCGCGTGACAGACTTCGGGATACGATTTTATTTGCACACGTCTTCACTGGGTGTAACACTACATCCTGTCTCTTCGAAAAAGGCAAATGAACATATTTGAAATTATTAGATAAACGAGATGATTTGCAAGATATCGTGAAAACTTTCAACGACGCTAATTCCACCCACGAAGAAATCGCTAATTCTGGAGAACGCTTTTTAGCAAACTATATACAATGTACCTATGAATGAGATGTCTTTAAACCGACATCGTTATGAAATTTTCAGGAAGTTTGCGTACAAAAATTGAGATGAATCTAACGTCGTTGCCCTCTACTGCTGCAGCTGCTCGATAACATTCATTTCGTGTTTTTCATTAAGTCCAGAAGTGCCATGTATATGAAAAACCACCCGAACTTTGTGGTTGGAAAAGAGCGCATGATTTCCTTATAATCGTTTCGAACACTGAAGGTTCCTGCTCCAGATCGTGTATTACAACTGTAAGGCGTGTACCTCATATTGTAGCTGTCGGAAAACGGGGTTGAAATGCGTAGCCATTTGTGGATATTGTTAAAGGTACGCGTATTTAAACTCGAACAGAAATGAGAATATAAGATGGAGACGGTTCTGTTGAGAGCGATGCTGACGATATATTTTTGAAAACCCGTCACGTAAATTATGACGATCTCGACGATTCCGACCTGAAGATCCACTACCACCGAATAGTATGATAGTACTTTCGACGACGCTACCCCCAGTACGAGTCGCACGCTACGACTTTAATTGGTACGAATAGACTCACAATTTTTTAATATTTAATGATGTTTCATTTATTCATAATTTTTACAGCTGACGGAGGAGACAAAATGTTAAGAGATCCGATAGGATCGTCTGGGCAATGAGGAAGACTTTTTTTTATATATTCAACTTCATATACGACTAAAATATTAAGATTATGTAAATTCTGTATAATCCAGTTTTGGTAGTAAATTTAATAAACTTCATTTTTCATAAGAACCATTTTCCCAATATAAGCAATGGTAGCCGAGATATAGGCAAAAACTGAAAAAGTGTACCTTTTTTCCAAGATGACGGCTCGAGCGCGCTATACTTTCAGGCGGATTTTCGGTATGTTCAATAGGAAGCCGTAATGAACATGTCCACGAAAATTCAGATCATTTCCGGTTAAAGTTTTTATTTGTTCTGACTTGACTGATCGTTTTATTAGGTGCGATTTGAGAAAAATAAAAGTGCTTTAATAAAACTGATGAGAAGAACGGTTATAGAGTCCTTAACCAAATGATGTTCCGGCGTTTTCTTTTCTTATAAAATTGTTATTTTGTTTCTTTTGCATTGTATCAATATTTACACATTTCGTTTATAGTTAGTGAAATACGTGCAACAATAGTGTTGAACCAGTGCAAAGTTTTATTAAAACAAAACCAAATTTAACACCAGAGGGTTATATTTGGCTTTACCGCCCTCCCTTCGTATTAATTTTTCTAATTCTATAATGTGTGCGGATGCAATATTCTTGTGTATGTAGTCTTCCTATATACCTGTCTTATTATTATATCAGTAAAAACTTCAAAACCACATGAACTTGTATAAATGAACTACATAGCAGCGAAATGTATGTATACCTCTCGTGTATCGGTCGACGATTACTAATGAATTCCTACATTGTATCTGCATTATTAACAAAAACGAAATAAAGTTGGAACGAATGTAAAAGTAACCTTCCTCCTTCAGTGAATTAATCTAAACACCACTCTGAAGTTGTGCTATTCATGTTGCATAGCTTATTGTCATTTTCAAATTCTATTCGGCCACTGTGTTTTTCTTCTATATACTCTGTTTTGCAATTTGGTACCTTTCATTTTATATGCATATTTTATTAAAAATCTATTTGTAATATTTATACAATTACTTTTACAGCTAATATATTCCTAGTTATGAAATAAAAATAAGAGCTATGGCTAGTAACTTCAATGAACAGAAAATAAAATGAAAACTAACAAGCAATGACCATTTAATTTCTGTATTAGTGTATTGTATACCTGTACATATTTACTCTTCTTCATCTGTATATAGTGGGGCATACAGTAAACTAAAAAGTTTCTGGTCAACACCTGTGTAGAATTGCAAAAATTAAGATTCTCCGGAACGATAACCTTTGCTCTTGGCAAATGTGAAATCTTCTTATCGTTTTCAACTGCGTTGCATGGATAAGGTCTCATTTAATTGATCAGGAAGTATCAGGAGTACAAATTGAAAATGCGGGATTTTTTTCTATTTTTGAACGTTTATTCTGAAAAAATGGTAACAAATGAATTATTCAAAGTATTGTCCATCGCTAGCCACAACTTTTTCCCATCTTTCTGGCAATTTACGGATACCGTCGCGAAAAAATTCGGCCGGCTTGGCTGCTATCCAGTCATCGACCCATTTTTGGGCTTCTTCGTAAGAATGGAAGCGCTGGTCAGCTAGGCCATGTGTCATCGATCGGAAAAGGTGGTAATCGGAAGGAGCAATATCTGGGCTATACGGCGGGTGGGGTAAGACTTCCCATTTCAGCGTTTGTAGGTATGTTTTGACCGGCGCTGCAACATGTGGCCGAGCGTTGTCATGTTGCAAAATTACTTTGTCGTGTCTTTGCTCGTATTGTGGCCGTTTTTCTTTGAGTGGGCGGCTCAAACGCATCAATTGAGTTCGGTATAGTGCTCCTGTGATGGTTTCGTTCGATTTCAATAGCTCATAATACACCACACCCAGCTGGTCCCACCAAATACAGAGCATGAGCTTGGCGCCGTGAATATTTGGTTTGGCCGTCGATGATGATGCATGGCCGGGGTAACCATATGATTTTTTGCGCTTCGGGTTATCGTAATGGATCCACTTTTCATCACCAGTGACAATGCGATGCAAAAAACCCTTCCGTTTTTGCCGTTCGAGCAGCAGTTCGCATGCAAAAAAACGGCGCTCGACGTCTCTCGGCTTCAGCTCATACGGCACCCAATGTCCTTGCTTTTGGATCATTCCGAGGGCTTTTATACGATGGGAAATGGCTTGTTGTGTCACTCCCAATGAATCTGCGAGCTCTTGTTGAGTTTGACACGAGTCTTCATTGAGTATTGCCTCCAATTTAGCATTCTCAAACTTTTTCACTTGGCCCGGCCGCTCTTTGTCCTCAACGTCAAAATCACCACTTCTAAACCGCACAAACCATCTCTCGCACGTTGAAACCGATGGAACATGACTCGGATAAGCCTCGGAGACCAATCGATGTGCTTCAGCAGCACTTTTCTTCAAATTAAAGAAGTAAATTAAAACTTCCCGCAAATGCTGTTTTGTTGGCACGAAACTCGACATATTGAGAGCTCAAAAAAACTATGAATTTGACACTGCGACAAATTGACACATACTGAAAATTAAAGCTATAAGACGTAGCTTTGACATGAACATAGTCACAGTACTGCCTGATGCGTATAGCGTTAGTAACGCCATCTGTTATCAAACCCGCATTTTCAATTTGTACCCCTGATATATAAACGTTAAAAGTCACATCGATTTAGCTTTGAAGGAAAAATGCTGTTGCATTGGGACGATTAGGGGATGGGTTAGTTCGATAACCCTTTTTGCGCATTTTTCGCCGTTATCGCTGTCCATTTTCGCGTAGATTAGGACTTCGCAGAGCGTGTCGTTCGTAACCGGAATTGTAGGGTGCGTTGGAGGGCAAATGTATGATTTGTCCAGAACCTTGCAATTTTTAAAGTCATCGGTTGTCATCCTTAGGTATTTGCGATTCTCGGTGTCTATGACTACGTGGCTCCCGGTCGTGTCTACGTAATAGTGCCTGCCGTTGCTAGCTCGCATGGGTATAGGGTATACTTTTTGTATACTATACCGTTGCATCCCGATCAGCAGTATATCCAGCACGAGCAGTACCGCGTTGCCATCGCTGTAGGCCATAGTATCTGCTAGTCGCATAAGTGTTAACACTTGGTCGTGCGCTATCGCGATTGGGAAGCTACTGCCCGACGGTAGGTGTGGTAGTGCTTCGACAAGGTGTCTTGCGATTGTGCGTGGCGGCAGGGACGTTGCTCTGGCCTTACCGCTAGCTATGTCGTCCACCAGCCGCACTAACTCCTGTACGTCGCTGAGTAATGCCTCGACTGCAATACTTATCGCGTTGAGCGTCTCGTCCAAGTGTTGGCGTCTCGTTATGTAGTACAGGTCGTCGTTGAGCGTGTGGTTCATACGCTGTATCTGGGCCAGCAGAGTCTGTTCGTTGGCCTGTATATGGTGCGCGCTTTGGTTAAATATGCTGAGCGTGGTTCTTGTCACTTGAATTTGGTTTCTCAACCCTTCCTGCAGGGTCTGGTGGGAGGCTTGAAGTAGCGTGATTTCTTCATGGAGCTCCCGTGTGTCGGCGGCGTCCATGTTTCGCGTGATGGCATTGATTATGCTTCCAAGGCCGTCGATCAATCCTCTGCGCTCTCTGACGGGGCGCGACCCGCGGAGGTCGTATATGGTCAAAACCCCTATCTCTATTCTTCTCTTCATTCTCAGAACCGAGTCGCTTATGACGGGACATAGGTTGTTGACGCGAGTTTCGCGTTTGCACAGCTCTGTCAGACGTTGTAGACTTTTGCTTATCGCTGTTTCTCGGTGCATGAGTGCAGCGAGGTCCAACCTGATGATCAACCGCCACGTAGATTGGATTATCGTGAGACTTCCTATGTCTTCATAGTAGATGCTCGGAGTGCTGGAAAAAATGCTGACGACGTAGTCAGGCGGATGCTGCGTGGCCACGGTTAGTCCACCCTTTGCTGCGATCAACCTGCAATTAGGTGGGAGGCGAAAAGCGTGAGAATGCATACTTTGTTAATTCCCCTCTTCCTTTCTTGCGGCCTCGCAGGTTTCGTCGCACGAGTGTTTCTTTGCTCATTCTTGATCTATAAATCTACCCGCAAAGATGTCGGTGATGATTTTCCTTGTGTCTGGGTCTCACGGAACTGTTATATGCAGGGGGGAAGACCTAACCCCCGAGGTGCTTTAGAGAGCGGTAAGTTTTCTCTTTTCCTCCTTTGGTTATTTATGTATGTACATTCTTATAGAAAATTCCCTTTTTTTTCTCTTTTCCAGAGAGGTCTGATCGTCGTACCAGGACGACACCGTCAATGCCGCTCGGACCGGGTCTTGGCGGCCTTAGCTATACGCAGCCGCCGCCTGAGTTGCCGCCGGGCGGTATACTCTCCACCTTGCGCTCCGCGGTGCTCCCAAACCTACAATTTCTTAGTTTCATTTAGATTTGATGCTTGATGAAGAGATTCAGGCGGTTTGCGTGTACCGCCTGAGTTTTTCGTCCCTTCCGGACGATGTAGTTGACGGGGGGCCTCATCTCTACTATCTCATGAGGTTCCCTCTACTTAGGGGTCAACTGGGCTGAACGCCCCCTGCATCGTCTCGTCTCACAGGAGAACGCGCTCGCCGACGTGTTACTCCTGTACCTGCGCGCTGCGGTCGTAAACGTTCGACTTTCTTTTTGCGCCTTCCAGATTGTCGCGAGCTACAGTCCATGTGGTGCGTAGTCGCTCGCGTAGCTCGTGGACATAGTCGTCGTAGGCGTAGGTGCTGCGGGGCTCCTGCCTTACGGCTGTCGATAATTCAGCTTCGCGTCCGTATACCAGCACGTGGGAAGACAGTCCGGTTCCCGTATGCGGAGTGGTGTTGTACGTAAACATTGCGTACGGCAGCCACTCGTCCCAATCTCCTTGATCCTCGCTTATAACATTTTTCAGATATTCGAACGGGGTGCGATATGATCTTTCCAGGGCGCCATTCGATGCCGGATGGTAGGCCGTCGTTTGTATCTTTTGAATTTTCAGTAGTCGACACATCTCTTTGAAGGTCGAGCTGAGGAAGTTGGTGGCTGGTCCGACAGTATCGTTTCCGGCGTTCCGTGCCGGCAAATTAATTTTTCAACCAGCGCCCTTGCTACTGTCGAAGCCTCCTGGTTCGGCAGAGGGATCGCTGCGCTGTACTTCGTAAGAGCGTCTTGGAACGTAAGTATGTATTATTTCCCGGAAGCACTTTTAGGTAGCGGTCCTACGATGTCGACCGCTACTTTTTAGAACGACCTTGATGGGGTGTCCGTTACCACCATCGGCACTCATTCCTTTGTCCTGATTTTATTCTTTTAACAGGACTCGCAGGACGAAATATATTTCTCCAAATCCCTTCTTATGCCGGGCCAGTCATACTTGGTCCGGATCCAATGTAGGGTACGCCGTATACTTTGATGCCCTCCTACAAGGGTGTCGTGGTATTCTTTTATTATTTTCAAGCGGTCATCGGTGGAGGGGCTGGCTACGCCACTGCGGCAGTCGCTGTTCTCTTTTATAATGCTGTCCTCGCTTGTGCTATTGAAGGTTTAAGGGCTGTGGCCCCCGCCGTGCCTCGCTTGTTTAGCAGGCTGATGCGGTGCTCTGTCCGCAGTTTTTCACTCAGTGTACCCACCGGTAGCTCCGCCGTTTCGTCGCTCTCTGACTCGAGTGGCCTTGCATCGTTTTCTTTTCGCGGCCTTCCGCGTCTCGCGGGTCGGCTATGCTATGCTGGGCTCGCTCTGTCTTTTTCAGCGATGCTCGCAGTCTCACTCACGCCTTGCTTTGCTGGCGTGCGTGGTCGCCCCTTTCCCGAACGCACGGCTTCGCCGCGGGTCTGTGGAGATCAGTAGAGCGTCCTGCATGCACGCTGCGGATCTCTCTATCCTCTTCTGGAGCATTGACCGACGCGGCCTCTCTCTCTGCCTTGTGGCTGTGCTGGCCCGTGGTAATCTCGGCCCTCCGCTTTGTGCGGCCATTTGCTTTGCCGAGTTGCCCCGTCGAGCTGTCCTCTTCCGACCCACAGACTACGTTCTTTGCTCTCGCTTGGGCCCTCATAGTAAGGAATATACGGCTTAGTGCATCTGCGTTTGTATTACCCTTTCCTGCCTTATATTCGACGTTAAACTCGAGTTCCGCCAATTTAATTTTCCAACGCATTAATCTCGAGCCGTGGTCCTTTACTCTGAACAGCCAAATGAGCGGTTGGTGGTCTGTCACAACCGTGAAACGATCGCCATAAATATATGGTCGGAATTGAGCCAGGGCCTAAACTATTGCGAGTAGTTCATATTCCATGGTTTTATAGTTCAACTCGGCCATCGACATGGTGCAGCTCGCGTAGCATATGGGCAAATCGTCCCCGATCCTGTCTTGCGATAAGATTGCGCCGAGTGCCCTGTCTGAGGCGCCTGTTGTTACAACGAACGGCTCGTGAAGTCGGGATATTGTAGTATCGGCGAAGCGGTAAGTACTGTCTTCAGTTCTTCGAAGGCATCCCTTACCGCAGCCCACTCGAATTTAATCCCTTTCTGGGTTAATTCTGTGAGCGGCTTTGCGGTTTTCGAGAAATCCTTGATGAATTTACGGTAATACCCGGCCAGTCCAAGGAAGGATTGTACCGCCTTTACGTCTCTTGGCACCGGGAATTCCCTTACCGCTTCCAGTTTTTTGGGATCAGCTCGTATCACGATGTCATCGAGGTACACGTAGCACTTGACTCCCTGTAGTACAGCTAGCACAGAGTTCATTAGCCTCTGAAAAGTCAGTGGTGCGTTTTTGAGTCCGAAAACCATGTGGTTATACTCAAAATGAACCTGCGGAGTTGAAAATGCAGTTTATTCCTTATCTTGCTGGGCCATCGGGATTTGGTGAAATCCTGAGGCGAGGTCCAAGGTCGTATAATATCAGGCTCGCCCTAACTGGTCCAATATCTCCGTGGTGTTGGGCAGTGGATATGAGTCCCCGATGGTGGCTTCGTTTAATTTCCGAAAATCCATTACTACTCGCATCTTCCTCACTCCGGCGGCGTCGGATTTCTTCCCCACGACTAGCAGCGACGCGTTCTACTGACTTCTCCTGAGCTGGACAATGCCTTCTGTTAGCATTTCACTGGTCTTCCTTTCCACTTCCTTCCTGTGGGTTTCCGGCAGCCTATATGGGTGCACCTTAATGGACTGCACCCCTTCGTTAAGGGGGATCACATGCTCCAACATTGGCGTACATGGCAGCTTGTCCCCTGGCAGGTGTCCTCGTATTGCCTAGTGATATCGTTGAGCGCTTCGCGCTCTTCCTTATTGAGGTTCTCTGTGTCTAGGTCTTCAGCTAGAGACCGCGCGAGGCGGTCGGCTCCTCGCTCCGCACTGACGGTGCATACGTCGGTCGTCGAGGCTTCGAGACCGTGACCCACTGCCGCTATCTCTAGTAGCTCGAGTTCCACCCCATGGGGTGGAACTCGACAGCGTTGTACCTCAACAGCCTGCGCGGTGGTGTTTATTAAACTCACTGCACAGCTACTGCCGTGCGGTGGCGTGATGCAGGCGCCCATAATTACTCCGTTCTCGATTTCCATTTTCGAGAATAGACCGATAAATTTGCTCGTGGTCGCGGTATACACAACAGTCTCGCTGCGTGGCGGTAGGGTCATTATAATCGATCCGTCCAGAAGCGGCATAGAATGTCCATATAGTTTAAGCATTTCGCCGTGCAAGATATCTGCCTTGTGGCGTTTGATGAAATCCATTCCGAGCAGTCCGTTGACCCTCAGCGGCACGTTGTTCGGGACGATGTAAAACCAATGCTGTACATTCAAAGCTGGCGATTCAAGCACTATTTTCGCTATTCCTAGCGGAGTACATTTTTCGCCTGCCACCCCCTGCAGCTCTACGGTGCAGTCTTTCACCATGGTCTCTGGTTTGAGACAGCCTTCCTTGATGATGCTGCACTGCGCCCCAGTGTCCGCCTTGAAGGTGAGTACCCCGGTTACGGCCAACGATGCGACGATATCGAAGTCACTGGCAGTGGCGCTCGACGCCGGCAGCGCTACCTGTAGCAACTGCAGAGTCGTTTTCTTTTGCTTGCGCGCAGGTCTCTGCTGGGCCGTTAGCGTATTTAGTCTCATTGTTCCAAGAGGGCGGGCATCCGTATTAGCCCGACTCGTTCCTGCAGTAACTGGTTTTTTCCGTCTTGCTCCCTGAGTCCCTCGGACGTCGGGGCTGTTGTGATGTCTGAGCTAGTTCGCTCTTGTTCTGTGACACCCTCTTCCTGTAGTCCTTCCACACGTGGCCCTTCTTTTGACAGTAGTTGCATACGATGTCGACGTTGTGTATGGATTTATTTTCACTGAGCATCCCGGAGGTGAAACAATTTTCTCCCTGCCGGGATGGTGCGCCTTGGGATCTTCTGGGGTACATTGATAATCCACCTACCTCTCCCTTAGGCTGCACCATATTCGTAATTTCTATTGCTCCCGTTACCGACTCATGGAGGGTGGTGTAGTTGCTTGATCTCACCAGGATTTGGACCTGCCCATGCAGTCCATTCTCGAAGTTGGCCTGGGCGCTCTTGCGCGTTATCTTTTCGATGACGCGCATTTTCGACATCGTGACGGCTTCCTTGCAGAGCTTTTCTATAATGTCGACGGTAATGCGCTCTGTTCTAGAGGCGTATACCGAGATATCCTCGCCCTGGCCCTTCCGGAGGGAGCTTAATTCTACCTGTAACGCCGGCAGCGACTTCCTCTTCCCGTACAGGGCCTCCAGCTCGATCTTGAGCTGCGCGGCCGAGAGGATGATTTTATGTTTCATCTCTGGCCACCGTACCCTCTATCTTGCTGCTGAGTACCAATTCTAACGGGATCTCGTGATCCCTCGGCGCAACTCGCTTGAAAACGGTCTCGCAGGATCGTAGGAAGGCATCCAGCTCGTCAGCATTGCTCTCGTCGAAATGCTTTTTATTTATGTTGTATTTGTCATTTTGAGTGTATATAGACTATTTTTTCTTTCATCATAGTTCGTCTGGTTATTTTTCCCTCTTACGAGTGAGAACTCATCTCTTTTTCAATATATTGCAGCTCACATACATTAGAACATCAAGATTCTCAAACTTACACTTATGCCAGCGCTTTTTACAATCCCCGATATAATCTCATCTATGCTTGCAAAACGATGGCCCTTCAAGGTTCTCTTTATTTTTAAGAACAGAAAAAAGTAACACGGAGCCTTGTCTGGCGAATATGGAGCTTGGGGCATCATTACAATGTTGTTTTTGATCAAAAAATCACGAACAAGCGATGAAGTATGAGCAGGTGCGTTATCGTAGTGCAAAAGCCATAAATTGTTTCGCTACAAATCCGAGCGTTTTTTTTATTACTTCATGCAAACGGCGTTGACCTTGTAAGTAGTACTCCTCATTGACCGTTTGATCTTGTGGCAAGAACTCATGGTGCACTATGCCGTTAAAATCGAAGAACACAGTGAGCATAACTTTCACATTTGACCGCACTTCTCGAGCGTTTTTCGGTCTTGGCGATCCAGAATACTTCCACTGGGAAGGTTGAGCCTTAGTTTCGACGTTATATCCGTAAACCCATGTTTCATCACTTGTTATGACACGTTCCAGTGGTTCCGCATTGTGGTTGATTTCATTTAGCAACTTCTGAGCAACTTCCATTCGCCGCTGTTTTTGTTCGAAATTCAACAATTTGGGAACCAATTTTGCTGCCACACATTTCATACCCAAAACCTCTGAAAAAATGTCATGGTATGAGCCAATTGATATACCAACATCATCAGCTACTTCTCTGATTGTGATTCAGCGATCATTGGTATTCATTTCTTTCACTTTTTCCACATTTTCATCGGTTTGTGATGTGCTGGGGCGTCCAGGGCGCTCATCATATTCAACGTCTCCCACGTAAATCATCTTCCTCTCGCAAACCCTTGTTTTACTCATAGCAGACTCACTAAAATCAATATTTAACATTTTTTAACTTTACTGCACTTTATTCCATTCTTATAACAAAATTTAATACAAATTCACTGCAGCGTATAAAGCCAGCTGGCTCTTTCTGCGCTGCTTACCCGTGATGCTCGGTACTGGCTTGTAATGTATCACGCTTTGTCGGTTAAATGAAAATGGACGTCATCCTGCGATGTTTTTCCTATCTTGCTGTGTTTAATGAGATCACTGTGTTTGACATTTAGCTTCATCTTGCAACATTTACAAAAAGCTTTTGAGGTGTCAGTTCTGCACACTTGTAGCCAATCCTTCCAATAATTTTCTTTTTCCCAGCTCGGTCGATACTTTTGTTTGTATGTCTGATTTGAACGTGGCACTAAACTTAAAACTATTGATGACAATATGAATGTCAGTCGGACTAATAACTTTAATGCAATACCATACAGCGTGTTAAGAGAGTCTATGAGGTTTTCTTAAAGAGAATATTTCCACGCAGGTACAAAGCATAAAAGATTATGTTAAATTCTTATTCGACCCTTCGATTCTTAAATGTATTCTCCTTAATTGCAACGCCCTAAAAAAAATATTAAACTTATTTATGTTGTTATATTCAAGTGTATTTCAAGTGCGATGGACAAAAATTCTCTTACAACGTTTCAGTGTCATTTACGTGCTGACGCAAACAAAAAAAATGATATTCATCATAATTCATCCTGAAACTCATCTTATGTGCTACCATCACCGGTCCGAAGCAATAACAGTTCCATTACTGATAATTAACATTATCAGTCTTACAGCAACACTCTTGACTAATGAATGAAGTATAAGAACGTACCGTGCAAACTATTTCCAAGCTGGTACGATTCTTTCAAGGTATCTTACGATCAAAAAGTACCCGGAATTTGTCAATAAAACGAAAACGGTTCAATTATTCATCGATATTTATTTTATTCCCTTCAAAGTAATCTCCATCGTAAGCAATACACATATTCCAACCCTTCTTCCAGTCTTTAAAACACTTTTCATAGGCCGATTTTGGAATTGCCTTCAGCTCCTTCTGCGAATTCTCCTTTATCGCCTTAATTGGGTTTTGGCTCGTCTGAGAAGCGCCATTTCGATGTTTGGTTCATTTCGATGTCATATTCATAGCCCATGTCTCGTCACCGGTAATAATACCTTCGATAACATTTTGACCCAAAGAAAGCATTTCTTTAGCGACTGCAATGCGATGCTGTTTCTGCAAAAAATCAGCACTCTCGGCAGAACCCGCGCTTGAACTCGTCTCATACCCAAAACATCGTGCATAAAGCTCTGCACCGATCCGAACGAGACACCAAGATCGGCTGCTATCTCCCTGATGCTCACACGACGATATTCGAGCTCAATTTTCTTAACTTTTTCGATGTTTTCATCAGTCACAGAGGTAGATTGACGACCGGAACGAGGCAAATCATCAACAACAGTATGTCCCGCTTTAAACTCTTGGTACCACTCGTATGCTTGTGTTTTCGACATTGTCGAGTCCCCGTAGGCTACCGTTAACATTTTCAACGCTTCCGCACATGATATTTTGTCAGAAACACAAAGTTTCAGGCACACTCTTGGCTCAACTAAATTCGACATAGCAAAATTCGCAGTGTACACCAAACAATGACTTGTTTACAAAGCTATTACGCACAAACTTTCTGACACATTGCGCTCAAAAGTTACATTTAAACAACTGACATATGTACCAACCTAGAAAAAAAATTATTCTGACAATATCTCAAGGGTGGCTCTTTTAAATGTGAAATTCCGGCTACTTTTCGATCGTAAGGTACACTGGTACTTTCTAATAAAAACCATTCCGACAGATTGAAATTATACTGTATCGTGACTAAATCTGTTTCGTTTTACGATATTATTTAACACAAATCAACTGTTGGCACTGTGCCAACTTTTTGTGACGTACTGCAATATAAAGCAATTGTTAATTCGCGATTAGCTACGTAAGTTAGGTGATACGCAAAGTACAATCAAATGTAGGTAGGCAGCCGTGATTGGATGATAATAATGAAGTGTTTGCAGCTACTATTTGGCCAGCTCCGAGATGAAACAGAGTGATGAACAAGAAATAAGTTTATCCAATGTTTAACGTTTCTGTCATAAGTTTTAACTCTCCTCGGAATATATTTTACACCTGTTCGTACATAATAGAAAAAGAAACATATAATAAATGTGATCTCAAAAAGATAAAGCGTGCTTATTTGAATTTCGCACATTGCTTCTTCGTGATTCTCGCTCACCCACAGATTTTCCGCTACAGGTAATGGTTTTCTCAATTCTGGCTGCCTCATAGAAGAAGTGATATTTAAACTTTCAATAGAATTGCAAATTTCATAAAGTTTAAATCCCTCGATCGATTCGCATAAAATTCAAGACTATCTAAGTATTCCTATCCCCTAGCCGATTTGTATGCCATGACGGATACACCTATAAAACTCTAAACAGTCAAGTAATAATAATGGTGTAAAAAATTGTGAGTCATATAGAAGGATTGTCCATAAGTTTGACGAGGAAGGTGCCTCTTATCACACATCAATTTAAACAACAACGCGCCTATAGAGTCGTTATCAGAGCGCTTCATCCCCCCCTTCCTCCTAGCGAAGTCAAAGATGCGATCGAGGAATTCGGACACCAGGTACGCAACGTAACAAACATACGAGACTGGAAAACAAAAGAACCCATACCATTATTCTTTCTAGATCTGGAACCAAACAAAAACAACAAAGACATTTATAAACTGACTTACTATTAAACGCCATAATTCAAATCGAACCACCAAAAAAAAACTAAGACGATAATTCAGTGCACTCGGTGTCAGAGATATGGACACACCAAATTTTACTGTCAGAGATGATACAGATGCATGAAACTGCATGGAGCACAGTAAACTGTACGAATACGCGGGATACTCCTAACAAGAAATCCTAAAAAAAAGAGACTTGGTTACACAAAAACCTCACTGGCATACGCCAAGAACGATGGTGGAAAGTCCAGTCGAAGAACAACACCATCCTCAAACTCCTAAAACCAGCCCACTACATGTAAGGAGCAAAGCAAGAAACGCCCAAGCTACAAGTGCCAATCTCAATACAGCGCCGGAAAATCAATCCGATAGTTACTCTCAAATAATAACTGTTTTCGAATGAACTGTTAAAACTACTGACTGGTGTACTTACAGAGTGCTCTGAAAAATGAATCAGTTTTATCGATGAGCGCTCTGGAATGCCAATGGCCTGCTGCAACATCGGCAAGAATTAACTACATATCTACACATAAATAAATAAGATATTATGCTTATCTCGGAAGCACACTTTACCGACAATAACTGCCTTATAATCGGTTGCTACAATATATACGATACAAAGCATCCCGATGGCACTGCACACGGATGCACGGTGATCATAATAAAAAATATAATAAAACCACACGCATTGAAGAGTGAAAATACGGCACTAGAGTCCTATCAGCAACGTATTGTCCCCCAAAGCACAAAATCACCAAAGCAAAATTTATAGAATACTTCAAAACGATAGGCCCTCGATTCATTGCTGGAGGCGATTACAATGTCAAACATCCACACTGGAGATCAAGATTAATCACCACTAGAGGTAGGAAATTCCAAAAAGCGATGTCCGAAGACAACTACGAACAGTTGTCATCAGACAAACCGACCTACTGGCCGACAGACAGAAATAAAATTCCTGATTCACTAGCAGTATGTGTACACCTTTGCTCCATCCCACTCCTATCCCCACTTCTTCCCCACCACGCCGCTACCCACACCATACTCCGATAAATACTTCACAGTACCCATCAAAGTCCGGGGAAACCACTTCGCCGCGGACAACTCTATTGAAACGAGGCACAATACAGGACATTCCGATATAGAGTTCGCCAAGTCAACGGGCCTTCCTCGACGCTCCACTAAATACACATATACGTACTAAAGATATATACAATATACGTACTAAATAAATGTACGTATTTTAGTAATATACTAAAAATTACCCGGCACCAAAACGCGTAGCTTAAAATCTCCTTGCCGTATCGCGGATACATATTGCGCTTTATTGTTTACGTGTAGGATGCCAAAAACAGACTAAATGCTCGAGATGCTGCTAGAGAGTAACACGGGAATAAAGATAACAACCTCCTATGAATCATAACTAGGAGTCCAGCACTTTGAATGCAACCAAAGCGGTTTTCGAGCATGTATAGCCGTGCGCTGTGCTCCTCGTCAAACGCTTGATCTGCAGTAAAAGACATAGAATATGATCCCTCACAGAAACAGAAAGACACAATTATAATTCTCTAATTATAACGCTATAAAAATAGGAGACACAGGAAGATTAGGTGTTTTACAAAAATTAATCAATATTGTATCGAAAGCACTTTACACATTTACCGTCGTATGCAACAGCCCTGCAAACACGGTAATCCGCGCTCGGAGATTTTCCCACCGTTCATTTTATTTTTATCGCTATACGGAATTAATTTGTAGTATCACTCGTAATATTTCCTTACAGCATAGTTTGTAATAGCGTTGAACATGTCGAATTTTGTGCCTGGAAACTACGATTTGCGGACAGCATTGATTTTCTATTACCATTTGAAGAAAACTGCTGCAGAATCGCATCGAATGCCTGTTGAAGCTTATGGTGAGCATGCTCTTGGTAAATCACAGTCCCTTGAGTGGTTTAAAAATTCAAAAGTGGCGATTTTGACGTGAGAAACGAAAAACGTGGAAGACCACTGAAAAAGTTTAAAGACAGCGAATTGGAAGCATTGTTGGATGAGGATGACGCTCAGACGCAACAATAACTCGCGGATCAATTAAATGTGACACAAGCAGCCGACTCCATACGTTTAAAAGCCATGGGAAAGATTCAGAAGATGGGAAAATGGGTTCCACATGAACTGAATGCAAGACAGCAGGAAAACCGAAAAACTACTTGCGAAATGCTGCTCGCCAGGTATAAAAGAAAGTCATTTCTCCACCGAATTGTGACTGGCGATGAAAAGTGGATATATTTTGCGAATCCTAAGCGTAAAAGATCATGGGTAACTCCAGGCGAACCATCGACATCGACTGCAAGGCCAAATCGCTATGGACGGAAGACAATGCTCTGTGTTTGGTGGGATCAGAAGGGTGTGATCTACTAGTATTATGAGCTGCTAAAACCTGGCGAAACCGTTAATACTGAACGCTACCGATAACAAATGATCGATTTGAATCAAGATTTGCCTGAAAAACGACCAGAATATCAAAAAAGGCAACACAAAGTGATTTTGCTTCATGATAATGCACCATCACACACAGCAAAACTGGTCAAGGGAACGATTGAGGCGTTTAGTTGGGAAATACTTTCGCATGCGGCTTACTCACCAGACTTGGCTCCGTCCGATTACTACTTATTTGCATCGATGGGACACGCACTTGCTGAGCAGCGCTTTACTTCTTACGAAAATGTACGAAAATGGCTCGATGACTGGTTTGCCTCAAAAGAGCAACAGTTTTTTTGGCGTGGCATCCACAAATTGTCAGACAGGTGGGAAAAATGTATAGCTAGCGATGGGCAATACTTCAAATAAAATATTTTTTATCATTTTCATACAATAAACGTGTATTTTCTATACGAAAATTCCGGTTTCATATTTATAGACCTGGTATGTATCCTCCTCTCGCTCTGCATAACACGCATAACGAGCGTTCGGTGTCGGTTTATATGCAGGGGCTGCTTGCTCTGCAAGACATTATTTTTATGATTAAAAATAAATATTACATGTTTTTAAATTACAATATTTAAGTTTTAAAAATTTTTTACTTACCAAACTCCGATGCTTCGCTGCTAATCGACATCGGCACGTATTCCATGATCTGCTGTGTTAATGAAACAAAGACGAGAACTCCGTCTTCTTTCTGTCGCAGACCTTTGCTGATGCTTTGGTTTTAGGACTGTGACAGCTCACATTCTCTCTCTCTCTCTCTCTCTCTCTCTCTCTCTCTATGACTGTCCTCAGTGTATACTTTATAATATTTTGAGCGAAATGTACACTATATACAATTATTTACAACTGTGTCTTTATCAAATAGCTGCATATGCGAAGAATTATTGCGTTCGCAACGCAATACCCGATGCATGATCAGCGATATAACCACGGTACAGTACAGTTATTTTGGACAAAATCATTTTCATAAGCTCCGTATCCTTCGGCACTAGCAGCGTCGAGATGTGCTCGAGCGCTTCTTGCAAAAATTCCTTGGAACCGATGATCTCATACGCTGTTGCACGAGGCATTTCACTGACAACTATCTTTTCACGGACATACGATACCACCTCCTTCATACACCGCTGAATTGTTTCACTTTCGCTCTCTAGAGCCTGCATATGAATATCAATTCTTCTACTTATTTCGACGAGCATATCAAATGTCGACCGCTGCAGAACAATGTTTAGAGAATATTTTCGGAAGCGTTTCCGTTTCGATTCTCCAGATTCCTCTTGATTCTCGTATTCCTTATTAGCACTACTGCTTATTTCACCAAAAGAGACAGCTCTGTGCTGGTAAAACGAAGTTAAAAGTGTGTAATACGCTGTGTGTTCTATGTATTACGAATTTTCTCGGCATCAGTCCCATGAGCTTCGAAACATCAGCATCGTTGAGCATCGTTCAACTCGAGCCCGGCGATGATTATTTTACCGAATGATTCATTCAAACCGTACATAACGCTATATATGGCCATATAGTGTGAAACGTAGCACCGTTATTTGCCATTTTTATTATCTACTTTCTCGTAGACTGTAACTTTTCGAATGATTCGTCGGCGGAGGTCATACTCCTTCTTATACAGATTACTCCTACCGCCCAATTGCATCGCCTCTTTTTTCGAAACTGTAAATCATACGATTAAAAATGCCTCACCAATATCCTTTGATATTTGTCGCATTCTCCTTAACAGCCTAGTAACAGTAGCAGCAAATATATCCCAAATCACTTGCATACTCTCGCACACGTATGTACATACTCACACCTTGACATACAGATAACATGTGTTATGAAAACTAAATAATATTCATCGACGAAATTTGATGATTTTCCTTATAGCCGAGTGGCTTGGAATTAGATGAAAAGAATATGACATTCATCGGCGAAACTCGATAACTTAGTACATGACGGTGTCTTACATCTACATCACCATCGCTAAATATTTTCATGAATCTTGCTTTTGTAAAATGGTCGTGTGCGGCTATCTTCTTGATTCGTCATATTCATTACATCGCTACAGTATATGCAGAGAGAGAAAGAGCGTATTAAAGAAATATATATAAAAGCGTGCCGCTTTGAAAAATCTGCAGTCAATTGTCGGATTTACTGCAATTACTACTACTACTACTACTCTAACAGCACAATCATGGTCAGAGTGGTTAAGCGCTTATTGATAAAAAAATTGATAGAGTTTATATTGAAGCGTAGTCCGTCGTTGCGTTCGCGGCGGGGAAGAAGAAATTTAGAGATCACCGTATGGGAACTTCCGACACAAGCGGTCGTTCGTAAGATTCGCGGTACGGTGTGCGAGTATTATTAGCGCGATTTAGTTGACGCGCATAATATTGGACTGTTTGATAATCAAATAATTATTGATTCGGTGGTGAGTGTTACTCATTGACGCGCGTCGCTGAATGAGCCTGTGTTGGCGCCCATACCTAGTGAAAGACGTAAGTAATATACTGCGTTATTTACTTTTATTTTATTTCCTTTATTTCACAAGATTTTTATATAGTTCAACGGTATGAAGAAGAAGAAATGGGATCCGACACCTATGATTTCGATGAGGAGGGTAAAACCGATTCAGATGATCATAACAAGGACAACGATGGTGACAGCACCGCAGGGAATCGTTGGATAAATTTTACTCAGCCGTTCTGCGGGTATAAACCAACAAACGGTCTTTTCATCGTCGGTCTTGTGAGAGAACCAGATGGAGCTGTCGCAGGTCCATCGCGACAATACAGTTTAAGCGATGATACCAATAGTAATACACACGACGTTGAAGAAGAAGAAGAACCGGAGGAGGAGGAGGAGGAAGACCCGGTAGATTCAGGTAAGCTTTTAATAATACAATTACGCTGACAAAAATTAAAAAATTACGGAATTCATAACAGTAAAATTGAAAAAACGCAGTTTCTCGAGTTGGCTTATGAAATACGTCGGCGGTTCCCAGGTGCAGTCGAGGGATTCGAAGACTAGAAGCAAATATAAGTTTGTAATTCTTACGTCACACAATTTGTATACATAGTATATAGCTAGCGACAAATAAAAAATGTAAGTAAATTGAATAAAAAATGCTAGAATATGGTTTAATTATGCTTCCAGGTGGACTGACTGGCGATGGAACGACTCTTATACGGGGAGGTGATATTTTGCCTTCTGGTGAACGCTTCGGTATCGGCAATGAGAGAGCCGATATTTCCATCGCTTTAGGATGCAGGTTCGGGAGACAGATTTTTATTTTTGCCAGCCACCGGACGGTATGATCATCTGACTTGGTTCGAGGGCAGTATACGAGATGTTCTTACTCGTTTTACAGAATCGTGCGAGGGACATGATTATGTGGGTATGACTCTGAGCGTGCCGTCTTTCGCGCAAGGACCTGTATGGTTATCATTTCGACCAGCTCCTGACATCGTTCCTAACGATATATGGTGACTAATTAATAGTGTAGCTCAGAGCTGGCGCGAATTTTAAGTAATAGCGATAACTTGTGTCTACAACGATCCCTTGTTACAGCCCGAGCGTATGCCGAACGCGGTCAAATTCGTAGGCACGAGACACAGACGATGGTGTCAAATTCGGTATGGGCTTCGAGGAGCGCAAGATACAGCAACGATAAAGTTCACACGTAATGCAGGGGTAACGGCACCGTCTAGACTCTAGAGGGTGCGGTGTGCGCGAGATTCAACTCTTTCAGGAGTACTTGGTTCACGAGGGTATAGCGATCGTTGTTTATAAATTTCTCACCTACGGAAAACGCGTTCCGGCTCTGTACGATGGGCGAAAATCCGTACTCTCGGCAATATGTAAAATTAATCATACGCTGTTTATTCTCTATTACGAACGTTCTCATCACTTCCAACCAATATTAAAACTCACTGGTGCGCTAGGTAGTCAGGGGTTTTGCACACAGTGTAATTCCAAGTATAATCAAGTAATCGAGCATCGCTGTAGCTATCAATGAGCTCGGTGTAAATCCACTTATTGCAACGGTAATAGAGACTCCCATTCTGAGTATTGCACAGACTGTAATCGTTCGTTCTTTCGTGCTTTTTGCTTCGCTCATCACAAGGGTGAGGGTTCTAAGGGCATTACGTCTTGTAAATATAGACGGTACAGCATCTGTAAAGCATTGAAAATCTGTAGAGGCTGCTCGCGTATGATTAAAACTACAGATAAAAAGATGCATGTATGTGGTATATCGGTTTGTATTACATGCAGGCAAACTCGACCGACTACGCATGCGTGTTTTATAGCACCTCTTAAGAAGCCAGAGGCGCTAAAGGAAAAGAAAAAAGACAAGCCCTTGACGAGATTTTTGTTTTATGATTTTGAGACTAAGCAATACGAACAATTGCACGATGATAAATTGACACGAATTTACGAGCCGAATTTATGTGTTTCACAATGCGTATGTATGACATGTCTGGATATCACAGATAAAGAGATCGATTGTGCTGGCTGTGGTAAACGTGAATTCGTGTTTATCGATGATCCTGTCGGGGAACTCGTGAAATTGGCATTATCGCAAAAATTTAAAAAGATCATCCGTGTTGCTCATAATGCAAGAGGTTTCGACGCGCAGTTTATTCTACGGTATCTACTCGAAGTGCAAAAGCACAGCTACTCTCTCTGTGATTATGAATGGTACAAAGATTGCCTCGATGAAGATTGGCGATGTAATTTTTCTCGATAGTCTAAATTATTTGCCCATGGCGCCCAGCGCTTTACCTAAGGCCTTTGGTTTCGCGGATGAAATGGCAACAGGTACATTTCCGCATTTATTCAACACACCGGAATATCAGAATTACAAATGTCCTCTGCCTGCTTTGCATTTTTACTCATCCTATACCATGTTCTCGGCGGATCGCAAGCGATTTTTAAAATGGTATCCGGAAGAATCGAATCGCGTCGATTATAAATTTGATTTTGCAACGGAATTAGTGCAATATTTTGGTACAGATGTTACGGTTTTGAGACGCACGTGTCTAGCTTTTCGAAAGTTACTTATACGTTGCGGAAGCGTTTGCGCTTCTATAGAAGAATGCACGCTAGCGTCAACATGTATGAGAGTATTTCGAAAGAATTTTCTACAGAAGGATCGCAATGCGGTGTTACCACCAAAGGGGTACCGCTGGGGTGATAAGCAGTCGCCCAAGGCCGTCGTATGGCTCGAGCGTAAGCGCAACTGCGTTATGGCTCATGCTGGACGCACGAGAGAGTATCGCCCTCCGACCGGCCTACCGCGGTCTACGGTTACTACGTGGAGGCAGGGGTCCATCACGTTCTTCAATTTCACGGCTGCTTTTAGCATGAATGTCTGCGATGTTATCGCGTAAGTAGAGATGCTCGAACGAAATTCGGTGATACAATAGATAAGCGATACGAGCGTACCGTTCACCCTTGCCAAGCTACCAGACGAAATTCCCGAAAATGAATTTACTATATACCTAAATAAGGTGCTTTTTAGGTGCTAAGTTTATAATTTTAGTGCTCCTTTAATTTAGCCAGTAATGCAATTTGAAAAACCTTCTGCTTCTTGATATCAAGCTAGCAGAGGGTTTTTCAGAGTTTGCATTATCGCCAAATGTCTTTTGCCAGGAATTAAGTGCTTTATTACCATATAAAATTTTACCCCAAAATCCAGCCGGAAATATTATTTTTCAATTAAATTGAATTTATTTTAAATTAAAAATTCGTAAAAATGTAAAATTAATAAAATAGCCGGATTCATGATGTGACATCATGTTGAACGAATCAGGTACATTGGAAATACGATAGACTCGATTTTAGTGCTCCACCCCCATGGCTGCAAAACCCACCCTCTCGTCAGGCAAACTTCTCGTTGAAGTGAAATTTTTTTGATAAAGACAATATCGCCCTGTCCTTGCACGTATATATCGTACCATTCAGGTGCTTTTGATAAATGCATCGCCTGAATTTAGTGCTCCACCCCCGCGGTCACAAAACCTACCCTTTCATCATGCAAACTTGTCGTTAAAGTGAAATACTTTAAATAAGAACAATATCGCCCTGTCCTTGCACGTATATATCGTACGATTTAGGTGCTTTTGATAAATGCATCGCCTGATTTTAGTGCTCCACCCCCGTGGCTGCAAAACCCACCCTCTTGTCCGGGAAACTTCTCGTTGGAGTGAAATATTTTAGATAAAGACACTATCGCCCTGTCCTTGCACGTATATATCGTACGATTCAAGTACTTTTGATAAATGCATCGCCTGATGTTAGTGCTCCACCCCCGTGGCCGCAAAACCCACCCTCTTGTCAGGGAAACTTTCGTTGAAGTGAAATATTTTTCATAAAGACAATATCGCCCTGTCCTTGCACGTATATATAATCACTGACAAGAGGATCGGTTTTGCGGCCACGGGGGTGGCTCACTAAAATTGAGCCTAACGTATTTCGAATATAGCAGATTCGTTCAACATAATGTCACATCATGAATCCGGCTATTTTATTAATTTAACGATTTCCCGGATTTTTTATTGGAAATAAATACAATTTATTGAAAAATAATATTTCCGGCTGGATTTCGGCGTAAAATTTTATATGGTTGTAAAGCACTTAAAAACCACTTAATTCCTGTAAAAAGACATTCGGCGATAATGCAAACCCTGAAAATCCCTCTACTAGCTTGATATCAAGGTGGGTTCTGGAGCCGATCGGGGTGGAGCACTAAAATCGGGCGATGCATTTATCAAAAGCACCTAAATCGTACGATATATACGTGCAAGGACAGGGCGATATTGTCTTTATGAAAAATATTTCACTTCAACGAAAGTTTCCCTGACAAGAGGGTGGGTTTTGCGGCCACGGGGGTGGAGCACTAACATCAGGCGATGTATTTATCAAAAGTACTTGAATCGTACGATATATACGTGCAAGGACAGGGCGATAGTGTCTTTATCTAAAATATTTCACTTCAACGAGAAGTTTGCCTGACGAGAGGGTGGGTTTTGCGGCCACGGGGGTGGAGCACCAAAATCAGGCGATGCATTTATCAAAAGGACCTAAATCGTACGATATATACGTGCAAGGATAGGGCGATATTGTCTTTATCAAAAATATTTCACTTTAACGAAAGTTTCCCTGACAAGAGGGTGGGTTTTGCGGCCACGGGGGTGGAGCACTAAAATCAGGCGATGCATTTATCAAAAGTACTTGAATCGTACGATATATACGTGCAAGGACAGGGCGATAGTGTCTTTATCTAAAATATTTCACTCCAACGAGAAGTTTCCCTGACAAAAGGGTGGGTTTTGCAGCCACGGGGGTGGAGCACTAAAATCAGGCGATGCATTTATCAAAAGCACCTAAATCGTACGATATATACGTGCAAGGACAGGGCGATATTGTCTTTATCAAAAATATTTCACTTCAACGAGAAGTTTGCCTGACGAGAGGGTGGGTTTTGCGGCCACGGGGGTGGAGCACTAAAATCAGGCGATGCATTTATCAAAAGCACCTAAATCGTACGATATATACGTGCAAGGACAGGGCGATATTGTCTTTATCAAAAAAATTTCACTTCAACGAGAAGTTTGCCTGACGAGAGGGTGGGTTTTGCGGCCACGGGGGTGGAGCACTAAAATCAGGCGATGCATTTATCAAAAGCGCCTAAATCGTACGATATATATGTGCGAGGATAGGGCGATATTGTTTTTATCAAAAATACTTCACTTTAACGAAAGTTTCCCTGACACGAGGGTGGGTTTTGCAGCCACGGAGGAGGAGCACTAAAATCGAGTCTATCGTATTTCCAATGTACCTGATTCGTTCAACATGATGTCACATCATGACCCCGGCTATTTTATTAATTTTACATTTTTACGAATTTTTTATTTAAAATAAATTCAATTTAATTGAAAAATAATATTAGGTGCGCAACTAAGTTTTCGCTGTTTTTTTTATGAATATGCAACTTTATTGTGAAAAATTGTTTACAAATGAATCATTCAAAATATTGCCCATCGCTAGCGACAACTTTTTCCCATCTTTCTGGCAGAGCTCGAATACCGTCACGGTAGAAGTGTTCGTCTTTTGAGGCTATCCACGAATCAAGCCATTTTGAGATGTCTTAATATGAGCTGAACTGCTGATTAGCCAGACCATGTGCCATCAAACGGAACAAGTAATAATCGGACGGCGCAATATCTGGGGAATATGGCGGGTAGGGTAGGACTTCCCATTTGAGCGTTTCTAAGTAGGTTTTAACGGGTTTGGCAACGTGAGGCCGAGCGTTGTCATGCTGTAGAATCACTTTTTCGTGCCTCTGCTCGTATTGTGGTTGCTTTTCGCGCAGTGCTCGGCTCAATCGCATCAATTGAGTTCGATACCGTTCCCTAGTGATGGTTTCGTTCGGTTTCAAAAGCTCATAATAAATAACACCGCCCTGGTCCCACCAAATACACAGCAAAATCTTCGCAGCGTGAATTTCAGCCGAGCCGACGACGTAGAAACATGACCGAGCAGCCCATGATTTTGTTCTCTTTGGGTTGCTGTAATGAATCCATTTTTCATCACCCGTAACGACGCGATGAAGAAAACCTATCTTTTTTTGCCGCTGGAGCAGTTGTTCACAGGCGAAAAAACGACGCTCAACGTCTCTTGGCTTCAAATCATAAGGAACCCAAGTTCCTTGTTTTTTAATCATTCCCAACGCATGCAATCGCTTGAAAATGCCTTGGCGAGTAACTCCTAATGCTGAAGCAAGCTCTTTTTGCGTTTGGCACCAATCCTCATCGAGCAATGCCTCCAATTCAGCGTCTTCGAAGGTTTTTGGCCTTCCTTTACGCGAACGGTCGTCAACATCAGAATCACCGTCTTTGAAGCGACGGAACCAATCACGGCATGTTGTTTCACTTAGAGCAGTATCTCCGTAAACTTTTTGGAGTTCTCGATGCGCTTCAGCCGCCGTTTTCTTCGAATGAAAGAAAAAAAGCAACACTTCCCGCAAATGACGATTATTTGGCACAAAATCAGACATTTTCTTACAACCAAAAGTATATGACGCAAACACAAAATCACTAATGTGTCAAAGCGGTTTGTTTACCATGTGTCTAAGCTTGGTTCATGACGTTTTGGTTATGTCCCAATCGACCAGCACTTACTACTGGAGCCATCTTTTGAAAAACAGAGGGAACTTAGTTGCGCGCCTAATATTTCCGGGTGGATTTCGGGGTAAAATTTTATATGGTTATAAATCACTTAAAAAGCACTTAATTCCTGGCAAAAGACATTTGGCAATAATGCAAACTCTGAAAAACCCTCTGCTAGCTTGATATCAAGCTAGCAGAGGGTTTTTCAAATTGCATTCCAGGCTAAAATAAAGGAGCACTAAAATTATAAACTTAGCACCAAATTAGCACCTAAAAAGCACCTTATTTAGGTATATAGTAAATCCATTTTCGGGAATTTCGTCTTCTAGCTTGACAAGGGTGTACCGTTCTCATTTCCGGGCGAATCAGATCGAAAGGGTTACACTTTAACCTAAGTATGGGAATGCGATTTTGACAGATTACGCGAGACTAACGAGGAAATGTCGTTATACGTGAGAAACCACGTCATGGTCAAGCAGGCGCCTCCCGAACCACGCGATGCATTCTTCGGCGGCTGAACGGAAAATGTTGTAAGTTTGTACGACGTCGCGAATGCAGAGTAGATACGCTATGTGGATGTGTGCTCGCTGTATGTATTGGTGTGTAAGAATGGAAAATATCCCGTTGGACATCCGAAATTGTACGTGGGTGACGTGTGTCAAGAACTTGTAGGACTTGAAAACGATCTAAGTGTCGTCGAGGGTCTCGTCAAGTGCACCGTAGTAGCACCGCGCGATTTGTATATGCCCGTACTGCCTGGTCGCATGCATGGGAAACTATTGTTCCCCCGGTGTAGGACGTGCTGTACAGATATGGACACATCCGCGGGCTACACACACGATGAGACGCCTGAGCGAGCGTTTGACGGCACATGGGTCGTGGACGAGCGGAGGAAAGCTGTGTCGCTCAGATATAAGCTGACACGTATCTATGAAATTTGTCAATACGTTGTTACGCAGTATGACTCGACAACGCGACGGGGCCGTCGTATTGTCGAGTACATCGATACATTCCTAAAAATAAAACAGGAGGCTGAGGGTGTATATATCGAACGCAGTGCTTTGCAGTTAACCCTTTCGCTACGGCAGTGTGCTCCGTCAGACTGACACCGCTGTACGGGCCACCGTGCCGCCGGAGTAGCGCTACTGAACGGAGCACTGCGACGGAAAGCGTGCATATGTTGCGCGTGGGTAAACTGGTGTTCGGACTTACATCTTTCGGTGCAGCCTCGTCATTATCCGGATCGTACGATTCTTTAAGTGTTATACAACAACATATTTGGAGATTTTGCAATTATTATCAATAAAAATATATTTAAAAATAAAAAATTACACTTTACAATAACAAATTAAAATTCTCAATAATTTAATACACAGTGATATATTTCGAAGCAGGAGTTGACACACAATCCCACATTACAGTTTTTACATTCATACGCAGTTTGGCATTTTTTGTCGTTCGCATGGCAAACGACACACCTTCTTCTTGGTTTTTTTCCTACCGATTTATAAGCCGACGGAAAATGTCGTTCCGTTAATTTCATTTGGTGATTGTTCCCCGTTCGATGTTGATGCCTTATACTTTGATGGTACTTTCCCAGTATTTCCCTAATTAAATGCAATTGAAATCTTGCCATAGATATCGGTCGTTTCATCTTATGCCTGTACAGACAATAAGCGTTCCAGACGCAAATGTTCATCAAATGAAAGAAAAATTTCCGGTACCATTTCAAAGATTTCCGTGTCGAGTTCACAGTGCTTATGAACATGTCAGCTTTATCCACTGCACGCATGGAATTGTTGTAGTCTAACACGCATACATGTTTCTGGATAACTCTTTCTCCTCCGTGCCTGATTGCCGTTTTAAATTCTGCTGTATGCATTGTAGAAAGCATATACACTTCTTTCTTATCCATCCATTTTAAGACTAATAAGTTATCGGATGATTTGAATGCTGCCGACCCCTTTTTAATCGTTTGTCAATTTTGGGCATCCTTTTTCTCCTTTTTTTTACGGTCCCGCACGCGTTTGTGCCATTATTATGTAAAAACTTAAATAAAGCGGGACTCGCATACCAATTATCCACGTAAAGGGTATGGCCCTTTCCTAGATACGGCTTCATAAGGGTTTCCACTATTGCTCCAGATTTTCCAATATCAGGATTTTCATTATCCACCATGGTAGTTAATCCGGCATAAATTATTAAATCTTGCACGAACCCTGTCTCACAGTCGCTCAAAATAAACGATTTTATACCAAATCTGCTTCTCTTTGATGGTATGTATTGCTTAAAAGAAAGCCGCCCTTTATACAAAAGCAGACTTTCGTCAATGCATAGGCGTTGGTACGACTGAAATGATTCATTAAATGCTTTTTGTTATATTTCAACGACGTTTCGTATTTTGTACAAACGATCATTAGTGCGACCAACATCATCGGTGAAATGTAGCATTTGCAGTAATTTGAAATAACGGGCTCTCGTCATTAATTCTCCAAAAATATCGCTACGCAGAAGTTTATCTTTACTCCAGTACTCTGCTAATGATAACTTCTTGTTGCGTGTCATCAATAATGTCACAGCAAAAAAACAATATAATTCGGCTGGTCCAGTTCCATCTGACATATTTACGTTATTATTATTCTTTGGAGACTAATATCGATTAGTTTCCCTTGCAATCAACTCTACTAGCTCTTCCGCAAAAAAAGTTGAAAAAAGTCTAAGATTTTTGCTGATCTATTAATATTTCGTTTAATTCCTGAATCCGCTACCGCAAACTTATATATTTTGGGGACGAATGTTTTTGACGTCCATACTTCAGAGTTATTGTCATAGGCTTCAATCTATTCAGCTTCTGATTCAGAAGTACTATATATAGCTCTTCTATTTCTTTGTCGTATTACATTAATTTGATTTTCATTATCTGAATCACTGTCTAAATCAGTCAAGTCATTAGAGGATGGAATTCTTTTCGAGGTTCTCTGCGACATTCTAATAAGGGAGGTACAAGAAGATTTTATAAAACAAACTAAACAAAGCCCCAAGTAAAATTTTCAAATAAATGTTGCAAACCTTGAAAACTTAATAGCTGCTATCCAATTTCTTCTAATGATTTATGGAAGATTTCTTGTTACGTTGTACTATGGTACAATATAAACACTACACTCTCGAATAGAATACAGAAGAATCTTGTTTCGACGTACAGAATATATATTTTTTCAAATATATATATTTCGCGTTCAAAATATACCTTAACTCGGATTAATTCAAGTCGGCTGAATATTAGCCACTGACAGCTTAAAGGAGACTGGAGCGTGATTCTTGCCCCGATTGTTCCAAAAAAATGCATGTCCAAAAGAATCGATGTGCAGTATGCGTAAAAATATAAACATTGCCGGGCTCAAGGTCAAGTGGTATCTCGCGGACTTCGTCTATAGGCAACACCCGTCCACACAAGTCATCACGCGGATGTCGTCTATAGGCGACGCTCGTAGCGAAAGGGTTAAATCCGGGTTTACATTCGCTCACAAAATTGGCGCTTAATTCATTCTGGGGAAAGTTTGGTCATCGTAAGAATTTCCCGAAAACCGTTATCGTTATCACGCGCAGGGAGCTAATGAATTTACTAACGAGTCCAGAGATTGAGGTGACAGGAATGCTACCGGTTAATCACAAGATCATGTATGAACTATGTAAGCAACCGCGATGCTATCCAACTATCCCCGACATCAATCGCCGTGATTGCAGCTCACACGACGGCACAGGCTCGCCTAAAACTATACACTTATTTTGTGGGGCTCGGGCGGCGAATATTGTACTGTCATACGGACTCCTGTATTTACGTGAGTCGCCCCGGTAGCAACAAGTATGAGCCGCCAATCGGTCAATTTCTGAGAGATCTCACAGATGAATTAAGCAAATACGGGTCAGGTCGTTATATAAGTTCGTTCATTTCGGGAGGACCAAAATTTTACGCATACCTTGTTCGTAAACCCGACAGTACGATTATTGAAAAATGTAAAGTAAAAGGTATCACGCTAAACTTTGTGAATAGCTGTCACGTAAATTATGACGGATTACGATCCTCCGTAACAGGAGCTAGGAGCGTACCTATTATTTTTTAATTCGACGTTATTCGACGCACGGAATTTCATCACGTAGTAACGTGTAAAGAAACGAAATCATGCGAACCTGTTAACATGAAGCGAAAGCGGTAGGGGAAGTACTCTATTGTACCTGTTGAGAATTCCTTGTACTTTTGTAGCATGGAGTCTGAAATATATTGAAGAAGCATGAATTTCCACTCACGACAGGTGTGAAATAACCGGACCATAGATGTTGAAAGAGAAAGTGGTTTTTATTTTTTACCATCGACTAACACACTACAAAAAAAATGTATTTAAAAAAAATAGCACAAAAAATTCAGATTGAAAATTTGGTGAGAAGCACACAATTGTATTAATTGCGTGCCTTATTAGGTGAACGTGGTGCAGCCCTCGCTGCAGAGCACGCCACGAGATGAGATTTGAGGATGCACAAATGAGAAATAATCATCCCAATAAACTCTGAGTGAGTTTATTGAAAGAGAGTGAGAATGAATAAGAGGAGAGCACATACAATTATATTAATTGTGTGCTGTAGGTTTTGAGGTGAAACGTGCTGCAGCCCGCGCTGCATCGCACGTTACGAGTTGAGACCTTTTGAGGATGCACAAATGAGATTTCTACTCCTCACCAACAGTGAATTTAGATAAATTATGAAGGTGTACTCTTACCGTTTATTTTGAGTCCAGTTGAGCACGTATTCGATGAGTAGATCCGGTGAGGCGATGAAAAGTACCAAATGGCTGTGCTTTACAAAAGCGTCGTTGTGCGACGCTGAATACAAGCGAGCGACACAGCCGGTGTGCGATTCTGAATTCAAGCGAGAGTGACAGCCTCTCGCTTAAGCAGCATGCCTGCGAGGCACTGCCTCGGCTATCTTCATAGCCGAGCGCAGCACACTACCCAGCAGCAGCAACAGATCGACGCACGGCGATCGATATTCGCCTGCTGATTTTCCAACACTACCGTATGGCTATTGTGAAATACGCTAATTAGTGTAACGCAAAAAAGTATATAGTTTTACGGTTGAATTCAAGGTATTTTAAAATAATCTTTTTGTCTAATTTCATGTATCGTATTTACTGTGTACAATACGTTTAAAAAAAAGTAGCAATTTTGATTTATTATGTATAAAACCGTTGTCTGCTCGTGCTTCTTGTGCTGCTATTCGTAGGAGTAGCTGCCATCTCTTTACAGTTCCCTTTTGTTCTGACTTTCTCATCGTTGATTCATTTTGTTCCGTCTTTCTTATCGAGTGTTTCCTTTTGTTCTGACTTTTTCGTGCTACCTCCGTGGATATAATATTGCTGTTTAGAATTATTAGGTGCGCAACTAAAATCCCACTGTTTTTCAAGAGATGGCTCCAGTGGTAAGCGCTGGTCGATTGGGACATAACCAAAACGTCATGAACCAAGCTAAGACATATGGTAAACAAACCGCTTTGACACATTAGTGATTTTGTTTTTGCGTCATATACTTTTGGTTGTGTGAAAATGTCTGATTTTGTGCACAATAATCGTCGAAAAATCATTCGAAGAAAACGGCGGCTGAAGCGCATCGAGAACTCCAAAAAGTTTACGGAGATGCTGCTCTAAGTGGAACAATATGCCGTGATTGGTTCCGTTGCTTCAAAGACGGTGATTTTGATGTTGACGACCGTTCGCATGAAGGAAGGCCCAAAAACCTTCGAAGACGCTGAATTGGAAGCATTGCTCGATGAGGATCCGTGCCAAACGCAAAAAGAGCTTGTTTCAGCATTAGGAGTTACCCGCCAAGCCATTTCGAAGCGATGGCATGCGTTGGGAATGATTCAAAAACAAGGAACTTGGGTTCCTTATGATTTGAAGCCAAGAGACGTTGAGCGTCGTTTTTTTGCCTGTGAACAACTGCTCCAGCAGCAAAAAAGAAGGGTTTTCTTCATCGCATCATTACGGGTGATGAAAAATGAATTCATTACAACAACCCAAAGAGAACAAAATCATGGGGACTGCCCGGTCATGCTTCTACGTCGTCGGCTCGGCCGAATATTGACGCTGCGAAGATTTTGCTGTGTATTTGGTGGGACCAGGGCGGTGTTATTTATTATGAGCTGTTGAAACCGAACGAAATCATCACTGGGGAACGGTATCGAACTCAATTGATGCGATTTAGCCGAGCACTGCGCGAAAAACGGCCACAATACGAGCAGAGGCACGAAAAAGTGATTCTACAGCATGACAACGCTCGGCCTCACGTTGCCAAACCCGTTAAAACCTACTTAGAAACGCTCAAATGAGAAGTCCTACCCTACCCGCCATATTCCCCAGATATTGCGCCGTCCGATTATTACTTGTTCCGTTCGATGGCATATGGTCTGGCTAATCAGCAGTTCAGCTCATATGAAGACATCTCAAAATGGCTTGATTCGTGGATAGCCTCAAAAGACGAACACTTCCACCGTGACGGTATTCGAGCTCTGCCAGAAAGTTGGGAAAAAGTTATCGCTAGCGATGGGCAATATTTTGAATGATTTATTTGTAAACATTTGTTCACAATAAAATTGCATTTTCATTTAAAAAAAAAACAGCGGGAACTTAGTTGCGCACCTAATACATGATTCGGAAGTTTTGCTCATTAAGCTGTGTGCATAGTGAAATAAAAATATTGCTTTATTTGTGAGAAATTAAAAACTATCGTTATTTAATGTACATACGGTGTAAACATCAGCTTATACCGCGGGCACGCGCCTCATCAGCTAACAGAGACGGGCCACTCTTTATCAGCTCGTCAAGCCCACGAAAATAGCTGATAGCGCGGGGTCGCCGTCGCGGTATAAGCTTATTTAAGAGTCAGCTGATTGGTTTTGATACACTCATCGATATGGATACACGTTGGAAACATGTATTGACAGCCGTGATAAGCGGACTGACGGGCTATGGTAAAACATATTTTGTCAAAAAATTCTTTAAGTACATGCTCGAAATGACGGATGTCCCGTTCGAGTGTATAGTTTTATATTGCTCAGAGTGGCATTCCGTGTATTCAAAGTACGGTGATAAAATCGAATTTCCCGAGGATTTACCGCAAGGAGCAGACTACTGCAATGATACAAGGCCTAAACTTGTGGTCATTGACGATCTATTGGGCGATGCATCGAACAATACCGTGGTCGATCTTTTCACCAAGGCTAGTCATCATAAAAATCTTAGTGTCATCTTCATCACGCAAATGCTCTTCCATCAGGGTCACGATCAGCGCGATATCTCCTTAAACGCTAATTATATCGTTAATTCAACATCTAGCATACCAGGTATGTGCCGAGAATCCGAGGTTTTTGCATGTGGTCTATTTCGACGCAACAGCTGCACCGTACGGCCATCTATTATTTTACTTAAAACAATCGACGCCTGATAATTGACGATTTCGCGCCTGTATATTTCCCGATGATCAATACCATTACGTTCACGTGCCTCAAAAAACAATAAAGGTTCGCGATGCGACGCGCGATGTACCAGTAATGCGCTTGTAATGGCATTGCACGAACCTCTCGATAAAAAGCAAATAATTATATTGCAGGCGCTGTGTTATCTGAAGCAAGAGCAACAACGTGCAATTTTGCGCAAATCAGATGTAGCGCTCGTACGGTATATATGCGAGTGTGCTCTAAACGTTTTACAGGGAAACGTGAGCCTGAATAACGTGCAAAATAAACATCTTTGGAGGCACGCGACAATTTTTCGACTACTAGCCGCCAAAAGGGGAAATTTGAGTGGTAAGAGGAAGATCATCTCTCACTCGTACAAGAGCGAGAGGGAGAAATGGACAATGTACCAACGGGTTCTACAGCGTTATCTTCACTTGGTCGAGTACGACAATACAGTATAACGAATATTTCGTCAAAACAAAAAATAGCAAAACTCGATAGCCGCGAGAATAAAATCGACGACATCTTAATGAACGAAGTTAAATCTCGACTCAATGACACACTTATTATCGATAGCGTACCAAAAAATTTTTAATCTAAAGCAATATCGTTGCTTCGCAATTTTCATCGCAGCGCAGTCGGTAAACAATTGACATGGGATCGTCACAGTGTTGTTTCCATAGACAGAAGAAGATTTTCAAATTTCAATATCGTTGATGTCGTTAATGATGCTATGCGACCTAGAAAACCCGAGAAACCCATCGGTCGCTCTCACTTTGCCAAACTCCTGCGAACGATACAGATGCCACGCAAATTTATCGGCAATCCCGCGTTACTACACGAGCCTACATCTACATCATCTTCGACACCGCAGCGGTAACTCATTTTACCACGCGATAGTGATACTAGCAGCAGCAGCATCGAGGCCGAGACAGCACAATCAAACAGAGATTTAATCCTCACGGCGGACAACTACATCATCGAGGGCAGGAGGGGGAGGAAGAAGAGGACAAAAAATTGCAAAACTTCGCACAAATAGAGAGCCATGGACACCCCAGGGAATATCGGTCCCCCGCACAGTTAGAAAAAAAAAAAAAGAATCCATTTAACTGGTCATCGTTAAAATTATTAAAATTCTTCAAAAAATCTATTATGACACCGCTCATCGTGCATCCTATTCTCGAGCAAAAAATTTGGTCCAGGTTGATCGGAAAATGGCGCCAGAAACTGATTTACCATGGCTCGAGACACAGGAATCATATACCATGCATCGTCTCGTGCGACGACGATTTTCCCGTCGTACGTACACCGTGAGTAATATAGACGATGTATGGGAGAATGATTTAGCTAATCTTCGCTCGCTAGCTACGTACAACGATGGGTACGCATACCAGGTGTACAAGTATTAAGTGCGAATTTCAGACAACAGATGGCGCACGAATGCAGCTTGTGCTATAAAGATTAGACACTGCGCCATTTTGTTGTATCATCAACAAGTGTCAGATGCGCACGAGTGATAAATTGGAAAAGTGTGTGCATAGTGTTATGTTGTTGTGTTCAATATGTCGAAATTTTTACCGAACAAATAGCATTCGCGGACAGCATTATATTTTTGTTTTCATTTGAAGAAAACTGCTGCTGAATCATACCGATTACTTTGAGAAGCTTATGGTGAATATGCTCCATCGCAAGATACGTGTGAACGATGGTTTCGGCGTTTCAAAAGTGGTGACTTCGATGTTGGGAGACAAGGAACGTGGAAAGCCGCCAGAAAAATACGAAGATGTGGAATTGCAAGCATTGTTAGACGAAGGTTTTTCGCAAACACAAAAACAACTCGCCGAGCAATTGGGCGTTAGTCAACAAGCTGTTTCCAATCGGCTACGATAGATGGGAAAAATTCAGAAGACCGGTAGATGGGTACCACATAAATTGAACGACAGGCAAATGGAAAAGCGCAAAAACACATGTGACATTTTGTTCGCTCGGTACAAAATCGTATCGGAAGTCGTTTTTGCATCGTATAGTTACAGAGGATGAAAAGTGGATTTATCAGGAGTACAAATTGAAAATGCGGGATTTTTTTCTATTTTTGAACGTTTATTCTGAAAAAATGGTAACAAATGAATTATTCAAAGTATTGTCCATCGCTAGCCACAACTTTTTCCCATCTTTCTGGCAATTTACGGATACCGTCGCGAAAAAATTCGGCCGGCTTGGCTGCTATCCAGTCATCGACCCATTTTTGGGCTTCTTCGTAAGAATGGAAGCGCTGGTCAGCTAGGCCATGTGTCATCGATCGGAAAAGGTGGTAATCGAAAGGAGCAATATCTGGGCTATACGGCGGGTGGGGTAAGACTTCCCATTTCAGCGTTTGTAGGTATGTTTTGACCGGCGCTGCAACATGTGGCCGAGCGTTGTCATGTTGCAAAATTACTTTGTCGTGTCTTTGCTCGTATTGTGGCCGTTTTTCTTTGAGTGCGCGGCTCAAACGCATCAATTGAGTTCGGTATAGTGCTCCTGTGATGGTTTCGTTCGATTTCAATAGCTCATAATACACCACACCCAGCTGGTCCCACCAAATACAGAGCATGAGCTTGGCGCCGTGAATATTTGGTTTGGCCGTCGATGATGATGCATGGCCGGGGTAACCATATGATTTTTTGCGCTTCGGGTTATCGTAATGGATCCACTTTTCATCACCAGTGACAATGCGATGCAAAAAACCCTTCCGTTTTTGCCGTTCGAGCAGCAGTTCGCATGCAAAAAAACGGCGCTCGACGTCTCTCGGCTTCAGCTCATACGGCACCCAATGTCCTTGCTTTTGGATCATTCCGAGGGCTTTTATACGATGGGAAATGGCTTGTTGTGTCACTCCCAATGAATCTGCGAGCTCTTGTTGAGTTTGACACGAGTCTTCATTGAGTATTGCCTCCAATTCAGCATTCTCAAACTTTTTCACTTGGCCCGGCCGCTCTTTGTCCTCAACGTCAAAATCACCACTTCTAAACCGCACAAACCATCTCTCGCACGTTGCAACCGATGGAACATGACTCGGATAAGCCTCGGAGACCAATCGATGTGCTTCAGCAGCACTTTTCTTCAAATTAAAGAAGTAAATTAAAACTTCCCGCAAATGCTGTTTTGTTGGCACGAAACTCGACATATTGAGAGCTCAAAAAAACTATGAATTTGACACTGCGACAAATTGACACATACTGAAAATTAAAGCTATAAGACGTAGCTTTGACATGAACATAGTCACAGTACTGCCTGATGCGTATAGCGTTAGTAACGCCATCTGTTATCAAACCCGCATTTTCAATTTGTACCCCTGATATTTTGAGAATCCCAAGCGTAAAAAATCATGGGTAGACCCAGGCGTACCATCCACATCGACCGCAAGACCGAATCGCTTTAGCAGAAAGACGATGCTCTGTGTTTGGTGGGACCAGAGGGGTGTGGTCTATTATGAGCTGTTAACACTTGGGGAAACGGTTAATCCTAAATGTTACCAAGAACAATTGACCGATTTGAACCGTTCGCTGCTTGAAAAAAGGCCAGAATACCGAAAGAGGGAACACAAATTGGGAAGTTCTACCCCGTGCAGCTTACTCACCAGACTTGGCTCCTTCCGATTATCACTTGTTTGCATCGATGGTCACGCACTTGCTGAGCAGCGCTTTGGTTCGTACGAAGATGTGAAAAAATGGCTTGATGAATGGTTCGCAGCAAAAGGGGAAGATTTTTACTTACGTGGTATTCACAAATTGCCCGAAAGATGGAATAAATGTATAACAAGCGATGGAGCATACTTTGAATAAAGCACTTTTTATCATTGTTCTGAATTTAATATGTTTTCTTAGAAGAAAAATCCGCATTTCATACTTGCACACCTGGTATCAGCTTGTTGTTATCGACGGATTGATCAAATATACGTGGGTCGAGGCTTTGCATGACAAAACGTGCGCAAACGTGGCCCGCGGTCTCACACGCATACTCGCACGCAGTAACAATCGTCGCCCACAGCAATTGGAAACTGATCGAAGCAAAGAATTTATCCGCACTCAATTTCAGCAAATTCTCACGAAAAAGAATATCGATTTTCGCGCCGCTCGTGACCCCGATATAAAAGCCTCGATTGCCGAACGCTTTAATCGCACAATAAAAGAGTGAATGTGGCGTTACTTTACATACACGCGAAATAAGCGTTACATCGATGTTTTACAAAATTTTTTATATGCTTATAATCACACTAGACACAGCGGAACGCGTATTTCTCCGAGCAATGTGACCCTAGAAAATGCCTCTATAGCCCGAGAAAATTTAGCAAGGCGTTACGAACGTAACGCGAGACAAACTAAAAAGCCTAAATACATTGTCGATGACTTGGTACGTATCAGTACTGCTAAAGCAGCATCCGCGAAAGGATATGAGCGTGGTTGGAGAAACGAGATTCAACGAATATCAGTAAATCCATAACCATTCGTATATATTTTACACGATCTGAATAACGAGACTATCAACGGTATTTTCAACGAGGCGGAATTATCGCGAGTACGGGTGCCTCCGTCACCTAAGAAGAGGACAAAGAGAAAGAACACTCGGAATCATTGTCCTTGATAAATATGAGGTCCAAGGATAGCTCTTTCTTTGTCGTACTACTGAGCAGCAGTAGTGTGTAGTATTTTCCGGATAATACGACGAAGAAATTTATTACAAAGCTATCGCGTCAATTACATTTGCACGAAGAATGGTCTAATTCTCTTGTGGAACCTGCTTATCCGATAACTCTTTTATATGTTCCTACTGTAGAAAATCTTGTTTTTTTTTTTTGAGGATCGTGATTATGATTTATCGCTCTATAGACGCTCTTTTGGAGAGTATAAATAAGTTACCTCACGTGGCCGGTCATCTGCGCTTTAAATCGCTTCCAAGCGGGCAAGTCGCAGTGGCGCGCGTTTCCGACGATCTACGATATCACAACTTTTGCGTATCGTCCGCTATCGCAAGACTACTAGGATTCTCGGAAGAGGCCTGTAGGTCTGTAACGATAGAACCGCATTGCGAATATCCAGGGTCGAAGCCTGCATCTCTCACCGGTGCTATACCAAGCAGCATGTTTCTATACACCGATATCTGTGAGAGCTACATTACAGGCGATGTACAAGCACCCCTCTTACGAGTTGTCTCCATTAATGCTGACGACCGTCAGTATGATTCGATAAAAATTAAATCGTTTTCCGCAATACGATATATACCTCTCTTGCGCAACAATTTACACACTATCGAGATCGATATAAGGGACGAGCTTGGAAATCCTATACTATTCGAACAGGGAACGTTGACTGTGACACTGAATTTCAAAAGGTCCTACGATTGTTTACGCTGCTATGGATGATATTGACAGTATGCAGCACGGATAGGGCCGTCGCGGGTACGGTGGTATTAGCCATGCTTATATCGGAACTCCTAATCTACGAGGACACGGTATTGGCAGCTTTGTCGGGGCCTGTTTCGTCGAGTGTTACCACTTTTAAAGAAGGGTGCTAAGCCAGTTGGAAAAGAGGCATTGCGAGCTGGTGTAAACGTAGCCGGTGATATACTCGATAGGAATATAGATGTGAAAAATGCTATTTACGACAGAGCGCGAGAATCAAGCAGTAATCTCAAATGCAAAGCCTCTGAAAAAAATTGAAACTCTCACGCCGAGGTCTGGTTATAAAAAGCGCAAAATTTCGCGAACCCCGCATTCATCGAACTAACGTAAACCACGACGTATCTCCCGTAAAAGGAAAAGTGTAATAAAGAAGAAGAAGAAGAATAATAAGAACAATAAGAAGAAGAAGACTCGTCAACGAACGGTTGCAGATATTTTTGGATAGCTGAAACAAGATGGCTTTTCCACATGCGCACTCGTGCGAGTGTCTTAAATCTGAACTTTAAATATTTTCACTCCCACCGACGCAAACTACTATCGAAGGCTCTAATTGGGTGTATTATAAGCCAATTTTTTCGCTAACAGATGATTCACCTATTGAATTTGTTATTCCTGGACAGGGTGATGAGTATATCGATCTCGCGCATACTATGCTTTGTCTGAGAGTGAAAATAACATATCCTTCTACGGAAATTGCTGCGGGTACAGCGCCGATAGTAAGTACCGGCCCTGTAAACAATCTCTTGCACTCTATGTTTGATGAGGTGGATGCATACCTGAATGAAAAACTAATTTCACCTCCAAATAATGCCTGCGCTTATCGAGCGTACATAGAAACACTTGAATTACGGTCCAGCTGCCAAAAATTCGCATCTCACTAGCGTTCTCTGGTACGATGATACCTCTGGAAAAATAGATCATGTGACATCGAGAAATGTGGGTCTTGTAAAGAGAAAACAATTTTTAAATGTCGGAAAAACTGTAGACTTCCTTGGCCCTCTGCATTGCGATGTATTCAATGAGGAATGGTTCCTACTAAACGGTGTCGCGATGCGACTACGGCTGGTCCGGTCTAGAGATTCATCTTGTCTTGTGGGCGATACAAAGAATGGTCAATGCGGCTTAAAGATTCTCGAAGCATCGCTTGTCGTTCGTAGACCAAAAGTAACTCCTGGTGTGGTGCTTTCGCATGCTAGAACTCTGGCAAAATTTACGGCCAAATATATTCTTACGAGAGTCGAGGTAAAGACCATTTCAATACACTCCGGTGTTCATGGAGAGACGATCAAGTATATCGTGCTAGATCAATTACCGAAGCGTATAATTATCGGTTTTGTCAATAACAATGCGTTTAACGGCGAATTAGTATAAATCCATTCAATTTCCAAAATTACAAGATAAATGATCTCTCGTTGTATGTAGATGGTGCTCAAATACGTTCGAAACCGTTACAACTTGATTTCACGAAAAATCATCTACATGTGGATGCTTTTCAAACGTTGTCTTCGGGAACTGGAATGCATTTCTTGAACGACGGTAATTCGATCGATCGCGATGAATACTGTCTGTTTGCTTTTGATTTGACACCCGATCTTTCGGCGAATAGCAATTCACATTGGAATTTAGTAAAGCTCGGTAGAGTGAAAATAGAGGTACGATTAGAGAACGCGCTTGCTTCAACGGTAAATTGTGTAGTCTACGCGGGATCTGATAATGTCCTTGAAATCGATGCCTCTCGGCAAGTAATGGTGGATTTTACCCGTTAAGTGAAAAAATGTGCTGATGTCGGAATTAAATTGTTTCGTTTAAACGGTTGACCGATACGTCACACCGCACCGACGTTCATTTCGCGTTTTCGCGTTAGATTAGTCGGGTTTTCACAAACAACACTGGCGTCCTTTGCACGAGTCGTAGTCGTCACTTCAAAGTCACTCTTATTACTTTGTCCAAAACACTTTTTGTCCAAATAAATTACGTAGCACTTATCACTTCAGCAGATCCCACCGCTGCTACCAAATGTTATGCCGGTACCGCGTAATTGTATAACTCGGTAATCAGGGTAATATTAAAACGTTATTATTTTGGGATCGTTTGCCGATTAGGAGATGGATCTCGAGTAATTTCGTGTAAAGGTAAATTTATGTAAAATGGAAGTATTTATTATAGGCAACGGTAACTTTCCGTTGTCTATTTAAAAGTCAATAAAAGTATATTACGATAAATTGTGGTTTCGAGCCCGTACGAAGAACCAACCTCTCGCATTTGAATCTACTAATAGAATTTAATATTTCAGGCGAGTCCGACCTGCGATCAACGTTCGGGTTGATGTTAAACTTTCGACTGATTTCGGCAAAGCAGTTATTCACTCCTTTGACTGAAATCGAATGTCGCAATGAATTTCATAATAAACGTCACTTGCAAATTCCAGCAAGTCGTAGCTCGAGCTCGTAGCAGTCATTGCTCGCAGCTCGTTGCTTACGTTTGCACATTTTTTTTACTTCGGTGAGTGGCCTCACGCAAAGAAGGACCAATGGCGAAATAATGTACAATGAATTAATTTGCGGCACAACAATTATGTATATATATATAAATGATATAGTCGAAATATGTCCAGAAAACTGTGAAATAAAAATGTTTGCTGATGATACACTAGTATATGTTACTGGAGACAGTAGTGCGGAGGTGGAAAGAAAGATGAATGGGGCATTAAACATAGTGGAAGGATGGATGAATAGGAACAAACTGAAAATGAGTGCGGAAAAAACCAAATATATGATTGTGAGGCGTGTAAGAAAAGAATTGAGGGGGAATATTGTACTGAAATGCAGGGATGGAACCGAGTTAGAGCGACTGGAGGTAACTAAATATTGAGGTGTATTGATAGATGATAAGCTACGATTTAAAACCACTGTGAGTATATGTTGAAAAAAATAGGTAAAAAAAAAGAGTTTTCTGAACAGGATAGGGCAATATATATCGGCATACACCAGATGTGTCGTGTATGAGGCAAACATAGCACCGCACTTTGAGTATTTCGCAACACTGCTAGTGGGCATGGGTGAAACAGAGTTGAATAAACTACAGGTAGCGCAGAACAGAGCAATGCGAGTCATATTGAAATGCAGCCGGTATACGAAGGTAGACGATATGTTACAAGCGGTTCAGTTTATGAGTGTGATACAGAGACTGTATTATAATATGTGTATATTTGTTTTCAAGGCTGTTAAAAAATTGTTGCCGAAAGAACTGACAAGTAAATTCCAAGTTGTTAAATCTAGAACAGGTCGGGAAAGGCGTCAAGCGGAAAATATTGTAATTCAATCCAGAAGAACGAGAAGTGCGCAAAAGAGTATGTTTTACGAAGGAGTGAAAATGTATAACGCGTTTCCAGCAGAGGTTAAAGGCTGTGTAAAACTAGTTCAGTACAAGAGTATGTTAAACGCATTTATTATAAGCGAAATTAAATAAGTCAATATAAACGTAAGATAAACATGTAAATTATATACATCAAATAGGTGAGAAAGCTAATAAACATCAATCAATATCTGTCTCTCTCTCACTCACACACACACGCACGCGCGCGCACACACACACACACACACCGCTGTGGATGCAATGAAAGCGCTGGATACCTGATTATGATTCAGAGGTGGTTGTTATCTTTAAGCCAATGTTCCCCTTGGGGGGGGGGGGGGGGAAGGTTTGCACTTTTGAAAAATCGATTTTTTTGTCTTTCCTTATAGTTAAACATTTTAAGAACATAGTCTCAAAATTTGAAGTCGATCAGAGCAAAACTCTCGAAGTTATTGACTAGTTAGTCTCCTCTCGGAAAGACAGTGCGCAGCTGGCGAGCAGGTATACAGTTTATTCACTTGGGGATCGTTCTGGCGAGCAGGTATGCAGTTTATTCACTTCGGGATCGTTCTGGCCTATTGTTCTGTTTCGAAAAATTTCTATTTAGTAAAGACAGGTAACTAAAGCCGTAAATACATATTTTATATGTGTGTTTTATTCACTGTAAAAGAGAGACGAGCGTCAGTTAGTTGTACGTTCGATCGTGCGCTTATTCTCAGTGATTTTATAATTTTGTCAAGATATTTTCTGTTCAAAAATGCCAAGAGTATCTAAAGTTTCGAGAGATGACGGAAGAGGTACAAGAACTTATTTGTGCAGAACGAAAAAAGGCCTATTCCAAAGAAACAAAATAAGGATTAAGCTAATACGAAGAGTGCATCATCGAAAAAAATTAAGTTGAATACCAGTGCGAGCGTGCCAGAAGACGTTGAAAAATATTATAGAATCATCGATTTTTCGCTTGTTTTCTCAACAATTTCAAGTTTGGTTAAATGTGCTCAGTGTGATGGTTCAGTTGAGTTCAAAAGTTGCACAAATGAAGATCTTGGCTTTCAAATCTATGTAAAATGTGCCAATTGTGATCCACGCTATATACCGTCGAGTGAGAAAACTGGTCATCGCTACGAAATCAACACTCGATTTGCTTTCGTAATGCGTACATTAGATTTGGGTTTAGCAGGCTGCAATAAGTTTTGCGGTCTTATGGACATTGCAAGTAATTTTTTATCCAAATCGTCTTATTTGGATACTATGGCATCGATTTGCTCCTACGTCAAAACGACTGCCTCAAAATTTCTCCTTTCCGCCGCAGACGAAGAAAAACAGAAAACAAGTGCAAATTCGGAATCTGATACTTTGACCGTTTCCGGCGATGGCACGTGGCAGAAGCAAGGCTTCAGCAGCAAACAAATTGTTGAATTTGCATCCTACGTAGCTGCATGCACTTTCAACGAAGGTACTGGTGCTTTTCTCACCCTTCTGTCAGATATGAACGTCAGCGTTGGGCTGAGCGCTCACGAATACGCAAGATCGGAGGACAGCTGTCGCATCAACAGGGCCGAGATACAAGCTCAGCAGCAGAGCAACGAAGCCATAATAAGACAAAGACTTGAGAAAAAAGAGGCTGAAGTTATCGAAACTGTTGCAGGGAGTCTACTCTATGAAGCTGGAATCGATAATTCAGTGTAAGTTAAAAAAAAACATTTTTTTCACATTTTTAGTTTTTAAAACTTTAAACGCGTTTTTCTCAAAAGCACTTTTTAAAAGGCCGTGTGCACTGCTATTTACAAACTATATTACCGATTCATTTTAAACTTGGTACACATTTTCTACATATAAAATACCTCCCCCCAACGTTAAATTTTAGATGTTTTTTTTACATTAAGGGGGTTTTCCACTTGCGGTTTCCACTGGCGGAATTGTTCGTAAAAAATAGCAGTTTTCACTTTAAATGACCACCAAACATTTTTTAATAAAATAATAATAATTAGAGAACGTTGGGGGGAGGATTTAATGATACTTCGACTAAATTTTAATGGTTTTTTATTTCAGATAATTTCCAGCTGAGATACAGTGCACACCGCAAATCGTCTATTTCCAAAGACGTTCTTAGAAAAGCTCCGTCACCGGCTTGTTTGTCGATATTTTTACGTAAAAAAATTACTGAGTGTTGTTAAAATCATACTTAATAATGCAGAAATGATTTCAATGAATTTGCTTAATCCATATTTCTAAAAAAAATCGCAAAGAAGTATTTTTTTTCACGCTAAAACCCTTACCCTTCCCTTAAGAGACGTAGAAGCGCCTTTGTGAGTAACTAATCAGTCGTACTTGAGTATCTTTACAGATGTGACGTGAAAATGGATATCGTCGTGAATATATAGAGAATGCGTCGTAAAAACTCGGACTTTATTCCCAACGAAATTGCCGTGGTAGCAGTGGATAGACCGTACTCTGCTCATTGAATCGTCGCACCACCGTGTCACTTTGCCGAATTGCCGTAGCATTCGAGAAGCCAGAATACTTTTCTCTCGAAATATTGTCACAGTCTTGAATGGTACGAGGGCGATATGAGCTGTAAACAAGTATATGCTTGTTTGGGATATCACGAGTCGTGAAATTTCCAACCTGGAGGTTAAGGAAGGCGCTCTATCGTACACATTTATGCCGAAATCTTTGCGAAAATGCTTCAGACACGCCATGATAAACGTTACCGCGTCTTCACATTGTGCAATGCGCCAGGCTTCTCAAATAAAAAATTGGCTTCGCGAGCACCCGTTTAAAGTATCAGACATACAACACAAAAAAGACAAGAATCATACATGGAAGAAAGAGGAGAAATCTTCACCATGTAGTCGTGACACGATCGACGATGCTGTGAAATAAATTTTGCATATATACGTCTATCAAAGCGTATAGGTCATCATTTAATCATTGACTATGTGTTAAGCATGAACACTAGACAAATCTACGAGGTTCTGCAGTATCTACCACTTTCAACCGTTGGAGTATACCCAGCTGACAGAATTCCTCGTGTATGATCGTTACCGGCCGGATTCGTAGCTAACACTGGATCTAGCAATGGATCGCCATATACGTTAAACATCGTGGAAAAGGAATGTACTTTGATAGCTACGGGCTACCACCGATTATACCGCAACATCTCGCACCGCTGAAAATAAACTGCAAGCTCTATAGGTACGGCCACAAGCAGCTATAGAGTAATACTAATATGTCGGATGTGTGTGGATAATTTTGTATCGTATTCCTGCATCTTATGTCATGCGGATTCACCATATCGCGATTTAATCATCTCTTATCGATAATGTAATGAAAAACGATAAAATAGTACGTGAATATTACAATGCTTTTACCTCTCGACGCTTGGACAGTGATAAAAATAAATTTAACGGTGGAGGATTCGCCGAGCGAAGATTACCGTGTTTGCAAGTATGCTACATCCGACGGTATATGTGGGTAAAGTGATTTAAATGAAATATTGATTAATTAAAAACAAATATATCATTTTACTCTGCCTCTAATTTTATAATTATATATAAATTATTACAATAATTATAATCGAGGTTTCTCGCGGTACGGTATCATATTCTGCGCCTTTTACTATAGAGCAAGCGCTTCGCGAGGAGCACAGCGTAAAGCAGTACGCACGTGGAAAACTGCTGTCGTTGCATTCAGACCGCTGGACACCTAGTTATGATTCAGAGGGGCGTTTGTTATCTTCAAACCCTGTGATTTCCTCCAGCAGCATCCTGAGCATTCAGTCTGTCTTTAGCAGTGCACATCGAAGGTATAAATCAAAATATAAAAATTGTATCCGCGGTATGAAAACTTCGAGCTAGACGAGACTTTTGTTTGTCGGGCGATTTGTGTTGCGGGAGATAATACTATATACCTGCGCACGGAGCTAATGTGTGCTGCATTGCTCAATCTAGACGATGATTTCGACAAATTATTTATCTATTCGTAAATCACACATTCAGAAAGTTGCACATATCATCATGATACTGAAACCAGGAAAGTCGCCCAACGAACTTACCCCCTGTTGACCAATCAGCTTACTGCCTATTATGTCAAAGTTATTTGAAAAATTACTACTAGCAAGACTGTCGACTTCAGTAAACGAAGAAAAACTCATTCCTGATCACCAATTTGGATTCAGGAATAATCCGTCAACAGTCGAACAGATCAATAGAGTATATAATGCAATCTCCAATTCTCTGGAAGAAAATAAGTACTGCCCAGCAGTCTTCTAATATATCCAATAAGCTTTCGATAAAGTACGACACCACAGCCTGCTCTACAAAATTTTAAAAAATCTACTCCAATACTACCTACTTCTCAAATCGTATCTGAACAACAGACGACTTCAAGTACGATATGGGAACAATTTGTCAGAAACCTACCCTATCAAGTCTAGTGTGCCGCAAAGAAGCGTCTTTGAACCAGTCGTATACACGCTATATACCGCGGATTTACCAACGAGAGGGGACACTACTATAGCAACGTTTGCAAATGACACGGCTGTTCTATTAGTACACCAAAATCCTGAAGTAGCATCCGGAATGCTCCAAAGGGAAGTCACAGACATACAGGCATGGTTGAAAAAATGGCGCATGAAAACGAGCGAAACAAAGTCGATACACATCACATTCGCTACGAGTAAAGGAAACTGCCCTACTGTGAAGCTATACGAACAACCTCTAATGAGCGTCAATAAAGTAAAATATCTTCGAATGTACCGGGATCGGAGATTAACTGGGACAAAGCACATTAAAACCAAAAGAAAAGAGTTGGATCTCAAATTGCGCAGAATGTATTGGTTTATTGGCAGGAAATCCCGCCTCTCTTTGTACAACAAACTAACCATCTACAAAGTCATCCTGAAGCCATTGTGGACCTACGCAATACAACTATGGGGAACTGTCTGCAATTCCAATATAGAAATCAATCCAGATTCCAGTCAAAAACACTCCAATTTATCCTCGACGCTTCATGGTGCGTGACAAACACGTCAATCCACCGAGATCTTCTAATGGAGACAGTGGAAGAAGCAATCAAAAGATTTAGTGAAAATTATGAAACAAGACTCGTAACCCATCGTAACGAGTTGGCGGCAACCCTACTAAATCGAAATTTAGTAGTAGAAACACTAAAAAGGTGCAAGTCTCTAGATCTACCCGAACGTTTCGACTAGATCACGTCATATTACAATTACAAAAACCAAAGGATGGATCATCACTGGATGCCTACTTGGTTTTATATACAGGGTGCGCCATCTTTTATGTCGATATGTAAACATTGAATAACTTTGACATTTATCAACCGATTGATTTGAGTAGACATGTTTTTGACGTGTCAATTCAGTACAACTTTAACCATGAATTGCTTTACACCAAAATAACGCGCCGAAATAGTGACGCTGTACATTGAAAATAGTCGTTCGGTTGTGTTAACCCAACGTGCATATCGTCGAGGCCCATTTCACACTCTCTGGCGCCGTTAACAAGCAAAATTGCCGCATTTGGGGAACGGAGAACCCACACGAGATCCATGAAACACAATGACCAAAAAGTGACTGCTTGAGCCGGCGTTTACGCCAAAACCATCATTGAGCCATTTTTCTTCAGAGAAGGCGAAACAGTCGATGGGATTCGATATCGATGGATGTTGGCTCATTATGTCTGCCCACAAATGTGTGAAAAAGGTCTGAACGGTTACTGGTTTCAACAAGACGGTGCGTCATGCTACACTGCAAATCAAACAATGCAGTTTTTGCAAAGACAATTCCCTGGACGTGTGATGTCAAAAAATGGCGACATTGACTGGCGACCCAGATCTCCAGATTTGACCTCTCCTGACTTCTTTTTGTGGGGTTATTTGAAAAGCAAAATGTACGCCAACAAGCCTCAGACCATTGACGAGCTTAAAGCAAATATTCGTGCCGAAATCATCGCTATACCGCCCGAGATGCTCGAAAAAGTGATGGAAAACGCAGCAAAAAGGGCACATTTTGCTTTGGCCAATAATGGCGGCCACTTGATCGATGTTGTATTTACAAACTAGTCCAAATAAATTGTAAAGGACCAAATTAAATAAAAATACCTCATACGAGGTCTGTTCAAAAAGTGTCGCGAATGTTGTGTTTTTTCAAAAAGTATTTATTTATTCATTAATATCTATTTTGTCCCCTTCAAAATAATTCCCCTCAGATATAATACATTTATGCCAACGTTTTTCCCAATCCTCGAAGCACTTAAAAAAATCATTTTTTGTGATCTTGTTCAGCTCCTCCTTCGATGCCGTCTTTATCGCTTCAATCGTGGCGTAGCGTCGTCCTTTCATGGGCCTCTTCAGTTTTGCGAACAGGAAAAAATCACAGGGGGCCAGGTCTGGGGAATACGGTGGCTGCGGCATCATTAGAGTGTATTTTTGGCCAAAAATTCGCGCACAAGCAACGATGTGTGAGCAAGGGCGTTATCATGGTGCAAAAGCCAATTTTTGTTCTTCCACAAATCCGGGCGTTTCTGGCGGATTGCTTCGCGCAAATTGCGCATAACTTGCAGGTAATATTCCTTATTGACTGTACGACCCTGTGGCACGAACTCATGATGCACCACGCCCCTGCAATCGAAGAAAACTGTGAGCAAAACTTTTACATTCGACCGAACTTGGCGCGCTTTTTTCGGTCTTGGCTCATGCGGCAGCTTCCATTGCGATGACTGAGCTTCGGTTTCCACGTCATAACCATAAACCCATGATTCGTCACCAGTTATGACCCTCTGGAGCAAATTTGGGTCGTCGCGGACCGAGTCCAACAGCTCCTTAGCAATGTTAACGCGACACTGTTTTTCTTCGAAATTGAGCAGTTTTGGCACGAATTTCGCGGCGACCCGTCTCATGCCCAAATCATTGGTAAAAATCGAATAGCACAAGCCAATCGATATGTTTAGGTCTTCAGCAACTTCTCTAACGGTGATTCGACGATTGGCCAATATTATTTTCTTCACTTCATCAATGTTTTCGTCTGTTGCTGATGTGCTCGGGCGTCCGGCACGCTTTTCGTTCGCATCTTCTCGGCCCTCTGAGAACATTTTGTACCACCGATAAACGTTGCTTTGGTCCAAGGTAGCTTCACCATATGCCACAGTCAACATTCGGAATGCGTCCGCGCACTTCATTTTGTTTTTCACACAAGATTTGATACAGATTCTTTGATCCATTTTTTGGAATAGGCAAAAATCGAAGACAAGCCAAAACACGTCCAACCAAAATAGCTGTCAACAATTAACTAAACATTCAAAATGGCCGACTTCGTCAGCATAAGTGAGGGACATGAGTACCAATCTAACGCCACAAAAAAATCGAAAATCGAATATACGTAGCCCGCGGAAATTCAAAATTCGCGATACTTTTTGAACAGACCTCGTATATGGAAATCAGTTGTTTTTTAAAAGTTATTCAATGTTTACATATCGACATAAAATATGGCGCACCCTGTAGTAAAATATGTTGTAGTATTCAGGATTTTCTTGAGAAATCCCAGTGATTCTTCTCGCTATATGTTTATGCAGTACGTACTTAAGCGTGACAGACGAAGCTTGACAAGCGATTGAAATAGGTGGTGGTTGAGTAGCCGTAGCGTCTCTACAGGTACGCGTGTCTTGCCTTTACAAATATATTTTCTTTATAAAATTAAATGATATGTGATGATTAATCTTTCTATGTCTGTTCTGTACATTATACTGTTTTCATGTGTTTTAATTTGAATCATCTCTTTTATTAGTCATTTATATAAGTTTTGTTCCCTGTTTAAAAATTTAATGTCATTAAATTCGAAATTATGTCCGAAGTTCATTACGTGGGTAGCAAGAGGTTGTGTGTCAAAGTGTTTGAGACTGGTTTTGTGTTTATGTATTCAAGTTTTTAAATAGCGTTTGGTATATTCTATGTACGTAGAATCACTCTTTGGGGTGACATACTACAGGGTGCGCCATCTCAATCTGGTCGATGGAAGTATTGAATAACTCTGACAGATTTTAACCGACCAGCGTCGTACAACACGTTTCGTATAGGTTATTTCAGTACAATTTCAACCACGTATCGCTATACGCCGAAAGAACGCGCCGAAATAGTTTCGCTTTACATTGAAAATAATCGTTCAGTTGTGTCAACTCAGCGTGCGTATCGTAAAAAATATCGCGGACGTTCTGCGCCCAAAGGCGACACTATCCGTCATTTAGCTTCAAATTTCATGGAGCACGGGTCTGTAGCGAATCTCCAACATCAAGCTCGACCGCGTCCAGTTCGTTCAAATGAAAATATCGAAACTGTTCGACAGAGTGTTGCAGAAAATCCAAATGTCTCATACCGCCGCCGGTCTCAGCAATTAAACATCAGTGGAACCACTTTGAGAAGGATTTTAAAGCAAGATCTACACATGTTTCCGTACAAAGTGCAGTTGACTCAAAGATTATTGGAAACTGACAAGCCGCGACGCTTGGCTTACGGTAATAACGTTAGTCGAATGAAGGAAGCTGAGCCGGATTTTTGGGAGCGAATTCTGATGACCGACGAGGCTCATTTCACCCTCTCTGGCGCTGTCAACAAACAAAACTGTCGCATGTGGGGCACCGATAATCCTCATATTATTCACGAAACTCCATTGCACGATGAGAAAGTGACAGTTTGGGCCGGTGTTTGCTCAAAAACCACCATTGGACCATTTTTCTTCAGAGCTGGTGAAACTGTCAATGGGGATCGATATCGGTGGATGTTGGCTGTTACGTCCTGGGTCTCCAACCCCCTTTGTGAATTTTTGAATTTTTGATAATTTGTGTTCAATCTGTTATTCATTCTTTTGCTAACGTCAGCGTTCTCACGTTGACCGGCGGAACGCGGAGCATCGGCGAGACGCGCGATGCTCCGCTAATCATTTACATTTTTGCTTAGGCCAGCGTTCACACGCTGGCCAGCGAGACGCAGCGCAACGATGAGACGCGCTGCGCCCCGCAAATCCCTCGTTTGTACATGTCGCACTGCTTTCAACACAGCGCTAATTAGTCAGTTCATCTCCGGGGGCCGACCACGACGGTCGGTCCTCGTAACAGCACGGGCCCGTGTCTACCTATAACCACCCATTTCTTTTATAATATATATAACGGTGCTAAAAGACTCTTACTATATATACAATTGTGTTAACTATATAATGTTGTGTGATTTAACCGTTTTAATATCAAATAACTTTATTCAGACATTTTTGGTGTTTATCCTGTGTTCATTCATTATTTATTTCAACCCGCCCCTCACCGACCGTCCTCCAATCCCGAGGCAGCACAATCTGTCTCACAATGGAGAAAAGAACAACGTCCTTAAAATCCAGGACGTAACAAATGGTGGCAGCGGTGGGATTGTACGGTGGTGATCGGCGGAAACGAAAGCGAAGTGGGGATCTTCAAGAAGATCAAAATCTTCAGGAGCTTCGCGATTGCGGTATTCACTCGTATCTTGTTTCCTTCGAGAAGAAAAATTAAAACTCAAGATGGCCGAAAGAAATTTCACGGCGAAACGGTAGTCATCACGGGGTGGCGAAAATAAAATAATATTTAACACCACCGAAGAAGGCGGGAACTCACCATTAGAAGAGTTCCACGACCAGGTTGGTGAATCCTCCAAAGGTGACTGCGAACCCATAAAGGCGCAGAAGATTCCTCGTGGGGAGTGCTGTGCTCACACCCATAATAATAATGGGGTGGCGCATTTAAAATATCCTCCAAAGATGACTGCGAACCTATAAAGGCGCAGAAGATTCCTCGTGGGGAGTGCTGTGCTCACACCCATAATAATAATGGGGTGGCGCATTTAAAATATCCTCCAAAGGTGACTGCGAACCCATAAAGGCGCAGAAGATTCCTCGTGGGGAGTACTGCGTTCACACCCGTCGTGCAAAAACCGTCGCCGCAACCAATATCAATACTCTAAATCCAATGAAAGGAAGAAACCGTCATCAAGAAGACCCCACCACACAACGAGGGAGGACCCAGTCCGTTATGCTCGCCCGCGGCTCCATGGATGCAGAGCCCAAGCACAGCATCCAACTAAACGGGGGAGGTGTTACGTCCTGGGTCTCCAACCCCCTTTGTGAATTTTTGAATTTTTGATAATTTGTGTTCAATCTGTTATTCATTTTTTTGCTAACGTCAGCGTTCTCACGTTGACCGGCGGAACGCGGAGCATCGGCGAGACGCGCGATGCTCCGCTAATCATTTACATTTTTGCTTAGGCCAGCGTTCACACGCTGGCCAGCGAGACGCAGCGCATCGATGAGACGCGCTGCGCCCCGCAAATCCCTCGTTTGTACATGTCGCACTGCTTTCAACACAGCGCTAATTAGTCAGTTCATCTCCGGGGGCCGACCACGACGGTCGGTCCTCGTAACAGCACGGGCCCGTGTCTACCTATAACCACCCATTTCTTTTATAATATATATAACGGTGCTAAAAGACTCTTACTATATATACAATTGTGTTAACTATATAATGTTGTGTGATTTAACCGTTTTAATATCAAATAACTTTATTCAGACATTTTTGGTGTTTATCCTGTGTTCATTCATTATTTATTTCAACCCGCCCCTCACCGACCGTCCTCCAATCCCGAGGCAGCACAATCTGTCTCAAAATGGAGAAAAGAACAACGTCCTTAAAATCCAGGACGTAACATTGGCACACTTTGTTTTACCACAAATGCGTGAAAAAGGTCTTAAGGAATTTTGGTTCCAACAAGATGGTGCGATATGTCACACTGCGCGCTCAACAATGGACTATTTGCGTCGGAAGTTCCCAGGACGTGTGATATCAAAGAAAGGTGATATTGACTGGCCACCAAGATCGCCGGATTTGACTGCACCGGACTTCTTCTTGTGGGGATTTTTGAAAAGTAAAGTCTATGCCAACAAGCCGAAGACCATAGAGGAGCTAAAAAAACAACATTCGAGCCGAAATCGCAGCGATATCGCCCGAGACGCTGGCAAATACAATGGAAAATGCCGAAAAAAGAGCTCATTTTTGTCTCAGTAATAAAGGCGGACATTTGATCGATGTGATTTTTGGAAACTAATCAAAATAAATTGTAATGAATCAGATTTAATAAAAAAATACGACTTTGTGAAATCTGTTGAAAATTCTCTAAGTTATTCAATACTTCCATCGACCAGATTGAGATGGCGCACCCTGTACATTAGATTATAAAGATATATAGAGGTATATAGAGGTACATCCAGGAATCAACTCAATAATCTCGTTGAGAAGGAACCGTTTGATACTTCACGATTATTAACTTTTCCATATGCAGATAAAGTATATTATCAACTTTGTAAATTGTGTAAACAATTCAACAATTCTTTGGTAAGTAATAATACAAATAATAGCTTTTCTATAGTCGATTCGACCAATGATGAAATATAAATTCAAATTAAATCTAATGTAGATTTAACCCCATAGACCCCATAGAGTGTAAAGATGTGGTATTCCCGATCTTTACAGGAAAGTACGATAGTACTTTCGTACTACACTAGTACTTTTCTAACCAGCCTTATAATTAATACAAGCATAATCTGATGAAGAAATAGCTAAACTAAAATTGTTACTATCACTTGACAACTAAGTTTATTGTTTTGGATTGTATTTATGTGCTAATGTGGTTTTTTATCTTTTTGAGATTACATATATTGTGTTTTATAATTTTCATTATATACTAACAGGTGTGAAATATATTCTGAGGAGGTTGGAATCACGTGACCGAAACATTATCATTTTAAACTTAAAAGCAAACGCTACAAAAACGCCAAAATGGCAACACTGCCTCAAGAGCAAATAAACACGCGCGCGTGCGCATACCGTTGTGTGTGTGTAGGGCTTCGAAAATTCAATCGTACAACTGAAGAATCATTAGAGCATTCGAGTTCAAATATGACAGACAAGCTAAGTATTAATTCATCTTTAACCGTTATTTTTTTTCAATAAAATGCATGCAGACATGACGATTTTATGAATTTTTCAAAAAAAGTCTTGAGCCTTCCCAAATTTCCGCAATTTTGTCGCAAGCGTGCTAAGTCGGCCTTTATAAATACAGTTATGTTCGAGGATTGAAGTCACAAAAGAGGCTCAGATTTAGCGGAATTTTTTATGTTTCGAAAACTTGACTTTTTTGCTGTATCTCATGTCCAATTTGACGTGTTGAAATCAAATTTTCTACAGTACCGAACTATCATTTAGGGTATAGAGGTCCATTTTGGTAAAGATCGCTAAAAGAGTGCTAATTTTATAGCAATTTGAATTTATTAAGCTTTCACCGTTTCTACTTTCCAAAAATTAAACGAAACAAGCCAAACATTTACAAACTTACACAAAAAAGCTCAGAGATTTTTGGTATTGAATTTCGTGATTAACGGACGCGTTCGAGTTTTATAGCAGATTAAATTTTTATTTTGTCGATTGCTGAGGCTTCTAAACATAATATTCCTGCAACTCGTAAGTTGCTTAAGCGTAGTCCAAAATACAATCGGGAGCAGAAAACAGAAGACGGTCGTGAGGGAAATGAAAGGCAATCGAAACGGGTAACGAAACAATCAGCAGAGGAACAAACCACGATCAGGAAGAGGGTGGTTCGCAAAGTGCGCAGAAAAGTCGGGTCAGGAGGAGGAGTAGGGTAGTCACTGACATAAAGTCCTGGATAAGCTGTACGAAACCCTAGTGTATCTCTCTATATCATCAAAACATCGCACGGCCGCCACTGCTGTGTAGGAGAATCGAGACCTGAACTTCCTCGATCTTACCCGATCGAGAGGAGGGGGCAGAGCAGCGGTTAAGGTGTCAGGGTAGGAGGGCGAAGTCCTGCATTTTCCCTAGAGTCTGGGTACACACAGGGGGGTTGGCGCGCAACGCCCGCAGTGGGGCGAAGCCCCCCTGGTACAAACTATTGTATATATATGTATAGTATAGCCATCCTAGTGTATATATATACTAAGATGGCTTTCTCTCCCTGCCAAACAACCCTCTGCGAGAACTCCGGTTTCACCCCCTTGCACCTCTGACCCCTCTTGACACTCTTTCTGACGCACTCCTGACACACTTTATGACCACCCTTCTCGATTCTCTTACACAGCGTTGGCGGCCGCGGTGGTGATGTATTTTTATAATGTAGCGAGAAATAGGTAGAGAGAGAGAGAGAGAGAGAGAGAGAGAGAGAGAGAGATCATTTCTCGCAACTCAGAACCCATAATGAATTTCAAAGAGAAATAAAGACTTCTGCGTAACGAGATATCAGTCTATCTTTAGATAGACAAAGTCAAACTGTCCGGAGAAATGAAGAGATCTCGGTGTAAATAGGGTTTCGCCTCGGATAGGTCGCGCCACTCCTTGCAGAGAGCCACAGAATTACGATCGGGATGATGAGTTCGCCTCGAGTGACTGTGTGCATCAAATTCAACTTAGGACGACGAGGATTCTCGATTCCGGTACTCCCGTTACAAGCACTACTCAGCACACGAGATTACGATGGATAAACACGAAATATGCGGTGATGAATTATGATTTAAACATTGAATACAAAAATTCTAGATCTGTGTGTACAGGTACCCTGCCGAAGGTATGTCAGCGATGTTCAGATTTTAAGTTTAAAATCGAGTTAAACAGTCTGTGCTTGGTACAGGGAATGGTAAACTTGGAAGAAACTTTACCTCCACCTGAATCTTGAAATTTGTTACTTGCCGGACAATATTCTCTTTCCAAATACTTTATCAAAGACATTCGTTTATACAATAATCCGTTCTAAATGACATCGTTCAGAGCCAAACAAATGTTGAAGCTCAGCTTCATGTCGACTTTTAAAATCAGAGTCAGGTGTATCGTTTAGCTGGCATCCTTTTACCATCTGGGATAAAATGATTATAAGTTTCTGGAGGTATATTTTAGCTCTGACCATCTTTCGCAAGCATAAGCCTACTGCAACAATTTCCCGGCTTGAGATTACCTCGCACCTCCTGCCTTGTTTCTATTTTTCACTCTAATTACGTTTTTCTTCACCTATCCCATATTCTTCCGTTTATTTTTGTAAATGTCACGGCATCAAAATATGAAAACGATAAAACCTAGACAGTGCATATCTTCGGAAAGACGATATGACACTTATATCCAAAATACCAAATAATTATCTCCAAAAATTTATATATTTGAGGTCTTTATGATTCCGCAATTTCGAATTATTCTTATTGGTCGTGTATGTAAGGCTAGCACAGGAAATAATTTTTCTTCCGACATGTGTGTGAAACGTGATGTATTCGGTTACTGCTTTTTCGAACTAAGTTTATAATATATGAGACATTCTCTGTCAATTCATCTACTTTTTTCAAGTAAAATCGAATGTATGCTATTGGGTGAAAAAAAATGATTATATTATTTTGCTCAAAAAATTAATTTTTCGAAGTTTAAAATATAGGTTGAAATGTAACTATTATTGCATTCAAAGTACGTCATAAATATACACTTTTACCTTGTATTATCTTGTGCAATTTTTCCTTTCCAAGATATTCATAATTTTGGATAAATGCAAATCAAATACAATTCAAGTGCGTACTAACGTTATATAAGTTCATAGCTGCTGGCATCCGGCTATCCCATGATCGGTGATTATTCATGAATTGTTTGAGGTACTCGGTCAGCACGTGGTGACTTCTTTCGAGGGAGTCACTAGACTATGGATGGTCGGCCGAGGTACGATAGTGTTTTCGGAAAATCTTCGTTAACTCTTGGAAGATCTCGCTGATGGAATTTCTCCCTTGATCCGAGATTACGATTTTTGGTGTACCATATATACTAAAATGTTTCGCAATTTGATACCTTCGTAATTTTATTAATCCTGTTCTAGTTTCGCTGATCGGGTGGTTTTTAGTTTTATAATGATGTTATTGAATAAAATGTTACTTAATCGCAATGTTTTTGAACGAATAATTCTTATCTCCCTGGTGGATGAGGAGGGTTGCACTTGGGATTTTATTCGTAGGAAAGTTCGTGCACTGGAGCGTTCGGTTTCTTAAGGATGTTCACAATTTGAGTTTATGATTCGAGTTTCTTTTGTTTCTATTCAAAGAATTTGCATTCATACAGTGAGTTGGCGTTCTGTTCACGGAGCTGAACACTTAAGTTCTACGGTACGAGAGACTATATCGCAGTCGCAAAACGCATTTTGCGATTTTTATCTAATTCCTACGTGTTCAGGGTTATTATCCTATTTATTTTTATGTTTAAGCGTTTTTAATTCGTACCGTGGTCTGATGTCACGAGTACGGATCTTAACACTCAATTTCTAATGAATAAGAAACTATATCGCGGTTGCTTTTCGCGATTTTTACCTAATTTTTACATATGTAGGATTTTATCTTGTTTATTTTTTTATTTGCTATGAATTAAAATTCGTACAGCGATCTGGTGTCGCTGTACGGAGCACATTACTCAATTCTATTTGAACTACTTTGGTCTCGCGGGACTGCTGGGCCACGCCCTCGCGATGTAATCCTAACCTATAGTGGGCTTGCGTCCGAGTGTTCTCATACTCGGTCACGTGCTAGAAATTCGTGAGATTTACTTCGAACTACTGGTATAATCACTGGACGATGTTACATTTTATTTCTAATTATTCATTCCTCTCTGCTGTTGAGGAATGTTATTGTTGTTCGTTAGTTCATCTCTGAATTTAGTTTGAGGTATTTTATTTGCTTCGTAATGCTGGCATAGACTGGCGGTTCGCCGATGTCGTCGAGTGTGTCGGTTTTGGTGAGTACTCTTGATACTGGGGCTTCACAATTCGCATTAGAACTTTTTTACTGGAATCTATGTCGAGGTATCGGTAAGTATAAGGGTTTGTCGATCGCTGGTCCATGCACGATAGAAAATTGTTTTGCATGTACACGCAACCGTATAATACGTACGCGGGTAACCAGCAAATCGGAGCGCTGTGCCCGTGGTACTGGGACACGCGTAAATTCACTTCTTTAGACATGTAGCTACGGCGCTGTGCGTGGGTACCAGGACTGTGAACGAATACTGGCAATTTATTACGATAATAGTTTTAAATAATAAGAATGGGTAGACTGCTAGACAGCACAACGTTCTCTCATGAATTTGATTTCGACAAGAGTAATGAAGCAAGTCGCGTCGCGTCTTATATATTATTTGGTTGTTCTCCTCGAGGGGGTGACTTTGGGAAAGACCCGTGATGTTTGTCTCGATTTTACTTTGTAGTGTAACGTGGCAAAATATAAGACTATAGAATGCTACGTCCTCCTCACTCGACAGCTCCAAGACGATCTCGCAGGGCCTTCGTATAATCGCGTAGAACAATATTTAATTATTTTTTGTACTTTTATTTATTCCTATGATCTGATGGACCGACAGAGGGAGAGAGCAGGGAGGAACGCATCGCCCTCACCGATTTGTTCAGCTTCGGGACCTCGCGTCGCTACGTGTCTCGGGAGAGGGTACAACCATATTCCGCTTTTTATCGTCGGGATCTCGCGCAGTCCTGCTAGATAAACGTGTCTCAGGAGAGGGTGCAACTATCTTCCGCTTTTTACCGTCGGGATCTCGAGCAGTCCCGCTCGATAACCACCTGCTACATTTACCGCGGGTGGTTTACCTGCCGGACTAGGCTAAGCATCGCTATCATCTATTTTTATTTATGCGTCGTCCAGCCGAGACGCTAGTTGCGTTCATCTAGCGACAGCAATTCCCCCGATTTGCACGATTTTGGATCGTTAGGAGGGGATAAAAGTTCGCAAGCACGCGTGCCGACAGGTACTCAGAGCTTTTTTCCAGTTACTGTCGAGCGAGTAGGACGTACCTCGAGCCTATAACTGTCCAACTCTACGTCTTGGTGGTGCATTTTTCAGTTGGCCAAAGTCGTTGGTACCGAGTCATTTGGAATAAAGAAAACAAGATCGAAGGGAGAAAACTCGGGACAAGGAGAGATTCCTAGACGAAGCATGGATTATCGAGGACAGGCGGAGAACATCGCAGCAGCATCGTTCCGGTGAGCTTTCTTCCCTCTCCGGGGTCTTTCGTCGTTTTATCTCAAATTCCTACAATTTATATTGATAGAGCTTGGTCGTACCTGCTATTTCTGTGTACCATGCACAGAGTACGTATCGTTTCGGGACAGATTGCATTTAATAGAATGTAACATCGAGATCTCTTGGAGTATATAGCCGGGAATAAGTCACTCTGCGTTTCATGTTTTCTTTGGTTCGTTTATTGTAAAATCGCGCGCGTATTAGTTCTTCATCCTGTAGTGTATTTGTGTGAGAGGGATCGGCATGATATAGACCGCGTTGCGTATTGTTCTGATTAATTGACGTTTATTTATTTAATTTATTTTATCCTATTTATTTGACTTGGCGTTGTTATTTATGAGAGATCGTGTAGTGCGTGATCGGCCGTCATCCCGTATTTTGTATGTTGGTGTGAGAAATTAACACGGTCCGAGGTCTGCCTCGCATTGTTAAACTTTCTGTTCCGTTTTTCGTTAATATCTCGTTTTATTGGCGCCACCGTATATTTTATTTTATTGTTATTGACTGTTGGTTCAGTATCTGTAGATTATTTATTCCTTATTGTTATTTTTTTTACTTCATTAATTTTATTATTATCGTTTTATATTTATTTATTATTCTATTAGTAATTTATTGTCGGACTGATATTCTTTATTTTATCTTTCATTTATTACACGATTTCCCCTATTGAAACGATCGAGCCGTTAGAAGCTTCGTGTGCGTGACCTTCCGGCGTCCCGTGGTTGTCGAGTTGTTTTTGTGTGTATGGGGTTGACCCGGCATATACCGTAACGCGAGCTATTTATCCTCGAGAATCCTTATGTAATCTTGTTTGATTTTATATTATATTGTACCAAGAATCGGATAAAATTCCGTTTGAACTCGACAGCGTAGTCTACAGAGAATCGGATCGAACGTAGATTACGTATGCGAGTGGGAGAGAAGGAGCGAGTGCCGCGAGTCTTGCCGTCAGAATAATGAAGCTTATGAATTGTTGAAAACCCAGAGTTAGTTTACGGGACGTTTTCTTTCATATTTTCTTTTTTTTTTTTTTTTTTTGTCATTGTGATATTTTGCCAAGTCAGTAATTGATTTGATTAAATAAATAATTTGCCATCTTGGTGCATTTGTGTGTTCCGTATTTACTGTGTTTATTTTAGTCCGAACCACCCACTTTACCTTGAATAGCTGTAGCTAGACTGGGCTGAGTTGGGTCGCAACCACCGTTATTTTCCTCCTAGCGTGTAAGCGCTTGGCTCCCATCTCGAGAGAGCAAATACAAAGGGAGGAAAAATAATTGAGTAACGTGTGAAAGGTTAGAGGCTAAATTTACGTTACAAATTTGGCGCCCGACAATCGAGGTTTTTATTTAAAAAAAATTGTTTTATAATTAACTTTCTTTTAATTCAAGTTTATTTCATTTTATTTTATTCTTTAAATAATTTCAATTCTTTATTATTACTTCAGTTTCTCCTACCTTAATTTTATTACTTAACAATAGTAGTTTTTTCATACATGGATATTTTTCAAATATTTTTTATTTTGTGGACTCTGGAGTTATATTTAATTAAATTTATTTGTGTATTATTTTTACTTTATATGTATTTTCCTTTTAAATTCTCAATATCTTTATTAAGTTTGGCCATTTAATGGTATATATTGCGCTGGGTTTCCCGTCAATCGCAACAGACAATTATTAAACACTTAAAGAATTATTTGTGTTGTAATATTTGACCGTAAATCTATCGCACTTACAATCAGTACTGTAGGAAGCCTTCGTGAAGCATACGGTAGACCAAGCTCGTTCACGCTATCTAATGCCGGGCTCAAGGCCGAACGTGTAACCAGTTACTTTTTGGTCATGCAATGGTGTTTCATGGATCTCGTGTGGATTCCCCGTTCCGCAAATCCGGCAATTTTGCTTGTTAACGGCGCCAGAGAGTGTGAAATGGGCCTCGTCGGTCATCAAAATTTGCTTCCAAAAATCAGGTTCAGTGTCAACCATTCAAGCGACTGTTTGGCCGTATTCTAAGTGACGTGGACGATCTGTCGGCAATATTCTTTGAGTCAATTGCACTTTCTACGGAAACAACTACAAATCATCCTTTAAAATGCGCTGCAAAGTGGTTCCACTGACGCCAAAATGCTGAGCGCGGTGACGATACGACACATGTGGGTTCTCGGCAACACTCTCTCTTACCGCTTCAACCAGTTCATTGGAGCGTCTTGGGCGTTGATGAACGGCACGTGGACGATCTCCCACTGTCCCGTGCTCAACAAAGTTCGACACCAAACGGCGAATAGTGTTATCAGACGGTGTTATCAGGTGACGATATTTTCGAAGATATGCACGTTCAGTTAAGACAACTGAACGATTATTTTCGATGTACAGCGTCACTATTCGGCGCGTTGCTTTGGTGTGAAGCGATTCATGGTTAAAATTGTACTGAATTGACGTTTCAAAAACATGTCTACTCAAGTCAATCGGTTGATAAATGTCAAAGTTATTCAATGTTTACATACCGACATAAAAGATGGTGCACCCTGTATATATATTGTAACTACTTTTTCCTCCTTCTTCGCCTCCAGCTTCCGCGGATGGCCACAAAAGCCCGTGCTCCCTCGTGCTGGGCGCTAGTCCCGGGAAATATATTATTTTACGGCACAAATTTAATTCGCAGGCGGAATACACGGGGCCGGCTCGGCTTCGCTGCAGCCTTGGCAATTGGTAGAGTAGATGGGTCAGTCAGTGGTGCTTCGCACGGAAATAAAATCTCGATACGTTAGTTAGGAAATCACGCAGAATAAATAAATCAAAATGAATAGTCACATAACCCACACCGAATGAACAAGTAACGAAGTTAGTCGTAAAGAATCTGACTACGATGACGACGAATAAGAAAATAAATAAGACCAAGAAAATAATGACGCTTAACAAAATAACTAACGGAAATAAATAATAATACTGAAGGAAATAAATCAGATCAATAAAAGAATGACGTGGAATAAAATAATTAAAAGAAATAAATCAATGACGAGTAATAAGTCAAATATGAGAAAGAAAATAATGACGCGAAATAAACGCAATAGAATAACTAAAATAAAGGCGATCAAAGAAGTAACTATTAGCAATAAAATACTGTCCAGGAATGAAATGGAGAAGTTAAATATTATAAAGTAATAACTAGCACTTTGCCAGAGCTACAACACGCACACTCACAAACACGAAACATACGAACTTCTCCTGCGCTCGACGTTACAATAATCAAATATTTGAAGAATAAGTGGAACCCTTTTGGCGATCCTTTTAATTCTCGCGAAGCGAGCGATTTATAATTTTGAGAGACCGGGCATAAGCGCTTTAACCGCTATATCAAAAGACGTTAGATTTCCAACACGACAGCGTGCCGTCACAACAATATCGCTCGGGTTTTCTCAACAAAATTACTGGAGCTAACTCCCACACTCAAACCAGAGCCGAACGACGGCCTTACCGAATAGTTGCAGTATCGGGATCCTCTCGAGAAACACTCTCGCAGCGGTCCAGAATCGCGGGGGGTAGACGTCGGTTCTCGTCGGTTAGACACGGCAGCGTTCCCGGTATACACATCCTCGTTATACAAGACACGGTGCAAGCGTCCCCGATAATACGTTGGCTCTCGTTATTTGAGCCGATAAACTCCCTCCCCCAAATTGTAGCCACCAATAAAATTGAAAGTATCGTAACGGTACTTGCGACTGAGGTTATTATCCGAGCCAGCAACGGCTCTAGCGAGAGCTTCGATGCCTCGTACGAAGTAGCAGTTAGAAGCGAACGATAATAGAAAAACAAAGACTTTGCAGCGCAGCGAAAATTCAAAGGCCGCCCGAGATCGTTGCATCTTCCGTCCCCATTAGATGCTGCAGGGATGGTCTCCGCGTAGTAATATGACATCGAAATGAACCAACAATCATTCGGAATGGCGCTTCTCAGACGGGCCAAAACCCAAAAAACCACGGCAAAGTCGATCCAAAATCAAGGTTTTGTTGACCGTTTTCTTTGATTGCCGTGGTGGTCCACTCCGAATTCCTTCCACCAGGCGTTACAGTAAATAAGGAGTATTATGTGAGCGGAGAATGTTCGTCGCAAGAGGCCGGAATTGTGGAGAAACAACTAGTGGTTTCTTCACCACGACAATGCATAGGCTCACACATCTCATCTTGTACGCAACTATTTGACCAAAAACAACGTTAATAGCGTTCCACAAGCTCCGTATTCACCTGTCATGGACCCGTGTGACTTTTTCCTGTTCTCACGACTTAAGTTTTGAGACGATTGAGGCGATAAAGGTGAATTCGCAGAAGGAGCTGAAGGCAATTACACAATCGGCCTATGAAAAGTGTTTTAAAGATTGGAAGAAACGTTGGAATATGTGTATTACTCACGGTAGAGATTACTTTGAAGGGAATAAAATAAATTTCGATGAATAATTAAACCGTTTTCTTTTTTTTTTTTTTGACAAATTCCGGGTACTTTTGATCGTAAGGTATATATATACTCCCGATTTAGGTCTCATAGGTACGTCGGCAATAACAGCTAAGGCTCTTGTGACGGGGCAAATTACCATCACGCCCAACGGTAAATATAATATTTCTGGTATGGTCGTGAAGGAAAAATATTATTATAAAAAACATTAGCAGCGGTACATTACCTACAAAGTTTGAATAACGTCCTGTTTGGAAGAGTCCGTATGCAGTGCGGTGGGGAGATTTAATGAGAGGAGTTTGCATGAGCTGGAAAGAAATGAAATAATAGAAAACCACTTGTTGAACTATCTGTAGATTGCACAATGCGAAGATTCATTCGCTGATATTGCACACAAGAACCAAAATATATAAATGAAATAATAAAGTAACAAGATTAATAATAATATGAGAATAAACGTCACTTTGTCCACTACTGTTCACGATAGTCGCTTGTGCCGGCGAAGCGAACTACGAGGCACTAGGTAAGTACAATGTCCGATGCTCGAGAAGAAGAGCCGTGTACAGGAGTGTCCGAACCGTTGATTAGTTCTGCTGAAGAAACAGCGAACTAGTGCACTGAAGTAACTCGGGCGTAAATCGAGCTATTCAAGAAACTCTGCAGAAGTCTTTCCGCGAACCGAACCGAAGCGTTAACTAAAGGAAAACCGGCGCAGAAGCGTACTTGCAGAATTCCGAATTTGAAAAATTAGAAGCGTTCTGTGTGAAAACCGAGAACAAAGTGTCTTTTCTCCAAGAAAAGCCGCACTAGTGCACTCGAATCGTTTGGGCGTACATCGAACGATCCGAGAGATACTGTCAGAAATTGTGAAGGGACTAATTGAATTCCGTTGCGGAACGAAGAATTACCGTGCACTCGGACCGTGAAGCGTGCACTATAGAAATCAAAGTAGAAGTTATCTTGAAGAAGACCGGAATAGAAGTGATTTTGGACGAGAAACCGGAAGAAGCTTCAGCGAAAGGGGCGTCAGCTGGAAAAGATCGCGTGTCTAGAAGCGTCCGTAGAAACAATGCCTGTTGACTGTGGGCCTCTCTCAAACGTTCAGAAAACTAGCACCTTTTTTTAACACGTCCTGGGACAACAGCACAGCAACCGAATCATTACGATGATACATGAGCTGTTCAGGGTTGAAGGAACCCAAAAAAAGGAAATCCGAAGCAAATTATATTGAACTGTTTACCATTGGCCAACTCTCGGACAAGAACAATGTTGTGTTGGAGGTGGAAACAGTGGGAGGCGAATTCGAAAACACGTTGACAAGGAGAAAATCGCATATGAATGGAACAAAACAAACGGATGTAAATGATGAACATAAAATGATCATATTATATGTGTACTATATATGCAATGGATGTATACAAGAGAATATTATAAGTGTATGCGTGCGTGGTGTATGTATACTATAGTATAGTATTATATACAGGGTGCGCCATCTTTCGTGTCGGTATGTAAACATTGAATAACTTTGACATTTATCAACCGATTGACTTGAGTAGACATGTTTTTGAAACGTCAATTCAGTAAAATTTTAACCATGAATCGCTTCACACCGAAACAACGCGCCGAAATAGTGATGCCGTACATCGAAAATAATCGTTCAGTTGTCTTAACTCAACATGCACTTCGTTGAAAATATCGTGGCCAACAAGCACCGTCTGACAACACTATTCGTCGTTTGGTGTCGAATTTTGTTGACCTCGGGACAGTAAGAAATCGCTCACGTGCCGTTCATCAATGCCCAAGACGTTCCAATGAACTGGTTGAAGCGGTAAGAGAGAGTGTTGCCGAGAACCCACATGTGTCGTATCGTCACTGCGCTCAGCATTTTGGCGTCAGTGGAACCACTTTGCAGCGCATTTTGAAGGATGATTTGCATTTGTTTGCGTGTAAAGTGCAATTGACTCAAAGAATATTGCCGACAGACCGTCCACGTCCTTTTGAATATGGCCAAACAGTCGCTGTTTGGTGACACTGAACCTGATTTTTGGAAGCAAATTTTGATGACCGACGAGGCCCATTTCACACTCTCTGGCGCCGTTAACAAGCAAAACTGCCGCATTTGGGGAACGGAGAATCCACACGAGATCCATGAAACACCATTGCATGACCAAAAAGTGACTGTTCGAGCCGGCGTTTGCGTTAAAACCATCATTGGGTCATTCTTCTTCAGAGAAGGCGAAACAGTCGATGGAAATCTATATCGGTGGATGTTGGCTCATTATGTCTGCCCACAACTGTGTGAAAAATATCTGGACGGTTACTGGTTTCAACAAGACGGTGCGCCATGCCACACTGCAATTCAAATAATGCAGTTTCTGCAACGAAAATTCCCGGAAAATGGACGTGTGATGTCAAGAAATGGCGACATTGACTGGCGACCCAGATCTCCAGATTTGACCCCTCCTGACTTCTTTTTGTGGAATTATTTGAAAAGCAAAGTGTGCGCCAACAAGCCTCAGACCATTGACGAGCTCAAGGCAAACATTCGTGCCGAAATCATCGCTATACCGCCCGAGATACTCGAAAAAGTGATGGAAAACGCAGCAAAAAGGGCACATTTTACTTTGGCCAATAAAGGCAGCCACTTGATTGATGTTGTATTCAAAAACTAGTCCAAATAAATTGTAAAAAACCAAGTTAAATATAAATACCTCATATATGGAAATCGGTTGTTTTTTTTTTTAAAGTTATTCAATGTTTACATACCGACATAAAAGATGGCGCACTCTGTCTATATATATGTGTGTGTGCGTGTGTGTGTGTATGTATGTGAGGTGTATAAATATTCCGGATACTTTTTGATCGTAAGGTGTAGTATATATATACCTTACGATAAAAAAGTACCCGTTATTGCTCTGCACGCGAGTCCCCTGATGTGTTTATTCCTCGTTGTCACCTGCGACGTTCTTTTCCTCCACACCAAAGCCCTGTTCAGCAGGGCGGGTTGAGTAACTGCAGTGTAACCTCACCGCATCATTCTAGAACCGGATCCCCACACTTTGCCGCAAATTTTGCTAGTAGCTCATTAGAGTCCACCGGCCTTTTTGCTCACCTTATCCATATGCGTCCTCCAGTTTAGCTAGCGTTTAGCTGCCAGATGCTTCACCGAGTCTGCGAGTGCAAGCGTTCTCCCATAAAAGGTTAGGTCTTGCCAACCCACTATTTTTTGTCTCTGTGTGAAGAAAATCAGTTCGATCTCGTCCGGATTGATAGTCAGCCCTGTCCCGTCACAATAACTTCAAACCATCCCCAAAGCCGTTCTAATGAGACTCCTCGCCGTGTCGTTTTGCTTGGACCTCACCACAATGGCAATGTCGTCTGCATAGCCTAGGGTTTAAATACCCATGACGCTAAGTTTAACCAGCAGGTCGTCAACAACCAGGTACTACAACAGGGAAGAGATCACTCCCTCCTGTAGGCAGCCTAGCGCTACCGGGACCCACATGTTCTTGTCACCTCTTGTGACCTTCAGTCGCCGACACGAGAGCATGTTCTCAATCCACTTTATCGTAGTTGCATCGAATCCATGCCTCCTAACCACCTTTACTATAGCCACGATCGGAATGAAGTTAAATGCCCCCTCGATGTCCATGAATACTCCTACTGCCAGTTCCCTAGCTGGACGTGTCGTCTCTAGACTGTGTACCAGTTTGTGCAGTGTTGCCTCCACTGACTTTCCCGACTGTTAAGCAAACTGCATGTAATGCAGAGGCCCCGGTTTCAGAGTCTCTGCTCTGATGTGTCTGTCCACCAGCCTCTGCACAGTATTTAATACAAACGATGTGAAACTAATGAGCCTGAAAGTTCCCGGTTGATCGCAGTCCGTCCTTCCGGGCTTTGGTATCGAAACTACACTTGTTCTCTTCTACGAAAAAGAGATATATCCGAGGACTGTACTCGCCCTCATTATTTTAGCCAGCGGTAGAAGCAGAACAACCAGCCCCTGCTGTAACAGTGCCTGGAATATTCCATCCTTCCCCGTGCTTTTATAACGTTCGTAACACCCGATGGCCCAACCAGCCCTTTCCGGTGTAACGATCCTAGGGGCCGTGACCCAGGCCTTCTTGGCTCGCCTCAGATAGCTGCTAATCACCCTGGTATCCCAGTCCTCCAGTTTCATATACCCCGAAAAGTGCTTTTCCATCAATACCTGCATTCCCTCTTCCTGTGAGGACGTGAAGCCGGCCGCCGAAACGATCCTGTGACCGAGCCTCGGCTCCTTCTCAGGATCTTTTATAGTCTGGTTGAAGCACGGCTGCTGTTCGCTTCCCCGCAAAACTTCCTCCATAACTCACGTTTTGCCTTCCTGATAGCCTCTTTATATTCCCTCTGACACTGTTGAAGATTATCCCATTATCAGGGGATCTCTATATTTGCTGGCCTTGTTGCAGGGTTGCCTGACTTTTGACCTAAGTCTTTCCAGGGTCCCGTTCCACCACTACGTTTTTTAACTTCCCACTGTCCTGATTGAGCAGTTATCTTCAAAGGCTCCCTGCACAGAACCCTCCAGCACTTCCACCGCAGAGTCCAACTCTATTGGGGTGCCATATCAGAAAGGGTAAAACTCTATTCTTCCCTTCAGATCTTCCACATATACCGCCCAGTCGGTCGCTTTAGGGTTCGTAAATGGTTCCACTTCCGATATGGGCGCGCCTCCTCGCATTGTAATGCGACATTAACGGCTCATGCGACACCTTTCACCCTAACACGTGCTCTGACACTCTCCGTGTTCCCAAAGTTAGGTCAATCATCGACTCCCTGCTAGTAGTTTAGAAAATCGTCTCCTTACCTTTCTTCTGCATGTCCAAATCCGCGCCCGTCTGGTAATCGACGAGGGTCTGACCGCAGCTGTTGACACATAGTGTGGTGTGAGTTGGCATCACAGCCGAGTCCCAGCTCCCATCCCCTATCCCTGCAAGTCCTCACCAGCTCCCTATATTCCTCCGGCGGTGGTAGTCCTTCTCACTCCTTTCAGGGATACCTGCAACTTGGCTGCGGCCGGATCTCTGCTGCAGAGCTTCCTGAGGTTATTAGCTGCAACCGCCCTCACGAGGATGCACGCCCTGGCCCTGTGAGTACTCACAAATTATCAGTCAGGAACCTTTTTACAGCCGCCAAGTCTCTCGGATCGGGTCTCAATCCATCATGACCGATTATGTGACCCAGATATCCGAATTCTTTTCTGAAGAATTCGCACTTATCTGTTCCAAGCACGAGGTTCCTTTCCTCCAATCGACTCATAAGGCGACGCACCTTTTTCGTGTTTTTCTAACGTTCTGGCAAAGACTACAATGTTGTCCAGGTATGCAAATAAGTCTGTACCCTGGCGGCTGCAGCACATTATCCATGAGACACTGGAAGGTTTCGGGCGCGTTCTTAAGGTCTTCTGGCATACGAACGTATTCGTCGTGGCCATTAGGGGTTGAGAACGCGGTTTTCATGCGGTCCCCTGAGTGCAAGGGGGTCAGCTGGAAGCCGCTCGATAAATCAAATGTCAAGAAGTACTGAGCCTCTCCGAGCTTATTAAGAATATCCGTTATATTCGGCAGAGGATATACGTCGGAGATTGACTTTTCATTAAGTTTGCGAAAATCAATCACCACACGCATTCGAGATCTACCTTGAGAATCTGCCTTCTTTGGCAGTATCCATGAGCTCGAAATAGTAAGACGTGGGTGCAAAAATCAATAAAGGTTATAACAATAAAGGATCATCGCTATAACAACAAAGGGTTGTTCGCGAAAAGATCAAAATTCAAAAAATTTCAAAAAATTGTAAAATCTCTAGGTCATAAAGCTTTGTTCAATTAACGATGAATTCTTAAGAACAAAAAAAATGTTGTAAGCAAATTGCTAATTTATCTATTGTAACATAGTTACACCCGCTGGCCTGCTTATTATATTTTCCTGGGATAACGAGATAAATTATGTTCGAAAGCACGGTAGAATTCGGGCACCGCATATCGAACCAAAGCAGAGTCCAAAAGTAAACAACCGACGTCGTGCCAATGGAACTCCTTCGCTACCGAAAATAGCGGGTCAGCGACCAGCTGGCCTCGCTTGGCGGCGAGGCGCAGACGGGTGGCGCGACGACGGCGATCCGAAAAATGAGAAAATCTCTTTACGTTTCAACAATTGAAACCGCTAATGAGATGGAGGGGAATGAGGCAGAGGGGAAGGCTATAAAAGAGCCTGCGCAAGAGGAAAGGCTCTCTTAGCTCTTTGCTGAAAATTCTGTAGCTCCTGGTTTTACATGGCTCTTACGTGCATCCTACATTTTAGTCTTACGTGGTTCTTATTCTTACGTATTGAAACTTCCACTTTTACATCTACGTTTTTGAAGTAGCTAAGAAAAGCAAGTAGTGTATTATCGAACGAATTATATTTCTCAAAGTTATTAAGCTCAATGAAAAACGAACACAGAGGAAGGAGAAGAAACAGACCAGTGGCTTAATTAATAAAAAAAATAACAGGTGTGATCTCAGAAACGATCTATAGAAATATAAGATCGAGTAGTATTTAAGTGAGTAGCATTTAAACGAATAGTATTTAAGCGTGTAGTATTTAAGCAAGTAGAATTTAAGCAAGTAGTTTTAATGCATATAGGAAGGAAGCAAAACAACCGGTCAATAGAGAGGATTGTCAGCATAACAGACACATCTCCTTTAAAAGTAAATTCACGTGCGTGGCTCGAGCGTGTATATCGGGTGACAGGCACGCTAGCGACGAATGATATTGAGTCTGGGAAAAAGTTCGTGGCGTTTCTCCCGATAGATGGCATCAATTGCAAATAAGTCAGGAAACACAGATCATAGCGACACGACTAAACGCTCGTTGGAAAGGTGACACTTCGAGCGTTACTTTGAGTGTATAAACATCGAAATTAGTGCAGTGGTTGGAAAGTTATTTGCGTTTGCAAATGAAGAAAAGTAATGAAAAATTGCGCTATATTTTGCAATATTATCACGACAAAGGGAAGAACGCTGCGCAGGCTTGTGAAAAGATTTGTGCTGTGTACGGTGAAGGTACTTTATCAATATCTGCTGCGTGAAAATGGTTCGCTCGCTTTCGTTCTGGTAATTTTTATGTGAAAGATGAGTCACGCTCTGGTCGTCCAATCATTGAAAAAGCTGATGAAATTCTTGAAAAAGTCCAGCAAGATAAGCGTATCAGCAGTGTCGATATTGGTATGGAGCTAGGCATTGCCCATAAAATTGTTTTGAGCCATTTACATAAAGCTGGCTACAAAAAGAAGCTCGACGTATGGGTTCCTCGTGAGTTGAGCGCGAAAAACATGATAGACCGAATTAACATCTGCAATGCGCTGCTAAAACGCAATGAAATCGAGTCATCTCTGAAACGTGTCACAACCGGTGATGAAAAATGGATCACGTACGACAATCGGAAGCATCAAAGATCGTGGACAAGGGATGGTGAGCCGTCACAAGCGTTCGCAAAGCCAGGATTGACGGCGAAAAAGGTGATGCTGTGTGTGTGGTGGGACTGGAAGGGAATCGTCCACCATGAGCTACTTCCAGTTGATCAGACGATTGATTCTCAACTCTACTGTGGACAACTAGAAAGATTACGCCAAGCAATTGGAAGAAAACGGCCCGAATTGATTAATAGGAAAGGTGTTGACTTCCATCATGACAACGCCCGACCACACACTTTTTTGATGACCCGTCAAAAATTGCGAGAGCTTGGTTGGAAAGTTTTGATGCATCCACCGTATAGTCTAGACATAGCACCCTCTGACTATCACTTATTCCGAACTCTGCGGAACTCTCTCAATGGAATTAAGCTGCTTTCAAAAGAAGCCTGTGAAAATCACTTGATTCAGTTTTTCAACCAGAAACCACAGAAGTTCTTCACCAATTTTTGATAATAATGGAGCATATTTGGTTTAAATTAATTAATTTTCACACTATAAGAAAACCAGTTGAATTTTACTAAGAAAATGCCACGAAATTTTTCCCAGACTCAATACAAATAGCAGGCTACGTAGCTCAGTGTATCAAGCACCTACGCGTAACAAGAAATACGAAAGAATCGTAGAATAATCGCAGGAATCAACGGATTGGAAATGCAATGTACTGGCAAACGGTGCCAATAAACCGAATACCTATATTTACCAGATTGACTTGTTAAATAAACCCTACTTTTGCCTACCCAGAAGTCTAAATTAATAATCCCTGTGTTCGAGCCCGAATTCTTCCCCTCGGAAGACAAAAGTTAATATTAACGGTATAAATTACCGTTACACTATGGATATTTTTGAACAGTTTTTAGTTTACACTTTTTATTTGATTTATTACACTTTTATTTGATTTATTAATTTGTTTTATTTTATTTCATTCTTTTTCATTTTCAGTGGGTAATATTCCTTCTTGTTAAATTGAATGTTTATTCGTTGCTATCGAGTGACAACGGACATACCACATCCGGCGAAAAATTCGCAGGCTCGACAACGAGGATAAACACGATAAACAAGAACGGAGTTCTTACTTTATTTAATCTTAGTTCATTGGTTTAGTTGTTTTTAAATTTATTTTAGGTTTATTTATTTGATTAATTTATTTCGCTTATTTTAGCTTAGTTTATTTTATTTATTTATTTATTTTTTGTTTTTGTTTTCTTTTGTACGCTAAACAATTAGTACTCGAACTATCCCACTTCTGACACCAAAAATTATTATGTTACGTCTGAAGCTGACGTCGCTCTAACTATTTGTTAGGTTATTGTTGTTGTTGTTGTTGTTGTTATTATTATTACTATTAACCTCTTGACATACAATGACGAGTTAGGGTCGTCATTCATTGCATGACGTTGCATTTTATATGTATGTCAAGGGGTTAATGGAATTCGTTGTTCGATTGAAAGTTAGAACGCAAATTCTAAATTGTTAAGCATATTTGTATTTATTTACTGCTTACAATGTTGAAGACAGATTCCGCGGCTGCCACATTTATAGCCAAGAATTTAGAATTATAGTGTGAAATAAAAGAAATAAAATAAAAGAAATAAAAGAAAATGTCAGAATGCGGTGAGGATTCGTGATATTTCGCGAATGAATATGAGTCTACCACAAACTGGATATTAACATCCGGTATAACCGTATGCTCAGCGTCTGGACGGTTTCCTCTAGGAAGCAGGTGAAACGTAAATGTGGTGAGTGAAAGATAATGATAATAATAATAATAAAGATAATTTGAGATAATGAGTGATAACTGGTTGTGAATAGATGAAATATAAAGACATTATACAATAGTGATCTGGGATAGCGGAGAAATATGTCGGGAAAAATTACCAGGACAAAGATTATCAAAATAAAGCTAGAATTAGATATTAGATTATTCCTATCTTACGATAGCTTTTGACATTTCAGATCACTTTATTGATCACAAAATATGGTGTTTCATTTCTATCGATGCGATTTATTATTCGGACGACACGGCATTGTCCTTACGATAAGTGCATAAATAATCCATAAATAAATCTAACGAACACGTTTTTTATATATAGCACAAGTTAATATAATCATCTGCGCATCTATTTATTATATTAAAATCAAGCACAAATTGAATTTTACAACCAAAAAATTACGAGGCTTGTTCAACACTTTCAATTTCGCCATGACGGAATAGTAATGTCATCAATTCCTATGTTTGATTAAGACTGCTAAGATTCTTGAGACGAATTCTTGCTTTTACAATCTTGGCGATCGTACAAGCAGATATCCTTACAGTAAAATTACCTGAATCACCATCTCTCGAGGCTTTCAGGACTTCTAGTAACTTACGTTTAGCTTGTGCTTCACGACTCCAGTTTCTGCACTTATAACTGCCTGTATCGAAATCGCATTATCTATTAGTTCACTCACAGATAAATTTTATGTTATCGTTACTCAGAAGCTGCAATAGAAAATAAACGTTAACTGCAGCATTATGTACTCCCTCAATAGCCATTGCACCAAGGTAGTTAGAAGCGAGGGTAGCTTGAGCAAAACTCTTCTTTGCAACTTTTCTGTCCTTTAGTTCCAACTTTAAAATACTCGTAGTAAAGGTGTCCACAAAACCGTGGACTACATTAAAGAATACGTGCAGCTATTGTACAAGGAGCATAATCATAGGCGCATTGAATCTGGAACAGTTTTGAGCAGCTATACAACGCTTAAACCGATAGAGCGTCAGAATGCGAAAAATCCGATCAGTGCACTATTTAAAGATACCGTAGAAATAGGAGTCGAATTCTTATCCACTTTTATTGTGTACTTTGAGCCCGGAAATAGTAATTGGTATTATGATTGCACTGAACCCTTTTTCCCCAATTTTCGTGGCAATATGAACAATTTCGTCCGTCTTCTTTCAAACAATACTTGCAATATAAAAATAAACTACCTTCATATGTTCGCTGGCCGTAGGATCTACAAGTCATTCGTCAAGAAAATCTGCTCGAACATCAATTCTACAGTTCGATTGACATGTGATCACTTCTTTATTTTCTACTTTCACTGTCTGCGGCTGTCGAGTCTTAAACAGAGCGCATCATCTCTTTTTCAATTGTGCTGACTTCAATTTTCGCTGGTATATATTCGTGCCTTATCTCTTTCTGTACTTCAACGATTGATTCTTCAAAGGAGAGATGGCCAAACTCACATTTATAGTCGTATCGCAGCGACAATCGTATCGGTTAAATCATTTAAAAAAATCATTTTTTGAGTTATTTTTACAAAATTTAGAATTAATAATTATTATTCAGAGAAAAAATGTCCTTGCTATGTACTCTATATCCCAAACATAGTGTACATAGCACATGATATAATGTGACACTGCAAATGAACGAAGACGAAAAAAAATGCTGAATGTTCAATGTCATCTGTGCAGCAACGAGTGGTAAGTATATACTAAAGTTAGTAGATGCTCGACATTGCAATCCCATAGTCAACAGTAAATAGTTCTTATTTTTCTGTTTCTTTTGCAGGAGAAGCACAGAAAAAGAATGTCATTGGAAAAAATCTTTTTTGAGCTCCATCGGAACAGCAAAAAGCTCATCGAAGCAAATGTTTTTGAAACAGATAAAAAAGTGTAATTTTTTGGCGATTCACCAGCTGCTCATCAAATTTTAAAGCCCTACTCAACAGTCTGCAGAAAACTTTTTGTAGTTCGCACAAAAAAAATGTAATACCGGAATAATGATCTGCAGCAGAGCATTTCACACGCACACAGACTTAATCATTGCTGTGACATGAGTTGTGCTATGCAAGAATCACAGCTTCTAATATATTAGAAGAAGTGCACTGCAAAATAATTGATGACTTTAGTGCATCAGATGATTGGTACTACAAAAGTTTTTAGTTCACCACAAATGCAAAAGTTGAATGTGCGGTGGCAAAGCAGTGGTTTTGTCTTGATACCATCTTCTCCGATCTTGGGTGCTTCACCAGATGCTATCGGAGAAGATTTGGTCATAGACGTCAAATGCCGAGCGAAGGCCACAACAGTTCAAAATTTCATATAAAATGATATAACCCAAGAAAAATGTAAAACTACAAATGAAGGCAACTGGATGTAAAAAAGGTTACCTCTGCGTAGCCGATATCAATTTTGAAGTATCACAGGAGGTAACAATCGTTTGTGAGTGTTACGATGAGACGTATGTAACTGAATTAATTAGTAAAGTAGAACGTTTTTAAAAAGATTATGTATTTTAAATCTCTTTTGCCATAAAATTGATGTTAAAGATAATAAATAATGGATAGACTCATGTAGTTTGCTTTTTTGCTATGTTATTATTTCTAAGTTTTTGTTATATGTGATAGTAAGCTTACAAGAGCAGATGCAATAATCAGTGTGTTATCTACGTGTGAAATAAAACTATAATGGATTCAAGAATGTGGGGTAAACATTTAAAATTCTCTTAACTCTCTAATGATTCGTTCAATATGAATTCGCATGCTTGCAATCCGCTTCGTCTGTAAGACTTCTTGTTTCGTCGATTTGACGTTAGCTACTACGCTTGGAGGTCGAACTGAAAGACAATTTTACCTATTGAGAAGCGATTGTATGCGTTTAAACCCACGATCAGCCATTAAAGAGCAGTTTTCTGGTAGTTTGTCGATAAAACCACTTTGCTCAACTATTAGCGTTTGGGAAATCCTACCTCTGTAACCACTGGATATAAAATTAATATCTCCATCCGTTGTTGCTGATATAAAATATAATATTTTAAGGTATTGCATTTTTTATATTTAGACCATGTAAGTGCTAGTTTCATAGGATCCAATGGCTTTTGTATTTGCATTTCAAAGCAATCAGCGATTGCTTTAATTTAAATAGTTGACCCGGAATGGAATAGTCATGAGCTTCTTGACACTCTTTGCCGAAAGAAAGTAAATCAGGGATTTTAGAACATCTGTCATACGCAGTGATTCGTAAAAAATTCTCTCAGGCTACGCAGCAGACAAACCAAACTAATCTCCTAATCTCTGTAAAGTGTCATCAAGACGAATATTCATAAGAGTCAGTTTAACACTAAACCTACCGACAGTTCTTGTATACGTATTCCTACCGCGCTCGGTCAAATTGACCGGTAATTAAAAAAGTTATCGATTTTAGTATCCAATGCAGATAATGGTTGATTTATTGCTAAATGTATATAAAATGAAGAATTTTCATGAAATTTCGTCCAAATTTATTTATATATAAGTTCAATTATAAACCTAAAAAATAAAAATTGCATGTTTCCCACATGAGAAACCGAACTAAATATTTTGTATATCTCAAATTATTCATAAAAAAAAACAAATAAAATAAAACTTTTATATGCAATGTTATGCATACATACATACTTATATACTATAGTACTACATGTACATACTTTATTCGGCTTCCTTACAATGTTTACAAATTATTTTAGTCTGAAATGTACATTTGTCGCAAACATATTTTTCGCACTTCGAACAGATTTTTGTTGTTTTGTAATCTTTACAAAATCTTATTTGACAAGTTTTTCTTGACAAGTTTTTCAAATCTGAACTTATGGGCGCTGTTGGTAAAAGTATTTGTTCTCGAGATTTTTCATACGTTTCACCGAGCTCTGAAGCTAACTGGAATAGAAATTCCTGCCTCGAAATATTTGCACCTGTCGTTTCTTTGTACAAAACCCAGGCATTTATTCCAGCCAGGTACAAAATGTTGAAAAATACCCGAAGTGGCCACCTACAACTTTTCGACTTTACACTGTATTTCCTTGCTATCTGATCTGCCACATCTACACCAAATTTTGTACTATTATAAAATCTAATAATTTTCGGTAAACGTTTGTTGCTTTTTCTATTTCTATTGATTCATGATTGGAACTTAGGACAAGCATTTTTTTTGGCTTTCTTTTATACACTGTAAGAGTAATGTAATTTGATTTGTACAATTTGCTTGAAAATCTAGCCATTTTATCTTTCCTTTCTTTGGCTAACTTTGGCAACTCCCTTTTGTTCCCACGAATTGTTCCAACAACAGTAGTTTTTTTTTGCAAGTAAATTCTTGGCTAATGATAGACTCGTGAAAAAATTATCTGTTGTTACGTTCCTTCCGCATCCTGTGAAAGGATCCATCAGTTTAAGAACAACGAACTCCCCAAGTGGAGTTGAACATTCTCTCCTTTCATCCTTTCCCAAATAGGGAAACCCATTTATTATATACTTGCTATTGACGTCACACGCCAACCAGAACTTTATTTCAAATTTGTCTGGTTTGTTTGGCATATACTGTGTAAATCTACACCTAGTCTTCGACGGAAACAACTGCTCATCAACAGCAATATATGCACCAGGTTCATAACAATTTTGTGAATTCTCAATAAATTGGTCCCATATTGTAGATATCATAGCAAACTTATTGGTTTGTAAACTCTGGCTTCTTTTGCTCTTCTTATCAAATGGTATGAACTTCATAATTTCGGCAAAGTCGTTTCTGCTCATTGTTTTCGAAAAAAAATCGGGTCCCCAATTTTTATTCCACAATTATGAGACATCCAAATTTTTTGCCTCATATACGTCGCGAGCATATAACAAAGCAATAAATGCATCTAGTTTTGTTGCATTTAGCTCCCACTTAGTCCCCAACACCCTAAATGCTTCTTCTTCTGTACATTTTATAATATGATCCATTATACGCTGATCAATGATAAGAGAAAATGCCGTCTTCATTTGTCCTTTCAGTATATGTCGTTTAGCATATCCTGTTGGCCCTGACGTAACCCTAAAAATATTATGCACTGGTATCCTACCAGGTTTGGGACTTCCGTTTATTTCTTCCCAGACTGTTCCATCAGCGGCAGTTCCGATACGTTGATCCTCTGAATCTGTCTCACTTTCGGATCTCAATAAAACTCTTTTTCTTTTCTGCCCTCGACGCTTATTTATAATATTCTCCACTTCATTATCGCTCTCTGACTCCAATTCACTTGTTGTAAGTAGCTCTTCATCCGTTTCCATGTTTTCTTCAGTTCCAGAAATTTCTTGTTCTGAACACTCTTCTTCTATGTCCGTTACATTTCTCAGGTACTTTGTAATTTTGGAACGCTATGACATTTTTAGGGTAAATATCTACAACAGAATCTTACACTATGTAAGGAGTACAATATTTACATTCAAGTTTTGATACTTTACCTTATCTCCTTAAAATAAGCAATTGTAAAAAATTGCATAAGAAACGCAAGTGCGCTACCTGAGACTACTCAATACTATTGTTGTCTGCTTTATTCAATCGCAACCAACTCTGAGGTACATTCTACTACTCGCTCGAAGAGTAAAACTGTTCGGGCGTGGTGTTTCGCTCTTCGAATGTTTGTAGGACCGCGTGAACGCTTGTGTTTGCTAGTCATGGCTCGACTATCAGCGCTGTTATGTGCGGTTTCACTCTTCGAAGTTTCACTCTTCGAGCAAGCAGTGTAACTGTAAAGTATTGTCTCATAGCGACGGTCGGTCATATTGACCGACGCGGTAGGTAGGACACATGATAAATTTTTTTAGCAAAGAGAAAGAATAACTAGAAGTGCAGAGTGAAAAAAATATTATATGCATATTCTAAGAATTGCCATATAGTTCGATAACGGTATTATAACGTTTAAAGTGTGTACATCTTATAAAAGTTTTAAAACGGTCAATTTGACCGGTACTGGTAGGTTTAGTGTTAATATTGTCCACGGGGATTTTAGTATGAATATGGATCAAATCAATAATCTAATACCAATCACTGCGAATGCCAGTATAGTGCATACAATTATTACTAAAAAAATAGTTATTTATTATAACACTTTTTTTCACTTTGTAATGTAATATTCCTTATTTCTTGTGTTTGTTGTTTATTTAGTATGGGGCTCGAGGGGAAAAGACTCAATATGGACAGGATAGAAATTTGAACGGGCGGTACATTTAATGATTGAACGATTTTTTAAACAATATGACATCAATATCACACATCATTCACGAATATAACAAAATTATTATTTATCAATTTAATTTCAAAAACAAAGAATATTCAGTTAATATTATAAATCAACGATTTCTTACACAATATGACATCAATATCACACATCATTCACGAATATAACAACATTATTATTTATCAATTTAATTTCAAAAACAAAGAATATTCAGTTAATATTATAAATTAACGATAGCATCAAGCAGCACTGTCGCAACAAATCGGTGTACACACAGCAACAATGGTGCACACTTTTGAAAGAGGCCAAAACAACAATGCCTTACTCCGTCAATGAAGTAGTACAAAGAAAAATTCACGATTTTTTAGAAATCTCAAAAAATTTTAACTGGACGCCAATCAAAATTGCGAGTATTCGGGAAATATTCGTTCAACCTTACGTCGATACAGTCCGCGTTAAATATGATTTCGATCAAGAAGGACGGGAGATGAAAATCTTAGAAAAAAAACAAAAATATGAATGATGTTCAGTCGTTTCAATTGAAACAGACATCACATAGAAAATTGCCTCTTGCTCCAAGGAAAAAAAAAGATTTACTAGCAATGCTTGACAGAGGTTTCATTCCTATGGAATATAATCAAGCTTTTTCGAGAATATTAGACGATAGCGATCTCTAAGATTCCAGTAAATTTGTTGAATCGTATTTTCAATAATGTTATTATTTTTTTAATAGTGTCTGAGAATCCGTCCAGATGTGTTCGATGGAATCTGAGAAGATATTGAAAAAATATGAGTATTCACTCGACGCAGGGAAAAATAAAACCAGACAGAAAGATGGTCTATAGAGAAAGTGGTTTTTATTCTACCATCCACTATTTCACTACAAAATATCTAAAATAGAAAAAAAAATAAAGATATAAATTAAAATACAAAGAATTGAAGTTAAATTTTGATTTGAGTGAAACATTTGAGCAGCATATAATTACATTAATTATGTGCTGCATTTATGAGTTACTTGAGTAGCACACAATTATATTAATTGTGTGCTGTGATTATTGAGAGCAGTGTACGTGCTGCAGCCAGTGCTGCCGTGCACGCCACGCAATGAGATATGTGAGTGCGCAGATTGATTTTACTAATTCCAGGAACTTCTTAATAAGCTAGAAAATTTGAATGCACAGAGAGTCAGTGCCTGCACATGCAACTCTGGTACTTGAGTGCTGGAATTCTACTAAAACGGACTGTGAAGCAGTCAACGCTGTACTGCATAACAAAATGAGAGTATGAGGATGCACAAATGAGTAGAAATATTCAAAGTATTTCCTCAGCAGGTTTACTGGGGGAAAATACAGTGAATAGAGAGCACATGCGCAATTATATTAATCGAGCAGGCAAAATGTAGTGATGAAAACCGTGGTACAGCGAGTGCGACAGAGCACGCCAAAGTGTGAGACCTTTATGTTGATGTACCGACTTATTTTCTACTCCTCAACGACATTGAATTGCACTGAATTGTGACGGTGTACTCTTACCGTATATTTGAGTCCTGTTGAGCTTGAAAATGCTGAGAAAATCCGGTGAGCTGGTGAAAAATCCGAGAGTGTACCGAGGATGTGTGCGCTGTCCAGGCGGTCTTTCACAAAAGTGTCAAAAATAGCAATATGGCTGCGTAATACGAAAGCGTCGTTGAGCGCTGGAGTCAAATTTAGGGAGATAGCCGGTGAGCGAAGCCGAAGTCAAGTGAGAGAGATAACCTCTCGCTTAACGCGGCATGCCTGCGAGGCACAGCCTCGGTTCCGCGAGGCCCTTCCTCGGCTATCTCCGATCCAACCGAGCGCGGCGTCCTACACAGCAGCAACAGGTCGACGCACGGCGAATATCGATCGCCGTGCGCCAGCTGATTTTCCAACAAATAGAAAACGAATATAAATGTTTAAGGGTGTACAGGCGATACACCCTTAATGTTTTTCATTTATTCCTTATAGTGTTCCCGAAAAATTTTCTAAAACATTTGTGAAAGTTCTGAATCTTATTCGATTTAGTTCGGCAAATATACTACTTTTTCCAGTGCAAATCGAAATATGCTAGTTTTCGCGACGGAAGCCGAAACATGCTACTTTTCGCGGCAGAAGCCGAATCATGCTGGTTTTCGCGATCAAAGCCGAAACATGCTAGTTTTTGCGTCGAATATCGAAACGTGTTGGTTTTTGCGGTGGAATTAGAAACGTGTTAGTTTTCGTAAGAAATTTTAATCGTGTTCTTTTTCGTAAGCAGTGTCGATATGGAAAAAAGGACGCAAACCAAAAGATGATGTGCATTTTACCAAAGACTGGGCCAAATATTCCAGATTCTCTTTCAACGCTATTAGACATTTTTCATTGCCTTTTTCCAATTCATTTTATTAACTACCTCGTAGTAAGCACGATTTTTTACGAAAGTAAAGTAAATAGTAAAGCAGATCCTGTATCAAGAAATGAGTTTTAAATATTTTTGGGAATCAACATCCTGATCTTTACATATGTTAATTCATGACTGTCAATCGTTTTGGATTTTTGTTGAATACATTTCACGTTAACGATGCGAATCAGGAGATTAGAAAAGGAGAACCAGGATATGATGAATTTTTCAAAATAAGGCCAATGATTGGTAAATTGAATGAGTCGTTCAAAAGCTGTTTCAAACCAAATCAATATCAAGCTATCGATAAATCGATGATTAAATTCAATGGTAGAAGTTCGCTAAAGAAGTATATCACTGCTAAGCCAATAAAAAGAGGTTACAAAGTATGGGTTCATGCTGATTAAACTGGGTATGTCAGATATACTCAGGCAAAGAGAAAAGTAGAGTCGAGAAAGGATTAGGTACTCGTGTAGTGCGGGATCTTACACGAGAAGTCGTCGGCAAATCTCACCATGTTTTTTTCGATAACTTTTTTACAAGTATTGATCTTATCGCTTCTCCAAAAGCCCATGTTATCTATGGTTGTGGAACAGTTCGTAAAGATCGGATTGGATTTCCAAAAAACGATAAACAGATCAAGAGAGGTGATCAAGAGTATCGTACATCTTCCACAGGGATGTTATGCCGGTACCGCGTAATTGGATTATTCGGTATTCGGTATAATATTAAAAAGTTATTATTTTTTGGGATCGTTTGCCGATTAGGAGATGGATCTCGAGTATTGGTGAAAACGCGAATTTATATAAATGGAAGTATTTATTATAGGCAACGGTAACTGATTTTCTAGCTCTGAAATGTGCATAAGTTTATTTATAACTCTTTCTTCATGAGCAAAAATTGCAAAAATAATTTTAACCCTTTCGCCTACAACCACGAGTGAGGCTCGTGGTCAGGTTTTCGAGCCAAAACTGATTATCACGAGCCTGGCTCGTGGTACGTCCTCCGGGCCAAATGTAAACACAACGTGTTGACTAGTGCACTTAGTTGCATGTTATCCTTGACTACGTTCGCACATAAAAATATATTTCAAAGTATCCCTCACAATGTCTCGAAAAAGAAAATTTTCTGTTGGGGACAGTGACAGTGACAGTGATTTGTTACATACTTCGGATAGTGATAATGACAGTAGTGACATTGTACGTCCTGTAAAAAAAAGTTTGAGGCGAATAGTTATATCGGATGATACCGATGATGAAGATGGCATTTATCATCAGCAACCAGAGCACTGGATTTGGAAAGACGTGGAAAATAATCCAAAAATCTGGGTTTATACAGAGACTCCTGGCATAAAAGCGACAACCTTATGTCAGTTAGGAGAAAATAAAGACGAATTAAATATATTTAATATAATATTTGATAATCGGTTCTGGGAAAATATTGTAACAGAGACTAATCGATACGCGGAAAAAATGAAGACCAACCCAAACCAAATACGAACAATCGACAAAAATTGGTTTCCTGTGGATGGTAATGAAATGAAAATATATTTTGCATTATCCATAGTAATGGCTCAGGTGAAAAAACCAACAATTCAAATGAATTGGTCTAAGAGGGCCGTTATCGAAACACCTATATTTCGAAAATCGATGCCGCTAAAAAGATTTCTGCAAATTACCAGATGTTTGAATTTTGCAAATAATAATACCGGTGACAGTTCATATAAGTTAAGGAAAATAAAACCTGTGATCGATTTTTTTAATGAAAAATTTAAAGAAGTATATACAATGAAAGAAGACATTGCCATCGATGAGTCGCTCATGAAATATAAGGGGCGCATGTCTTACAAACAATTTAATCCATCAAAAAGGGCAAGATTCGGCATTAAATTTTACAAATTGTGTGAGTCAGATTCCGGTTGTTGTTACAACTTTAAAATATATACAGGCCGTGATAAAATAAATGTTGATAATAGTGCTTCTGAAAGTGTGGTCAAACAGCTATCACAGTCAGTGTTGCACAGAGGACACACATTATACATCGATAATTGGTACTCTTCACCAAAATTATTTATGACACTATCACGCAATAATAAAACTAATGTCAATGGCACAGTACGTTCTAATAGAAAGAACATGCCAAAAGATTTCTGTAAAGCAAAACTAAAAACGGGAGAATATAGAATGAGAAGCAGTAACGGAATACTGGCTTTAAAATGGAAAGACAAACGAGATGTGCATATTTTATCTACAAAACAAAGGAATGATCGGAATTGATCGGCAAGACCAGATGCTACCGTGCTTTCCGATCATGAGAAAATATCTGAAAGGATATCGAAAAATGTTCTTTTATATGTTCGATATTGCACTTTTCAACTCATACATTTTGTTCAACAAAATAAATAACGGAAAAAAACAGAGTTACGTGGAATACAGGATTGAAATTGCCGAATCTCTACTGAAGAGTATACCAACACCAGACTATAAACAACGAGGACAATTATCGTACGGAGATTTACCAGAGAGACTGCACGCGAAACATTGGGGTCACTTTCCTAAGCATATTGATCCAACATCATCGAAGTCAAAACCAACAAGGCTCTGTAAAGTTTGTACGAAAAATAAAAAACGTAGTGAAACAACGTGGGAGTGCAAAAGATGCAAAGTTCCGTTACATGTACCAGTATGCTTCGAAAAATATCACACGATTAAAGATTATTAATTTTTGTAAAAACGCTAATTGTGTGCAATGAGAATGTATTCAGAAATTGGACTTAAGTGTTATTGATTTATTCTTTTCGCGAATTATGTATTTCTAATAGGTACGACACCCGACGTAAGTCGTGTGCGATTGGTACAAGATAGATTTGCCGAGGCGCGGAATGGCTCGAAGGCTCGGCAGTTCGGTTTGCGTTTTGGGACCACGCTGTTGAATCTTACGTGGTAGGGCAAGGGGTTAAAAGCATAAAAAAACGTTTATAAAAATTTAGAAAATAAAAAAAAAACAAAAAATGGAACTGGTTCCCTTCCACGTCCTCGCTGTCAGTTCTGGGTAACGCGAAGAGTGGAAAAACCGTTATGGGTTCCAGAATTTTCGACTATAGATTATAATCTTCATCTTTTCTACATCCATTATATCATATAATTTCCATTAATTTTAGATCCGCCATTTCAAATTAAAAAAATGTGATATCGGATTCGCAATCAACGACCCCAAAAACACCAAGCACAAAGTTTGGAAACCTGTATGAATTTTTTCGATTCGACGTCCACCGTATTGAATCTGCCATTTTGAATTTCGAAAATCTGATGTCAAATTCATAATTAGCGACCACGAAAATCCCTAAAGTACAAAGTTTGAGAAAAATTGATAATATTTTTGGATTTACGTTCGCCATAGTGCATCCGCCATTTTGGATTTTGAAAATTTGATACCGGATTCGGAATCAGCGACTCCAAAAACCCTTAAGTACAGTGTCACATCCGCAGTCGATTCCTATATTGAAACAGCGATATGAATACCCCCTAAATTATCAAACATGAATTTTAACCAATAGACACTCTTCATACCGAATAATTATGTTTTCTATACAGTATAAATAAGAACACCAGAATATTGGAACGAACCATCTACGAGGGTGCTGAATCAGCAGCGCATCTTCTTCAGAGCCACGCGGCAACGCGAGGTGAATACCATACACTGCGCTTATCACCAGGGCATAGACTCTCGCTTCTCTCGCTACTTGATAACCACCTTTCTCTCTCTCACCCATTACAATATTACAACCAGGAGGAACTCCTCGCTAATTTCGTTCTCCCAATACTATGCAACTTTCTGCTCTCAATTAAAAGCCCTTTTGAGGGAAACCAATAACATAAAATCTTACCAATATATAGTAAAAGTAGAGTCATATGTTCGCCAATAAAATCTTCCGAGTTCAAGTCAAACCATTGTGACGAATAATACCTGTACATATTATTACGCTTCATACATTCAACATAGAGACAATTCATTCCACACACACACACGCACACGCACTTTTACCGACGAGAGCATCCCCACTATTCTGTGCATCCAGTATGTTAGATTTACTCTTAAATGTTAAGTTAATGTTTAGTTACCTAGCAACGTCGATTATTTTAGGCTGAGATCATCTAGTTTTATTGTATAAATATGAGGGCCAGAGCATCAATCAGGCAGTCTTCAACCATTTCTTGAACCACTAGCTACTAATTGTCTTCCAGCAGACACCCTTTAAAACTAGAATCATCAGTAGTAAACACTATTCGGAAACCAGTGGTCAGTCACCACTAGGGAAAACAACACGCCATTCACGACAGTCACGAGATCCCTCTCAACACTGTAATTAAATTCTTTTATCTCTTTCATCGCCACTGACTGACGCTCATAGCTGCTCTATTCACATATTACATACACATTATTATTTCTTCAAGACTCAAATGTATTTTCCTTTTTGCGTTCTCTCGCTATCCTTTTCCTGAATAAATTCTCATTTGTTATTAATATAATATAATATAATATAATTTCAGCAAATCGTGTAGTTCCACTCAGTTCACTACGAACCATCGACCAATTCCCTTGCAACACCCACCCGGAATCCTCGTAAGGACGGAGCCCCGAGAGGCTCACTCACTCCTTATTCCCTTGTGAGGATGGAGCCCTGAGAGGCTTACTGATATTATAATCCTCCCTTAAATATTCACTTCCATACCTAGAACTCGTCGAACTGGGAGGAACTTCCAACTAAAGAAACTAGAACGCCTATACTCCAGCCCAACCAGTGCGTGTTATCATCCGACAGTGATGGGCGGCGTACCAAGCGACAGTCAGTGCCCATAAATTCTGAGCGATCAAATTATTCCACACAAATATTTCATTTTCAATCCTGAGTATGGTAAATTGTAACCAATTCAATTAAATTCATCAGCTCCGCCCTTGGCCGGAATCGACATCCGAGACTCGAGGTTTTGAGAATATTATGAATGGCACTTATTAACTACTTCGGCAAACTAACGCCATTATTTATTTTTCTTTTCCCTTGTTGCGAATTTTTGTCAGTCTCTAATTCCTGTTTGGTACATTCCGGGCTAAAACAGCAGAGACAAACAACCCGTGAGTATAACATTCGCACTGAATTACATCTTCACACATTTATCTGAATACTCCAGTCCCTTCTAGACATGACAACGGAGTTTTTAAAAAATTGATAGCATTTTTGGATTTACCTCCGCCATATTGTATCCGCCATTTTGAATTTCCGCTATTGGAAATCTGATGCCGGATTCGTCATGAGCTACCCCAAAAATTCCGGTATTCGAAGTTTTGTGGAATTTAGTGCTATTTCCAAAGTAGAAATAAATTTTTTTTTTTTTTTTTCAGAAAACCAGCATGTTTTAGGTGATTGTTTATTTATAAAAAATGAATAATAAAATATCTTGAGTTAAAAACATGTTTTGAATAAAGGTAAAGGTATATTAAACCTAAAAAGAGTTTCAAAAACTCGACTCCAAACGATTGAAAAGTCGTTTCAATAATAAAAAACTGATAAGATCTAGGTGTCACTGGGTAATATACCATGGCGCCAAGGGTTAAATAACATATCGCAAAAAATTGCAAACTTTGTGCCACCAATCGATAGACTTTGAGTCGTCTTAATAAAGTAACTTGATATGTTTTATATGCGCCTAGAGACAATTTCGAACACTGGTAAACTAAAAGTGAAGGAATAATTTATCTATGTCGTCACTGGTACAGCGAGCTATGCATAGTAACCATGTAAATTAGTTTAGTAAAAAAACGCCATTTTTTCATTTTATCCTATTGTAGGGCAATTCTGGGAATCATTACCATATTTTTTCCGTTTATTGAGTAGAGCTGTCTTAGTAGCTTCCACGTTATTTTTATTTATTGTAAGGAAACAATCGAAGCAATTCGTGAATTACTCAACAACAGGGTTGGAAACAGTATAGAGATAATTTACCAACTTCTTATCAGTGTGGTTTTTATGAGTCCATTTCTGAATTGTGTGATTCGATTCTCTACGAAGGCTTGCCATAGTGGACGCGTCTTTGTCGCCTATGAGAGTTAATGAGGTACGGAGTAGTTAATAGAAGTATGTTTGGTATTATATTTTCAATAGTCCAATACAATTGGAATCTTTAGATAGACTTATATATTGCTTCAAATAAAACCATAAAACCGCTCAAAAATACCTGTGGAATAAAAGATAGATTGATTGGCCCTAGTTCAGGATACTACTAGAAATAAGACATACGAGCCATACTCGTATATGACTAGGTAGTCACGAGATCAAAAACAAAAACTACACGCGGACAAAGCAGTAACCGATACACGAAGCAATTAATTATCTATACGGGAAAATAATTTTTTTTTATGATATCGTCTAGGGCCAATATCGCGATGCTGTGGTTATTTAATAACAGTGCTGTGGAAAAAGGTTATTAAAGTATTCCATACTGCTAGCAATTATTCATTTTCATATTACAACATCTGCCTGCCCTGATTATTTTTACAATTGTAGTCATAAAGTATTCTGAAAATCGTTCAACAACTGGGGCACGATAAGGTTGTTATATTAAAACTTCATTTAGAATGTCAAATAAGCACATGTAAGAAAATCGAAAATCTACTATTCTGAATTATGTGATTTCTTAACTTTCATTTGCAATATATAATGAGGGCTCTTCTGGTTTTTAGAGCTGCGAGACTACTATCTTTAGTTGTACTGTCTACAACAGGGACCACAATTCTTTCGTAACGTTTCCGCAAACTATGATTAATTATAGATATATTGAGTGCTGCGCAAATTGTGTTGAAATGTATTTCACCAACACCACCATTTAATATCGCTATAAACATATAACATTGGCATTTTTTACTAAATATAAACAACATAATGTACGTCACAATAACTTCTCGAATACAGGGTAAGCAAATTCTTATCTGAAGCTACCTCCAAATTCACGTGAAATCTGGAGTTAGACCTTTGAACGTGGTCCTTTGTTTGTGATTAATTAATTAATCATTTTTGTATGCGGTCATATGTTTCTTCAGAGTGATAAATCTAAGCGACAATGTAATTGACCAAGTCTGATCGAAAATTTCTGGCAGTTCGCAACCCGGTTAGAGTCAGCGCCACCTAGATTCCTGCGTTATCGATCTCAGAAAGATCTCTAACAATCGAATCCTTAATTATTTTTTGTGCTTTGTTATGTTTCGGTTCAACTGTTCTGAAGTTAACACCTTTTAGAACCTGCTCAGTTTGTTGAGAAACTGGTAAAGGAAAAGAGGATGATACTCGCAAGGTATGCACCAGCCTATATATATTAGTTATACAATATCGTAATCTACCTAAGATTGAAAATCAGCAAGATAAATGCAATCTCGTCGGTACATGTTTAAATATTTATACAATATGTTCATCAATATATGCATATCCTCTCAATTGATACATATTTATACAATATGTTCATCAATATATGCATATCCTCTCAATTGATACATATTTATACAATATGTTCATCAATATATGCATATCCTCTCAATTGATACATATTTATACAATACGTTCATCAATGTATGCCCTAAGCATAAGTGGTAAAGAAAAAAATTCCATTTAATAGTTGCATAAAACAAATTTGATGCTGTTCTGAGCACCTCAGGGTTGTGTAACGCCTTAATTAAATCTCAGTCACTTTCGAGGGCAACGGGGAGTTTTTTCCTGGCGTTCACGTAATGTTGGAACGTCGCAGTGTTGAAATGAGTTTGGCTTTCGGGTGCGAGGAGACGGGCTCTTTCATATCTTCAGAGCGCGAGGTTTTTCCGTACAACGCTACTTGTTCAACACCCAACTGTTGTATTATAAAGGGCGACTTAGAGGTTCTATAAAATTAAAACAAGGTGCCAGGAAGTAAAAGATCCAGTGGGGAAAATACATCGAGGCCCTGACTCACGTCTGGATGGTAGTGCTTCGGGCGATAAACCGTGGGAGGTTGGAGGGCGGAGCAACGCAATCTCGTGCGTTCAAATCGAATTATGTAATTAAAGAAGCCACACAACCTGAGACTGGCGGTAGGCGAAACCCCATAAATTCTTCTCTCGCTTTTCTTCTTTTCTATTCCCTCCAATTTGTCTACCCTCGCTTACTCCATCTCTATCGTGTCACGTATTTCAAAGTGACCAGTTCGCACGGGTCTTCCTGTACATGTACCGATTAAGAATGCATACGTGTCTACCTCTACTCAGCAGCCAACGCTGAATGTTGTCAACCCCTACCACAAATCCTTCAGCGTCCTCTTCATTTTATCTGAAGAACTCAAAAGTAGTCTCCAAAGCAGTCGGTTTCTAGGGGTGATTATAAGATAGCAAAGAAATGCAGCAGAAAAGAGTCGATCTTAAATGGTGGGTATGACAAACTATAATTTGTATATAATCATGAAAACTAATACCTTCGTGTTTAACATATCAAGTATCTAAAATGCCCATCTAAATTAAAGTGCCCCTCACGATAAACGTTTTCTTCTACTCTCTAGAAACTATCTGTAAGGTAATTATCTATTTATGAACATATAAAATATCATTATAAGAGATATTATACTGAAATAATATACTCAAACATCTTTTAAGCCATATTTATAAGTATTTAATGCAACATTTAATGTTTTATATTTAATATAATGTAAAATTTAATGTAACAAAGGATACAAAAACTTCGTTTGATCTTATGGCTAGCCGAGACTTCATCGTTTAGAAGTTAAAATTCATGAGCGAATCAACTGATTTTTTCGAGTAGATTAATCAGAACCGAATAAATATTTAACATTTTCGTTCTTATAAACGTTAACAGAGAAAGTGGCAATCTTAGCATAAGTGATTCTTCATTTATGTAGACTTGAAATCTCCATCGTAAACAATACACATATTCCAACGCTTCTTCCAAACTTTAAACCACTTTTCATAGGCCGATTTTAGAATCGCCTTCAGCTCCTTCTGCGAATTCTTCTTTATCGCCTCAATCATCGCAAAACGCTTTCCGCGAAGTGGTAACTTGAGTCGTGAGAACAGGAAAAAGTCACACGGGGCCATGGCAGGTGAATACGGAGCTTGCGGAACGGTATCAACGTCGTTTTTGGTCAAATAGTCGTGTACCAGATGAGATGTGTGAGCCGGTGCATTGTCGTGGTGAAGAAACCACGAGTTGTTTCTCCACATGAAACTCGTCTCATGCCCAAAACATCGTGAATAACGCTCTGCACTGATCCGAACCAGACACCAAGATCGGCTGCTATCTCCCTGATGCTTACACGACGATCTTCGAGCACAATTTTCTTAACTTTTTCGATGTTTTCGTCAGTCACAGACGTGGATGGACGACCGGAACGAGGCAAATCATCAACCACAGTACGGCCCGCCTTACACTTTTTGTACCACTTGTATGCTTGTGTTTTCGACGTCGTCAAGTCCCCGTAGGTTACCGGTAACATTTTCAACGCTTCCGCACATGATATTTTGTTAGAAACACAAAATTTCAGGCACACTCTTTGCTCAACTAAATTCGACATAGCGAAATTCGCAGAGTACACCAAACGATGACTTATTTACAAAGCTATTACGCACAAACTATCTGACACATTGCGCTTAAAAGTGACATGTTAACAACTGACAGATGTACCAACCTAGAAAAAAATATATTTTGACAACACTTCAAGGGCTGCTCGTTTAAATGAGAAATTCCGGGTACTTTTTGATCGTAAGGTACTTGTGCTCGAGATAGTTATTGTGTCATCTAATGTAAAAATGAAGCTGCTCAACATGTTTCTGGTCTGCTTTAACAAATCAATGGAAAAATAGACGGTCTATGAGTTATTAAAATATTTTTGATATATTTTAAAGAAGTTGTAGTATGCTGAAGTTGATCGATATTGCATAATTCCACTAGGTAAGATCAAAGTTGTAATCCTGCCATGACTTTTAATCTGACTCCATTTATTTGTTTGTTCCATAAATGATTCAATAATAATTACTATTTCAAAATCGCCAACTCCCGTAGTAACAGTAAAATATGTGATTATTTCATGGAAAAGAAATATAAAGTATTTTTAGCAAGAATTCATTTAAACGAGTTATGAAAAATAAATAACTCTTTCCATTACTTCCATTACATGGCATTTTTTAATCAGTTTTCGTGTAAAATCGTTTCATTTTTGTTTTCAATCAAATGTTCAGATATTTCACTAACAATGGGATCAGGTATTAGACAATAATAATTAATATGGGATCATTTTTGGAAGACATAAAATAATAGAGTGAGCTGAAAATTAATGGGAAGGACTCACCTCTGACCATGATGCACGAAATGTGATAACGAATGGGAGAACCCAAATCGTGCGAAATTTATTAATTGGACCTCTCACAACGGTTGTTGCTCGGAGTCACCCGCATCGGATATTTAGCTCTATTGATTCGTCGGCAATAAGTATCGACTTATTAAGAAATTCGGGATTTTTTTCCAATAGAAGATGATATCGGTTTGTTGCCGTCCACAGGTACACGCGTAGCATAGAAAAATCCCGATAATGGACAATATCTCGTTTTCAGACAAAGAGCTGTCACAAAATTGATGTTTCTGCTAAAGTCATCTGGAAACGATGACGAAACTTATTACTTTAAAACGTGCAATCGAATACGTGTCTGTTTTGTATCTATTATATTATGAGATAACGTTTATTCGTGGTATATAAATGCAGACCGATATGAAAAGATAGAATAAGAATGTGGAAAAAATAACTGCAGTGGTTTCTCAAGAATACAGTAGAATGAGCTGCGCGTATAAGAGAAATACGACAAAAGGATTCGGAATGAGAGGGAAAAAACGAGGAGGGGTTACGGAAGTAAGAGGAAAATGAAGAGAAGAGACATAAAAGTTAAAATAGATATGGCCCCTGGGTACGTTATCGCGTTGTCTGTAAGTTCTGTCGTCGTCGCTAGGCGTCCGGAGTATTGATCCAAGAGGATGATTTTTAAGACAAGCTTCTCACGAGCAACCACAGATGGCTCCGCTATGCGTCACTAAAGCAGTCCTGCGGTTATTAGGGGCGTATTATATTACACTCGACTGCAAACTATTTATAAATTAATACATTCATCCATTTGTTTTTGTATAGCAGTTATTCGCTTCTTTTCATGGACATCACTCTTAAGAAGACACAATAACTATCTTTTTTCATTATGTATCTTTGTGTTAATACAGGGTGCGCCATCTCAATCTGGTCGATGGAAGTATTGAATAACTCTGACAGATTTTAACCGACCAGCGTCGTACAACACGTTTCGTATAGGTTATTTCAGTACAATTTCAACCATGTATCGCTATACGCCGAAAGAACGCTTGGCTTACGCTAATAACGTTAGTCGAATGAAGGAAGCTGAGCCGGATTTTTGGGAGCGAATTCTGATGACCGACGAGGCTCATTTCACCCTCTCTGGCGCTGTCAACAAACAAAACTGTCGCATGTGGGGCACCGATAATCCTCATATTATTCACGAAACTCTATTGCACGATGAGAAAGTGACAGTTTGGGCCGGTGTTTGCTCAAAAACCACCATTGGACCATTTTTCTTCAGAGTTGGTGAAACTGTCAATGGGGATCGATATCGGTGGATGTTGGCACACTTTGTTTTACCACAAATGCGTGAAAAAGGTCTTAAGGAATTTTGGTTCCAACAAGATGGTGCGACATGTCACACTGCGCGCTCAACAATGGACTATTTGCGTCGGAAGTTCCCAGGACGTGTGATATCAAAGAAAGGTGATATTGACTGGCCACCAAGATCGCCGGATTTGACTGCACCGGACTTCTTCTTGTGGGGATTTTTGAAAAGTAAAGTCTATGCCAACAAGCCGAAGACCATAGAGGAGCTAAAAAACAACATTCGAGCCGAAATCGCAGCGATATCGCCCGAGACGCTGGCAAATACAATGGAAAATGCCGAAAAAAGAGCTCATTTTTGTCTCAGTAATAAAGGCGGACATTTGATCGATGTGGTTTTTGGAAACTAATCAAAATAAATTGTAATGAATCAAATTTAATAAAAAAATACGACTTTGTGAAATCTGTTGAAAATTCTCTAAGTTATTCAATACTTCCATCGACCAGATTGAGATGGCGCACCCTGTACAAACCAGCATAATCCTGTATATTTGATTTGGTTTGATAGTCACTTCTAAAAGTCATTTTTGAAACTATTATTACATGTTTTTGAGAAAAAAAAAGCAAAAATATAATAACTAATAATGATTTAATGTAATTTTATTCTATGTCCAAATATTAAAAGTACGATTGCAAGTCGATAGAATATTTACATTAGTTATAAACACCTATACATTTTTTATATGCGTAAAAAACGAGTTTTTGTTTCGCGAAAAAAATGTCGAGATTTTAATATCAGAGTACTCAAAATTAAAGTTACTCCTCTTTCATGGTGGAATATTTTATTAAAATCTGTACGACCATTGAAATTTTACATTCCGTTTTTTAATGGAAAATGACGCAAACACGCTAACTTGAGCAAGATGCAAGCAATCGGGCTGTAGTTTTCTACAAAAGGGAATTAACACCCAAGGTTGGTTGGTGTTGCATTTGGACAGAATCAGCGAAAGGATTTAAATATTAAGACTTTAAAAAAAAAATCTACTGTAGATTTCCTTTTTATAACTGAACTAGCTAATTTACCCGGCGTTGCCCGAGTGCCACATCATACGGGGAATAACAGCTAAATTGAATTTTTTAAATGTTATTAAAAGCCACATTATTTTTAGTGGTATGATAAAGGGTGTTTTGTCGGGGTGGTTTTAAGTGACTTTGAAATCGAGTGACCTTGCTTAGGTCTTATCTATTTGTTTGTGAAGTTTTGTTTAAATCGGTTAAGGCAGAAAAACAAACTATTTTAGGGATAAAGGGGTGGTTTTAAGGGGTGAGCTGTAAATATTTAATACATTTTCTTATAAAAAGTGAAAACAATTTTAATATAATTAATTATATATTTTACGCAATCACTTGCGAGTACACAATATTTTTTGTTGTTCCGCCTGGGGTGTAAATGTACAAATTTTTTGGATTGCCAGCACGCGAACAGGCGACGTAAAGCTGTCCGTGTGAAAAACATGGCTCATGAAGGTTGATGCCTGCCGCTGCTAACGACTGCCCTTGCGCTTTGTTGATGGTCATGGCAAAAGCTAAACGCACCGGGAACTGTAATCGCTTGAAGCTGAATGGCATTCCTTCAGTAATTATTGGAATGCGTGGAATGAAAACGTCTTCTCCTTTGGCACATCCAGTTAGAATTGTTGCTTCAATGATGTTATTGTGTAATTTCTTCACGCAGAGCCTGGTTCCATTGCATAGTCCCGGTGTGTCCAAATTTCTTAATAGCATTATAGGTGTTCCAACTTTAAGAGTCAAATTGTGTGGTGGTACACCCGTAATGTCCAAAGAATTCAGAAATTCTGCCGGGTAGAGAACAGCTTGCGCTGTGTCTGTGACAGTGTCAACAGATTTGTATAATTTGGAATCTCCTGGAAGAAGGTTCTGGATTTCTTCGTTGATATTGTTGACACTGTAATTTTTTGGCGCCAGAATCGCTCTCTCGCAAAGCCACCCATGGTTCTTGTGATTTTGTTGTATATTTGGAAAGACTTTTTCTGCAAGTTCTTCAACTGAATTCAACAATTGGCAAAATCCAGTTGGGAATGCAATCAATCCAATGTCTTGGTCTACAGTAATTCTTCCATTGCCAAGTTGTAGCAACAGATTTGAAAATGACCGAAGTGTTGAGTCATTTTGCAGTTCAACCCGCATGTTGGTAGTTAAAGATAATTTTTTAACTTTGTGCCAGAGTGTTGATGATTTGAGGCAAGTATTGATTTCATCAGCTGGTGTTGAACGCGGAACAACTGGCAGAGTCTGGTGAAAGTCTCCTGCCAACACAACAACTACGTTTCCCATGAGCTGCTGATTTTCTCGCAGATCTTTAAGTGCCATGTCGACCGCTTGTCATTGTATAAATTTTGCGTAACGTGTCGTTATCTCTCTCCGTCATCGCTGCTCGCAAGCGCCGTGCGTAATATGTGTATTTGTATAATGTATATTATATACCATATACATACATTATACACAAAGTAAAGTGCAGCGCTCATTTTGCAAATTATCAAATCGCTCAGCGCTCTTTGTTACGTTCGCTTCAATATAAACTCTCTTCATATGTATGAGAATTTTCGAGTGCATTGAGCTATTGGTTGAGTGAGATTATCGTCAGAAGATAATTTCGAGCTCTGATTATAATTTATAGCTGATTTCCCGGCGATGCCCGAGTGTCACATCATATGAGGAATAATAGCTAAATCGGTGTTTAAAAAAGTTGAAAAAAACCGCATTACTTTCAGTGGTGGATAAAGATTGTTTTCGTTGGGGGTGGTTTTATGGGGTGAGACATATAGAGTGAGTGAGTTTCTATTTTGTTTGTGAAGTTTTGTTTAAATCCGTTAAGGCAGAAAAACTAACTATTTTTAGGGGATGAAGGCGCGATTTTAAGGGGTGAGCTATATTTATACAGTGAACTTCCATTAGAACTTATCAAAATTTGTGTAAAGTTTGGTTGAAATCAGTCAACGGGTGTGGATTTTTATACTAAATCTTTTTTAAGGGTTTAAGTGGGTGGATATCTATACAGTACGACCTTTGTCGTACACGTCTTAGACCCGCTATAATATTTGTGTAAGGTTTGGTTGAAATCAGTTGATTCGCGTGAATATTTTTGAAGAATCTTTTTTTAGGGAATGAAGAGGGTGGGGTTTAGGGGTGAGATATATCCAGTGACCTTCTTTAGGCTCTTAACAATATTTGTGTTTGGTTTGGTTGTAATCGGTGAAGGCGTGTGGATTTTATTAAGAATTTTTTTAGGGGATTAAGGTGGTGGTTTTCAGGGGTGAGATATATACAGTCGCCTTCCTTTGGTCTTCAACAATATTGGTATAAAGTTTGGCTGAAATCGGTCAACGCGTGTAGCTTTGTATAGCCGGACAGACAGACAGACAGACAGACAGACATTCATTTTTATATACAAGATTTTTTTAGGGGGTGAAGAGGGTGGCGTTTAGGGGTGAGATATATCCAGTGACCTTCCTTAGGCTCTTAACAATATTTGTGTTTGGTTTGGTTGTAATCGGTGAAGGCGTGTGGATTTTATTAAGAATTTTTTTTAGGGGATTAAGGAGGTGGTTTTCAGGGGTGAGATATATACAGTCGTCTTCCTTTGGTCTTCAACAATATTGGTATAAAGTTTGGCTGACATCGGTCAACGCGTGTAGCTTTGTATAGCCGGACAGACAGACAGACAAACATTCATTTTTATATATAAGATAACAACAAGAACATCAGAGGTGAAATTTCACACGCTGGTAGATCAGTTACTGCCCTTTCATCATAGCGAGTTTCATTGAAATCGATATCACAAAAATGGTATCAAAGTTAAAATTTATAAAAAATATAGCACTACGTAAACACGCTATTTCGTGTAAATTTGAAACTATCACATTGAGTTGCGATCTGCCAAAAATTCCATCTTAGAAGAAAAACAACTGGTCGGAATTGTCCTGTAAATTCATAATTCTAATAAATATACACGACCGCTCATTGATGATTAATTAATTATTTGATTACTTACATTAAAAATAGAGATCGGGAATTGATGTCGCCAGCTCCAAGGTGGCGTAATTGGTAACGTACCCGGCTAGAATTCTGGAGTTCCCGGTTCGATCTCGGGCTGTGGCGATATTTTTTCATGATTTCTTTTGAAATAAAAAATCGTCAGGTCTGGTTACCTCATTGATTCTTAAAGAATAAGTGAAGCAATCAGAGCTGACAAAAATGAATGATTCGATTGTTAGAGATCTTTCTACCAAAAGATCGATAACGCAGGAATCCAGGCGGCGCTGACTCACAGCCAGAGTTGCGATTTGCCAAAAAATCCATTTTCGAAGAAAAACAACTAGTCGGAGTTGTCGCGTAAATTCATAATTCTAATATCACATGGAAACTTTCCACATAAGTGTAGTTACAAGTAAGGTTAGTTGGTATTGAGTTTGTCTAAAACTGACGATGTGTATCAAAAGTTATGAAATTTGGCGTTTTTCAAGACCGTTTGATTTGCTAACTTTTATGATTTTTGAGCAGATAAGCAAGTCTATTATTTAAATACGCCTGCAAAGTAGAACCTTGCATATTACTTCCTCTATCGTCCACTTCTTACAAAGTTTTCTCTATGAAGTAGTCAAAATCGATCTGTATACTTCCGCATAGGCGGCTTTGTAAAATGAAGATTCTAATGAGGAAGCAATGTACAAATGTCTACTTTGCAGGCTTATTTTTACTTGTGGTGTCTACAATCTCGCAATTTTTGAACAACGTGCTTTCTTTCTTCAGATTCGTAGTAAACAATGTTCGAGGATATTTAACATGAAGTTTGGCCAAAAATGATAAAAGAGTTCGAACTTATTAAATTCTTCATTCTATTGGGTCGTTCGGAAAGTAATTTCTTTTTTTCCCAGCAGAGGACTTAATTGTATTTTTTTACAACCAACTTCATACTTAAGCCGCATAATCATATGTATTTTGACAGCTGATACAGCAAGGCTTGCTTGTGAAAAAATTCAATTGGTTCTGCACAGTAGTTTTTGGGTGATACCCTTTTAAATATGGAAAGTGAAAAACAGCATTTTCGGCATATTTTACTTTTTTACTATAGAAAAGGTAAAAATTCTGTTCAAGCAAGAAACAAATTATCCGATGTGTATGGAGAAGATGTGTTAAGTGAGCACCAGTGCCAAAACTGGTTTGCAAAATTTCGATCCGGCAATTTTGATCTCGAAGATGCACCACGCTCTGGAAGGCCAGTTGAAGCTGACGAAGACACGATAAAGGCATTAATTGATGCAAACCGATGAATAACAACTCGTGAGATCGCTGAGAGATTAAATTTATCGAATTCGACCGTTCATGATCATTTGATACGGCTAGGTTTAACCTCGAAGCTCGACATATGAATTCCTCATCTTCTTACGGAAAAAAATATGTGCCGTCGCATTGGCGTTTGTGATTTGCTTCTTAAACGCCAAGAAAATGATCCATTTTTGAAGCGTATCATCACTGGGGACGAGAAATGGGTTGTCTACAACAATGTTAAGCGCAAAAGATCCTGGAATAGAAAAGATGAACCGGCTCAAAGCACTTCGAAAGCCAATATTCATCAAAAAAAGGTTATGCTATCTGTTTGGTGGGATTTCAAAGGAATCGTTTATTTTGAGCTTCTACCGAGCAACAGAACGATCAATGCTGAAGTGTACCGTTATCAGTTGGACAAATTGAATGATTCACATGAGTAGATCAAAAGTCACTTGGATCAGTTTTTTGCCAGCAAAGAACCAAACCTTTATGAGCGTGGAATCAAGCTACTGCCAGAAAGATGGCAAAAGGTATTGGATTGAATAAAATATTAATTCACTATAAAAAAATCGTCTTACATTTTTATAAAAAAAAAACGATATTACTTTCCGAACAACCCAATATAATGCTCTTGCTTGCACAAATTATACGTTTTGGAACATAAGTACATAAGAAATTATTAGATTTTATGGGGTTTTAAAAGTTTTCAAACAATTTCTGACTATACTAATTTTAGCAAATAATTTTGTACAAAATACAAATGAACGGACTGTGTGGCCGATGGATGGAAAAATAAGGAAACAATGCGCAAAGTCTTCCTTACATCCTTTTCTTTATTCTTTCAGTTGTTCGGGTTTTGTCGTTAATTACGTAAATCGCATTCCTTTTATAAAGGGTGGTTAAATTGTAAAGGCCGATGTTGAATGTGAACCACACCTAAACGTCAAGTTTTTTTCTGCATTTCATTTGACATTTCTCAATTTCAGACTAACTCAATTTGAACCATGGAAAGATACACAATCGAGCAACGCGTTAAAGTTATTCAGGCTTATTATGAAAATGGGCGTTCAAATCAAAATGCATATCGTGCACTCCGTGATTTTTTCGGTCAATTTAATCGTCCAAATGTGCGTACAATCGGAAAAATCGTGCAAAAATTTGAGCAAACCGGGTCTGTAGGAGATATTAAAACACCAGTGCATGCTCGTACAGCTCGTACTGCAGAAAATATTGCTGCTGTTCGCGATAGTGTGGCTGAAGAGCCGTCCACCTCAACTCGTCGTCGTGCCCAACAATTGCACCTCTCACGCTCGTCGTTGATGAACATTATGCATAAAGACTTGCATTTACACGCTTATAAGGTGCAATTGACTCAAGAACTAAAGCCTCTTGACCATTCCAAACGTCGTCAATGGTCAGAATGGTGGCAAGAAATGGCAACAGTGGATGATCAATTTTCGAAGAAAATCATCTTCAGTGATGAGGCACATTTTCACCTCAGTGGATTCGTCAATAAGCAGAATTGCCGCATTTGGGCGAATCATAATCCAAGAGTGATTGTCGAAAAACCAAGAGTGACTGTATGGTGCGGTTTATGGGCTGGCGGCATCATCGGGCCGTATTTTTTCCAAAATGTGGATGTGGGCGATATGTGGTTTCAACAGAACGGTGCCACTTGCCACACAGCTAACGAAACAATGGCTCTTTTGCGCGACAAATTCAATGGCCGTGTTATCGCACGTGGTGGCGATGTCAATTGGCCGCCAAGATTATGTGATTAGACACCGTTGGACTTCTTTCTTTGGGGTTTTTTGAAAGAAAAGGTGTACGTCGATAAGCCAGCAACAATTTAAGAGCTAAAGGATGAGATAATTCGGCACATTAACGGCATAGAACCTCAATTATGCCTAAGCGTCATCGAAAATTTGGACCATTGGATGGAGGTGTGCCGCCGAGGTCGCGGCGGCCATTTGGCCGATATTTTGTTCCATACATAATTGAACCATACCATATTATCATAATAAAAAGAATTGACAATAATTTCCTAAATAATTTGTGTTTTATTCAAAATCAACATCGGCCCTTAAAATTTAACCACCCTTTATAATGTAAACTTAATTCTATAACGTGCCAAAGAAACGTTGAATTGTAAAAGTTAAAATGCAATACATACATGCATATGCAATAAGATGCCATTTCTAGTTCATACATTATTAACTAGAAAAAGCCAATTAAAAAACGCAAGTATTTATTCCACAATAATGATTTTCTGTTTTTATTTTCGACTCATTTATGCGGCTAAAAAATTCTTAATTATTCCTTGATGTTTCTGACAGTTCTTTTTCCGGAAAATCATGATTTTATCGCCATCTTGCTAAATTAGTGTGGGGTACTTGACGGACCATGGCGCATGTTTATGGTATAGATCGTAATTATGTCTATACTAGAACTTACAGAAGTAGTGCTGCTACTAGCAGTACTCTTCATCACGAACATTGATTCTGTTTACGATAAGATATCATGCTGTTAATTTTTATTTGTTACGCGGGTGCAAACTGAATTTTACAAGAAATGGCCAAATAGAAATTTGAAGACTTGCACAAACAATCTTAAACAATTAAAACCTGTAATAAGTATGCAGTTATTTAGTACTATTGACAACGATGTATATGTGTAAAGCTAGCTTGATGTCGACATTGGGAGGATGGTCGGATTAACAGAATTGTTATGGAAAACTTAATTCTTTGAATACCGCGAAAACTTACGGGCCTTTGTTCGCCAACGAGTGTGGCAATAGAATCGTTCACCACTTCATTTCCAGTCAAACACGCAACCTTTTCTCACGGAAATGGGCTAAATCGGGATGAAGATTTGGCGGGTTTCGACTGAGCATACCGCATGGCTCTCTTCATATCTCTCTCTCTCTCTCTCCTCACCTCTTCTGTTTAGTGCCAGAGCTCTAACGACTATGTAGTTATGTCGAGGTTACTGATCCGGAAGGAAGGGTATGGATACGAACAGATCACATGCTTTGCGTGTGTCTCTATAAAATGCTTTATTCCGGATGGCTACCGAAATTGCCCCGACCGGTTTTCTACATCTGCGAAATTATTTTAACTTTATTGCTTTCTGATGCATTACAGTGTTTCCCGATAGATTTCCGTTTCTGGGTATATATTTAAATAAATATTTGTGCGTAACTATTTAACACTCCATAAATTCAATCATTTGATCTGAAATGTCTTTGCCTGCTCGCCGAATTCTGACTTTTTCCAGACGTGCCGTCTGTAACGGGATTGTATGTAGTAGAATTCTACTGTCATTCGGAGAAAGAACCCGCGTACTATACTTGCGTGCTTGTATCGCTGCACGGACTAATTGGATTTTTATCGCTAACTGGGCAACGAGGGACAGAAATGCCATACGTTCGTAATAGTTCCTTGGTGCATTCTCGGAAATCTCGATTCCCCTGCCGACCTATTAATGTTCTCGTCTCTTATCGATTCGGTGTACAAATTTATCGTTAATGCTATCCTGCGTCCAATTAGTTACATATATGAGAGCTTCGTACACAGCAAGGAATGGCAAGCTCATAGTTCTTGTAAACACCTGTGTTTCGTGTCTCTTTTTCATTTCTTCAGTTGTTTCTCGTTATTTAAATTCTTTGAAACTCTCGTCACCTTTGTTTTACAATTTTCCGTCCATATGTAGTCTTGTTTGATTGGCAGATAAAAAATTTTTATTACTATTTTTTCTCAGGGATTGAAATGTAATAATCTGCAAAAGTTTGATAACACAGTGCTTTTCTTAAAAATCTTAATAAATTGTAAGTATATAACTTTCATGCATTTTCTTCTGTTGTCATTAAAGGTTTTGCTCACATTTAACGAGCATACACACGGTAGTGACCCTGCACAGAACGAAGTCGAAAAAATAAAAAATATGATAAAGAAGAGAGCAGGAAAAAGTGTTGAGACTCCAGCTCAATTATTAACAATGGCGTTGGCGGGAACATCCTGCGCGATTCAAGGCCGAGTATAAACAGATGCCATGCGCAAAATTGTACAGCGAAAAAGCAATGCTTTGCAAATTGTACCACTGTCACCACTTGATATAAAATCACTTATTCTGCCAGAATCTTACACGAAATATGAAATATCGGACACCGAAGCGATTTCGTTTCTTCCGGGTGATACCGAAAATGATGACGAAAATCGAATTTTGTAGTTTAGTCAAGAGGATGCGGGAGAATGGAGTCATTTTATGAAAAAAATTTATATGGATGGCACATTGAAATTGGCTCCACCATTATTGGAACAAATTCATGTTATACTCGTCGACGCGAAAGATTTGTTTTTCCCGTGCTCTATGCACTTTTACCAAATAAGAGACAGAGTACATACTATGCTTTTTTTTCGCTTAATAAAGACGGTTAGGCCAAAGTTTGAGCCCGAAAGCATCTCTTTGGACTACGAAATATCCGTTATCAATGCCGCTACTGAGCAATTTTGCAACGGTAGATTCGAGGGTGTCTTTTTCATTTGTCGCAAAATACGAGTATTAAAAAGAAGTTGGGCAGAGAGCACATACTGTCACAATATAATCAGCACGCTGATTTCGCGCTAAAAGCATCTCGACGAAGCTGTCCAACGACTATACGGTCGATTGCCGGAAAGATTGCAAGCTGTGTTGGAGTGGTTTGAGGTATATCATATCGTGTAACTAATAGAAAAAGGTCGTAAGCAGCGTGGCATTTTCTACCAATCAGCCACTTTTTCCCTCTCAGATCGGTCTGAAAATTAGCCATATTTTCGTACCTTTTCGCACTTCAATCGCACTTTTCGTCACTTACGACTTTTTTAAATCAATTTTTTCATTGTATTATTTGGTAATAGTATTAAACACACAATGCACTTTTAAAATAGGTTAATTACATTAGACGAGTCAATCGAAACTCCATCCATTGAAGCCCGCTTTTTTCGCCGAATGTGTGGTCGGTGTATTAAGAGTTTTATTGGGTGACAACCGAACCAACAATTATGCTGAAGCTACACATCGTGTACTTCAGTCTGAACTTAATGTCTGCAACCCATCGATATAGAAATTTGTTGATGGATTGAGAAACGTCCAAAAAACCCGAGATGCACAATACGCTGCATTTTTTAATGGAATTCAGGCACCCTACAAGCGTAAAAAATATCAGGAAACCGATGCAAGGCTTGTCGAAATTGCTCGGAAGTTTTCCAACAGGACGATAATGGAATATTTTACTGGTATAGCCAATAATTTTCTACTTCATTAATAAATCACTGCTTAATCGTTGCCATGATAATTATTTAATTATATCCTCTACTTGTTTACTTTTTTTCTTGTACATTTCTGACATTTCGTGTTTTTTAAATTTCAGCATGTCGTATTTATAATTTCATATTATGTTGCTTCCCTGCATAGGTACATTGCAGTAGAAAATTAGTGTAAGTTGTGTGTGTTGTTTTGTTATGTATGGTTTTGCTTGCGCGTCGAAACGTCCCCGCGCCAAAACCTGCACCAAAAAGTCCCCGCGCCAAAACATCTCGCACCAACACGTCTCTCGCCAAAACGTCCTCGCACCAAAACATCTTGTGCCCAAACGGTGGCACCAAAACGGTCGCGCCAAAACGTAACATACCCAGGTTTTGGATGGGACATTACGCGCCAGCGCCATCAGGCTCGCCAAATAAATCCTGTTTTCATCTTGCACACGCATAACTACAGAGACTTGTAGATTTAGACAAATATTCTACAGACAACAGGGCATCGAATGCACAACATTTTATTCCTGTTTCGGACGTTATTTATTGTTTGAATCAGGGGTCTCCAAACTTTCCAGCCTTAGGGCCATACTGATTACTCCAGTAAGTTCCGAGTGCCAAAACCATATTATCATTGTTGCCGGTGGTAAAAAGTGAAATAGTCCAAAATCTGTCCGCGGGCCGTAGTTTGGAGACCCCTGGTTTAAATGAATGTTAAAATTGATTAACATTCACTATAGTTGCACGCAGTTACAAGACAATAAAGTATGTATACGCATAATTGTGAGCGTTGTAACTTTACACAAATATTCTTTACACTTCTACTAATTCAATGTCATATCTCAAGTTCAAACAACGGCCTCTATTTACTAACAAAAATAAAATGAATTCTGACTGTGCACCGCGCGGCCAGAATGTACTATACGAACTTCACGCCCATAGCCGCAGAGTCTTGTAAATAATGCTATCCTTGTACAAGATATAAAAAAGAATTGTTCGGTGGGCCTGTCGGGACTAGGGCATACAGTCTCGTTCAATACCTAGCACTGCTGGCGGATCGCATCCGCTAGGTCAGTTTGTTGGGTTCTGCGTAATGGGGTACCCCGTATGACCGCAATAGGCGCGACCGCGGAACATGGAGTAAATTCTTACCTCAATATCGTTTTTATTTTTTCGAATTGATGGTACTCAATAATACATATTCGATTATAGCATGTCATCCTTTAACTATGCCCTATGTAAATTAAAACCTCTTTCGTACATCGGTCTTTACGGGATTACCGATTAATCTGGAATCAGTAAATTGACCGACCTTGCCCCTATGCGAAGCGAGTTGAGGTGGCCTCGATCGATTAGGTCGGCCAGATACAAGTTTTCCAAATTTGAGAAACCGTGCTTTCAAAAATCCATATCGAAGCGTATATTTTAGAGTGCTTAATTTCAAAGAATTAGCAAAAATTCCGAAATAAAATACTGGTATCATGACAGTTCAAAAAGTGCAGTAAGTCGATACGAAAGAGTGGGATATTTTCTTAATTTCTTATATATCGGACTGGAATAAAAAATGATTATTCTATTTACTATTCCGAAATATCGAATAGATATTGTCAATATATATTCAGCGGTGTCTTATAATTTTTAGTTAAATACAATTTCAGCTAGAACCGAGATCCATGCAGCGCACATTCTCAAAACAAAGCTTTCTTTACGAGGAAGTCAGTGACACCCGTTTAATTGTTATTTTGTCTTCGACAAAATAAATGTAGACATTAAGATTTTATATCGTTTTGTGTTTATCAAAAAAAAAGACAATCCTATCTAATTTCCGCAATTTTATACCATAAATAAAGTACCGTTCAAGGAAGTTTAGTATATCATTTGTTAGAAATCAGAAAAGTGGTTCGCATGTTATGGGATCTCGAAATTTTATAAATTGTCGTTTTCGCTTCAACTCGCGACTAATTTGACCAGTTGATGTCAACTGTCCTACTGTAATGAACTATCATTTAGGGATGTTAGAGATTCAATTTGATAACGCTTAGTAAAGGGGTTTTAATTGTATAGCATTTTTTATTTAACAAGTATTAACCGCCTTTACTTTCGAAACATTAGACGAAACAAGCCGAAAGTTTGCACACTTATACAATAACGTTCAAAAATATTTAGTATAAAATTTGCTGAAAATGGACTGAGGCTTTCGAATTGTATAGCAGATTGAATTTTATATTACGGATTGCCGAGGCATGCAAATGTAATAGGCCTGCAACTCGGAAATTACTTAAGCAATTAGTCTAAAATGTGTCACACTAGTTACACACTACGTTTTTGTTAATGGCTATAACTTTCATGCAAATATATTTTGTAACGAGATTTTTGAGCCCTTTGAATTTTCCAATTTTGTTATCACTAAATACAATATTTGTTAAACTTCATTTTCTATAATTTCTTTTTAAACATAGATATAAAGTAGAACCTTGTACGTTACTTCCACATTCTTTTGTTTCGTCGTCTACAAAGTTTACGCTATGAGGAAACCGAAATTGATCGGAAGACTTACTCATAGAAGAGGCTTCATGAACGCCGAACCAAAGGAATGTGGAAGCAACGTGCAAGTAGGTTCTAATTTGCATTCTTTTTGCTTGCGCACAGAGGAAGTTTTGATTTCGTGAAAGACATATTTCTCGAGATTTTGATGTCAGAGTACTTGAAATGTTCGAAAACTTTGAGAAATCTCTGAGAGAGCTTGCAAAATTGAAATCGCTATATCTGGATAACGAATCACTAAACCTTTCTGAAACTTTACACATGTGTCAGTTCGCAACCACCCTCGGTTTGCTGTAGTTTACGCCCAAATCACTAATAGATGTCTCATTTTAGGGTTGTTAGAATTTTTGGAAAAAAGGGTCTGATCTCTTTACTTTTTATAAACTTGGAGCCATCGAGCTAAAACTTTCTACAAGAATAGTCTGGGGATAATGTTCTTCGGTATTGACTTCGGGAAGAATCGATCAAGGCGTTCAGATTTTATAAAATTAGTAATTTTCGTAATTTTTCGAAAAAAAATCTATTTTTGTTCCAACTTTCGTAAATTTTCATCAATCAAACCGAAATTTGGCACACGAATTGACGTACAAGCATACTTAGTCTTGAATTTGGTGAGAATCGATCAAGGCGTTCAGATTTTATAAAATTATTAATTTTCGTAATTTTTCGAAAAAAAAAATATTTTTGTTCCAACTTTCGTAAATTTTCGTCAATCAAACCGAAATTCGGCACACAAATTGACTAACGTACAAGCATACTTAGTCTTGTTTAAGCTGTATGACATTAGCAATTTTATCATACTATATTTACAATTCTATTGAAAATTTAAAGGTTTAATTCACAGGCATGTAGAGTCAGCGCGATGTCTTTAATTTTAGCATTTGAGGGAGAACCTTCTGTTAATTTAAGAGTTTATTCGTTTTTTATCGAAATTTTGCATTATTTGTGTATCTCCGTCTAAAATTCATAACTTAGCCAATAACAAAGATATCGATGTCTCAAGGTGCCTAGGGTGGGCTTTCAACATGAAGAATCAGGAAAGTATACTTCACTCATAGCTACGCATGGAGAAAAATACCTGCTGATCCTGACCATGCTGTTTAAAGTTGCTAGCTGTTATAAATAGCTGCGTTAGGACTAGGGGATAACTTTTGCCAATGTAAAGGTTAGTTTACGCTTTTTACAGCTACATATCAGGTGTAGTAAAAAGAAATCCATTATTTTTCCAATAGATGGCTTTAGTTATCTGTATCTCGCGTTGTATAAGTCCGATCGGGTTCCACTAGATGGCGTTAGAAAGATGATATTTCGTACTAAAAAAACTTTTGTGACAGTTTTGTGATTAGTTGACTCAGTTTTGTTTGAGCGCGCGTCAAAGATGAACACTAGCAAAGAGAAAATACGCCATATTTTACAGTTTTTTTTTCGAAAAATGCGAAAACGCAAGCCAGGCAGCTGAAAATGTGAGTAGTGTTTATGGTCCTGATACTGTAACAGCTAATCACGCGCAATTTTGGTTTCGTCGATTCCGTTCCGATAATTTCGATGTCAAAGATGCACCACGCACTGGAAGGCCAATTGTCGAAAATGTCGATAAAATCATGGAAACTGTCGAGTCTGACCGTCATGTAAGCACTGCTCCGATTGCCCAAGATTGCACAAAAACCCGTTTGGAACCATTTGAATAAGGCTGGATACAAAAAGTAGCTCGATGTATGGGTGCCAAACGAGTTAACGCAAAAAAACCTCATGGACCGAATTTCCATCTGCGAATCGCTGCTGAATCGCAACAAAATCGACCCATTTCTGAAGCGGTTGGTGACTGGTGATGAAAAGTGGATCACTTACTACGACAACATCAAGCAAAAACGGTCGTGGTCGAATCGCGGTGAGCCGGCGGAAACGGTGGCCAAGCCAGTATTGACGGCCAGGAAGGTTTTGCTGTGTGTTTGGTGGGATTGGCAGGGAATCATCTACTATGAGCTGCTACCCTACGGCAAAACTCTTAACTCGGAACTGTACTGTCAACAATTGGACGGTCTGAAGGAAGCAATCGCCCAGAAGCGGCCAGCTTTGGCCAATAGCAGAGGAATTGTGTTTCATCAAGGCAACGCCAGGCCACACACATCGATAGTGACTTGCCAGAAGCTCCGGGAGCTTGGTTGGGAGGTTCTTATGCATCTACCTTATAGTCCGGACCTGGCACCAAATGATTACCATCTGTTCCTGTCCATGACGAACAATTTTGCTGGTGAAAAATTCGCTTCAAGAGAGGCTTGTGAAAAGCGACTGTCTCAATTTTTTGTCAACAGGGACGAGGGCTTCTATGAGAGAGACATAATGAAGTTACCTTCAAAATGGCAACAAGTTATCGAACAAAACGGCGCATATTTGACCTAAATCCGATCATTCTAACTATGGTAATTAAAGCTTTCAATTTCCTGCAAAAATAATGGATTTCTTTTTACTACACCTAGTCGCAGCCATCGTCTCTGCAGCTGGCTCCGAAGGGTGATAAGCAGCTGCATTAGGAGTATACTTAACTGATTCTCGGTGGCGAAATCCATTTGTAGTAACGTTTCATTTTTATTATGAACACAATTGTTTTTCTCATAACACTGTACGTAAAATGAACCATTATCTAGGCTCTTTTTATGTTCAGTATAATAATGGAGAGAATAGAGATTTAAGCAGAATCAGAGTGACCTAAACTGTATTTAGAATGTTTAAAAATTAAGTAAATTATAATAAATAACAATACCGGGTTGAAATAACCAAAACTGAGTATTCAACCAATCAAACAAGAAAAATACTTCTTGCATTTACGCAACTACCCTAATAACCTTTATAAACTATGTTTTATAGAAATCGACGAACTTATTTACCTGCTGTTATATTACAAAACAATTAAATTTTTGCTGCCGCTCAACGGGCTCATTGAGATTTATATATTTCGTATCTAAGGTATGCACGCGTACGCAATCATGTGCGGGCGGGCGCAAAGACATACACACACAGTAACCCAGAAAAGTCGTATATTAGGAACAATTCGAAAAAAATGTGGGATGTCTAGTTCGGGGTTCGAACCCGGGACCTTAACGATTGCCGGTGAACTACTCTGACGCTTACTTAAGGTTCCATTTAAGGTTCCATCCATTCAGAAATTTGATCTAAAAGTGATTTTTGGATGTTTTGAAACATTCTGAACACACCGACATGTAACAAAGCTTTTTCTTTGAGTAAGCAGCAGTATGTAACGTAGAATTTGCACGTTCCTTTCTCGTTGTTTTATTTCTTCATTCCCAAAAGTTCTTCTATGAGGAAGTAAAACTGATAAACGTACTTTCTCATGAAGGGGGCTTTCTGGATGATGGACCAAAATAATGGAGAAGCAACGTGCCAGGCTTTCTTTGCTTGGTTGATGTGTCAATGCTAAAAACATCTACTGTGCTTTAAGACTACACTCGTATACTTAAGACTCCGAGTTAAACCCAATTTTTTTGTACAACCTTCGGTCACAGTCATTTTTCGCATATCTTGACTGGATTTTCATGAAGTTAGAGATACGGTGAGCCTAATACGGGAGCAAGCTTTCACGAAAATTACCAAAACACATGTATTGATTTTAGCAATCAGTAACACTGGCATACATTCATTACCGTGCATGGAATCGGCGGAGGTATTCTATCTTCTTTCGATGTCCCTCTCCCCTCCTTCTCTTGCTCTCTCGCCTTTCACCGATTATCGATTAGATACCGCGATGTAGATAGCGTTTCGGTGCCTTCAGTGCGTAATGTACGCGAAATGGAACAACGGAAAGGCCTGCGGGCTGGTCGTTTCGAGTTCACCCATCTCTACTATGGCACGCTGGTTGATGCGGGTATTGTCTCAAAACTCTGAGTTAGATAATAGACGTTACTCACCGTTACTATCACCGATTATTTGTGCTTTCAGAGAGCTTTCTAAAATATTGACATAAAATTAACGTGGTCGAGTGAGATTCTTATTTTCTAAATATAAATACAGGGTGCGCCATCTCAATCTGGTCGATGGAAGTATTGAATAACTTAGAGAATTTTCAACAGATTTCACAAAGTCGTATTTTTTTATTAAATTTGATTCATTACAATTTATTTTGATTAGTTTCCAAAAACCACATCGATCAAATGTCCGCCTTTATTACTGAGACAAAAATGAGCTCTTTTTTCGGCATTTTCCATTGTATTTGCCAGCGTCTCGGGCGATATCGCTGCGATTTCGGCTCGAATGTTGTTTTTTAGCTCCTCTATGGTCTTCGGCTTGTTGGCATAGACTTTACTTTTCAAAAATCCCCACAAGAAGAAGTCCGGTGCAGTCAAATCCGGCGATCTTGGTGGCCAGTCAATATCACCTTTCTTTGATATCACACGTCCTGGGAACTTCCGACGCAAATAGTCCATTGTTGAGCGCGCAGTGTGACATGTCGCACCATCTTGTTGGAACCAAAATTCCTTAAGACCTTTTTCACGCATTTGTGGAAAAACAAAGTGTGCCAACATCCACCGATATCGATCCCCATTGACAGTTTCACCAGCTCTGAAGAAAAATGGTCCAATGGTGGTTTTTGAGCAAACACCGGCCCAAACTTTCACTTTCTCATCGTGCAATGGAGTTTCGTGAATAATATGAGGATTATCGGTGCCCTACATGCGACAGTTTTGTTTGTTGACAGCGCCAGAGAGGGTGAAATGAGCCTCGTCGGTCATCAGAATTCGCTCCCAAAAATCCGGCTCAGCTTCCGATTATTTTCAATGTAAAGCGAAACTATTTCGGCGCGTTCTTTCGGCGTATAGCGATACATGGTTGAAATTGTACTGAAATAACCTATACGAAACGTGTTGTACGACGCTGGTCGGTTAAAATCTGTCAGAGTTATTCAATACTTCCATCGACCAGATTGAGATGGCGCACCCTGTAGTTGTGCATTTATCAATTTATAATTACTTGCATCGTCTGCGTGCTCCGCGTACGTTACCCCGCGTTTCGATAGTACAAATTTGACACTGATGAAGCATTACTTAGGTTATACTTGGTTAAACATTTCAGATAAATGTTGAAGAGCCAGACGAAGCCATGCGAAGCTTGAAGTTGCGAAACCAATCAGCGAACAAATAAAGCGACAACAATGCATTTCGATATTTTCCGAGATTTACATTCAGTCAAATATTCTCATAGGGGAACCATTAATATACATGGGGAATACAACCTCAAAAATGAGATCACTCCTATTTGAATCGAACGGAGAAAATACTGAATTCTGGCTAGTTATTTTCATGACGCAGATAAAAAATATATGTATCGTTTTATTCAACGCTAATCCATTTTTAACTAATAATTTCATTGTCATCTTCGATTTTTTACAGGAATTTCTGTTATCCGTATTAACTCACAATAGTAATAGACTTTTTTGTACGATGTGCGTTGCAACTCCTTTTCTAAGAGTATGCCTCGCTGTCACACCGATTTATTGTTTTGGCATACCACCTGCAACACACTAAAAGAATTAGTAAGAAGTTAGTCGCTCCAATTTTTTTAACAAGCGGTGAAAATACTTTCTCGTATATTGGGGGGGGGGGGAGATACAAATATATTAATTTTGAAAATTTGTCGTTTTTACGATTTTTGCCTGTTCTTCGACGTAAACGAGGCACCTCCTTGCATAAGCCGTACTTCAACACGTTTAACAAGACGTTTGTTTTTTAATTGAACCATGAAAAAGATTCTTAATCACGAGAAGGTTGCATTTTTTTAAAAATACTAATATTATTTTTTTATTTCACTGTATCCATATATTGTGTAGCACAGTGGAATATTCAATGTAATAGGACGATTCGAATTAAAAGTGGAAAGCGGGCTGGCGATGAGCAGAAACTAGCACTCTAACTTACAAGGAAGCATAGTTTGGTGCCCCCCTCCGAATTTGATGAAACTCACGTATGTTGTAGAGCATCGAAAACTAAAAGACACGTATTTTTTTTTATCGGCGGAAAAACATTTCTAAGTGGTGAAATCGCCTTTCAAAGTTAGGCATGTCGAGGGATGATTATGCAGTTTCACCCAAAAAACGTCAACCGATTTTAATGAAACAAAAACCAAAATACTCCTCATTGAAAACAATAAAAATTCCACGTGAAGTTGAAGAAAAAAATTCATTTGTTTTTCCGCCGATAAAATAAATACGTGTCTTTTAGTTTTCGATGCTCTACAACATACGTGAGTTTCATCAAATTCGGAGGGGGGCACCAAACTATCCTTCCTTGTTAGCAATGAAGATGAGCTGGCTGCGAATCCTAGATCTCTACGCCCCGCTTTTTGTGGACCGTTTCTTGTTTTCTCAGATTTTAAGACGTCATCATTCATAAATGCATGTGATAATTCTTTGAAAAATCAACATATTCCTGGACTTGATGAATTCTGATCGGATTGAACCTCCAGGATAAGTGATTATATAATGTACTGCAATGACCAATGGCCAAGTACACACCTATAAGTTGTTGCCAAATGTGCGAGGTACGTGACCCGGCGCTACACATAGCAGAGATAGATCAAATAAGTGAGATGGCAGCCGAAAAAAAAAATGCCACAATAGTTTTTTGCTAAATTCGAATATTTCAGAAAGGCGCGAGGTGGTATGTCAAAGGCTAAAGTCTATTCTTTTTCATAAAGACGAAGCGTTATGTCAAACGCTAAATGCAACAGTTTTTATAAAATCGAGCAAAGCAAAACTGGATCACAGAAACGCGAAAACAAAAAAAATATGCAAGTCATGCACGAGCAGATAATGAGAGTATAGAGAAGGAAGTAGGAGGAATCAGTATAAATAAGCCGGGACAGGAGAGCTCTTCTTGAATTCGTCACATATGCCAAATCGCTGCCGAAATTCTGAGAATTGTATAAATTATCTAAAAATAATGTGAAAAACTGCAAATTTCATGATTTATTGGGGTTTGCAATCACGAGAGGTTTTACAAAGTATTGAAAGTTTTGTGAGCGATTAGATATTTTGCGAATGATTGGAAGCGTTGCGAAATATTAGAAATTTCGCAAACTACCAGAAATTATAGTAACGATAAAAACCTTATCGAATTAGTGAAAATCATCTCAATGTGAATGAATGCCGAATCCTTACACGGAAAGCCGAGAAAACGGCAAATTAAGTATTCGGCCTGCCGAGCAGCGTGACCTAGCTCACAAGGGGACCACATGGTCGTCGGATTTTTATAATTTTTTATACTCATGGTACGTAAAGTTGAGACCCCAAATATGAATATCCCCAAGTAATACGACGCCATATTCAGAAATTCTCGAGAAAATCGACTTTGAAGTTAGAGCGAGCAACTGAAATAGAGAAACAAAAACCGAATTTTCAACTGAGTGAATAGCTCAGTAGGTAGCGCTGGAGTGTGGTAATCACTGGGTAGTGGGATCGAGTCTCGCTTTGGTCACTTTTTTTTTTTTTTTTTTTTCCAATTCAAATACCTACGTATTTTATATTTAAAATTCATTAAATATTTGCTAATTACCATATTATTATTAACAAATTATCATTTTTTATGAATATTGCACGTGTTATTACATTTATTTGAAATTAATTTTAAAAAATGACAAGTAAAGTTTTGGGAACGAAAATGAAAAAACCTCGGGTAGAAAAATAATGTTTTTTTATTTAAAGTTACATCGTATCCATTTGTTTATCAACAGGATCGCACGAGCCACAGTGATAAGCGTCGTAAAAACACAGGAAACAAAAATTTTCACGGCATCGAGCACACCGCACGAATGCTGCGTTTTTACAGACGCATTTTTTTTTTAAAACATCAATCGGATAACAAACTTCATTGACGTTTTCAAAAATTTCTCTAGTATCACAAAGTTTTGAAGCGAACCACGCATATCTGATCATTTTACCGAAGATCGGAGAGGATAACTGATGATGAACGATTGAATGAATTTTAATACAATCTTCTCGATCGTTGATTTCGCGGCCTTCTTCGATCAGGTATGCGCAGTTTTGCATACGCTTGATGAAATTTTTTACTTGACGGTTAAAATAAACATCGCATGGCTGTACTAACGGAGTACATTTCGGAGGAATGACTTGCACGGTGCAAGTCGGCAGGCGCTTATCATCGCGAAAAATTTCATTATATATGACGGGATTTGTTACGAAGAGTTATTTTATATATAAAATTTTATATATTTTATATATAAAATAACTTCGTAAAGAGGATAATATTATTTTTCCGCTCCACGTGCAATTTTCATAAAAAATGATATAATTTGTTAATAATAATATGGTAATTAGCAAATATTTAATGCATTTTAAATATAAAATACGTAGGTATTTAAATTGGAAAAAAAAAAAAAAAAAGTGACCAAAGCGAGACTCGATCCCACTACCCAGTGATTACCAGACTCCAGCGCTACCCACTGAGCTATTCACTCAGTTGAAAATTCGGTTTTTGTTTCTCTATTTCAGTTGCTCGCTCTAACTTCAAAGTCGATTTTCTTGAGAATTTCTGAATATGGCGTCGTATTACTTGGGGATATTCATATTTGGGGTCTCAACTTTACGTACCATGAGTATAAATAATTACAAAAATCCGACGACCATGTGGTCCCCTTGTCAGTAAAGTGTCCGCGGCTGAGCGGAGATTGCCGAACAACAGGCAGCGAGCGCTATCGAGCCACGAACGATCGATACAGATCAGGCGGTAGAAGAGGGAAGAAAGCGCGTCAGCGAACGAAAAGCTCCGCATTCCGTACACGATTGTAAAGGGGTCCGAGAGTCCGAAATAAAATTTGTAAAACCCTTCATAATTCTCAGAAGATTAACTACTCATGCTACATATACCTGATGTACAACTTAACACATGTAATGCCGCCAGCGAGTTCAACGGATTATCTTGTGGCTGGTAGCACATTGCCAAATAATTGGATTTCTTTATATAATCGCCGTCATCGGGATAAATCATAGTGCATTATATTTGTCTGGGACCAGGTACAGAATATTCTTGTAAAAGATGCGTCTACTTTTTTTGCAGATTAATTAATTAATCATTTTATACGCGGTCATATGTTTCTTTAGAGTGATAAATCTAAGCGACAATGTTATTGACCAAATTTTATGATGGAATATTTCTGGCAGTTCGCAACCCGGTTAGAGTCAGCGCCACCTAGATCCCTGTGTTATCGATCTCAGAAAGATCTCTAACAATCGAATCATTAATTATTTTTGTCAACTCTCTTTTTTCACGTTTTCTTTAGAATATGCTATCCTGATTTTTGGCAAAGCTCGTGATCTCGAGGAAAAGATGTCCGACGAGGCCATTATTCGTCGCCTCGCCAGACACTTCGATGAAGAAATGAGATGCGCAGTCAGAATCCGCCAGATCATAACAATGCCAGAATTTCTGGAATTACTGGAAAGCATCGATAAGGCAGGCCCTTTCAACAGCAAGAGAAAATACCAGAGGCGTGATTTCTCGGGTCGTACGGTATTAAGGGATCAAGGATGGCGGGGTCCACCATGGAACGAGTGGCAACCACCATGAGTTCCGGACAACCGGCCACATTGGCAGGCACACCCGTATAATGGGAGTAAAGGACCAGGGACATGGCAACAGGTGCCGCCGGAGCCACAGCGGCAATATCCGACACCTCAACCTACACCACGAGGAACCGGAAGCTCGAGACCGACCACGCGGCAACAAGCGCCTCCTCCATCACCAAGGAGAGAGCAAGGGCCACCGAGGCAAATGAGTGCGATCCAGGGGCATCCCCCTGGACCATTTATCGAAAGCACAACTACGTCGGTGGTACGGGCGCAACAGAAAGTCTCCCAGACCACCAATTCGGGAAACGCTTAGACGTTGTGCCCGTAAAAAAATCAAGAGGTAAGAGGTGGAAAGACGAGGCGCAACGGGGAAAAAAAAGAGAAACCGATACAAGAGGAGGGAGTTCAAGGAGGGACAGTCGAAAGGAGGAATAAAAACGGGAACAGGGGATTGCTACCCCGAGTGACGTTGATGATCGGCGAGAGACGTCCAAGGAAGCGGCGGAACAAAGGAGCGGCAATGACCGGAACGCGAGGAAGTACCCGGTTTTCACAGTTACCGAAGATCCTAGTAAATTCTTACGAGAGGAACTGAGGAAAGAGGAAAAATGGTACGACGATGTACATCCCCGGTGTCCTGAAATTCCTGTGGAGATCGAGGGGGTGGCTGTAAAAAGACTGATCGACAGTGGTAGTGAAGTGAGCTGCATTTCAGAAGAGTTTTTCCACCAATACCACGAGAAATTGAAGAAATACCCCACACTACCAGAATCTTTAACAAAAGTCATAGGAGCATTCGGAGGAAAAGCAGAAAGGGTGAAAAACAAATTATGGTTGAGGCGGATACCTGTGGATCAGGGGGAACACTACAATTACGAGAGGTTCCGAAACTGTTACGACCCATCCGGATTGGTATTGACGGGATGATAAATTTACAGATTTCTGTCAATGTTTGCAGCAAATGTGTCATATCACGAGATATGGTTGTGGCCAAATTGGTCGATGAATTTTAGCAATTGATAAACCCATGGACGGAGCGTAAAGAAGGGAGAGAGAGACGTGTGCCATACGAGGAGTACCACCACCAACATTTCAAGAACTCCAATTGTCAGAGATAAAATTCGAGGAAAAAATTAAGGAATGCCACGGACTCGAAAAAATGGTAAAAAAACAGCTTGAAGGCCATTGTAGGAAGAAACGGGGTGTCGAATGTGGGGCGGACCGTCTGTCCATATGAGTATAATGGAACACCGGAGGTTCGACGCGGAATTGGGTTAGCAGTAGGAACAACAGGAAAGGTCGGATTAAGAGTGAGAAAAGATCACAGAATAAGCTAAATATTTTAATAATAATAATGAGAGTGTTGAAGATTGCCTTGCCTGGTGCTTTTCAATCTGAAATATATTGAAAGAGGATGAGTTTTCACTCACGACAGGTGCGAAATAACCAGACCAAATATGTTGGTAGAGAAAGTAGTCTTTATTCCAACTTGACTCGCTTTACTACAAAAAAAATATATAAAATAAATAAACGATAGAATTTAAAGTGTGAATGAATAAAATTGCGTGCCGAGATATGTGAGGTGAAACGTGAAGCAGCCCGTACTGCAAAGCACGCCACGAGGTGAGACTTTTGAGGATGCACAAATTGAGATTTCCCCACCTCACCGACATTGAATTTAGTTATATTATGACGGTACACGCTTGTCGAGTATTTTGAGTCCTGTTGAGCACTTCTGAGTTGAGTAGATCCTGAGTAAAGCGGTGAAAAAGTCCGAGGTGAGAGCAGTGGTTGAAGCTGTTTATGCGATTTTCACGAGAGTGTCGAAAAATCTCACGATGGCTGAGAACTACGAAAGCGTCGTTGTGAGACGCCGCAGTCAAGCGAGAGACCGTGGTCTCTCGCTCAAGTAGTATGCCTACGAAGCACAGCCTCGGCAGTTCACACGACAGTCGAGCGCAGCACAGCACCAGTAGCAACAGGTCGATGCACGACGATTATCGATCGCCGTGCGTCAGCTGATTTCTCAATATTTCCGCCCGCCATCAGCAACGGGGTTGCTGATTATTTTCATGCAGTTGATTGATGGGTGAGACGGGCAGAAGAGCTAACTTTGAGATGGGCCTTATGAGTGTAGTCGTAGCAGTGCGGAGTATCACCACCTTTGTGAGTCCATCCTTGCCTGGATGCAATGCTGTGACCCGTGAAAGTGGCTACTTGCACGAAGAAAAGCGCTCATCCGTAAGCAGAACCAAAGAGCCGACTTTAATGCTGTTGTTAGATTGATGCCACTTTGAAATTGACTGTTGCCGTTGTAAATAATGAGCAGACCATTGACGCCAGAATTGTTGCACCTTTTGCTGCAACAATTGCCATATTGAGAGTCGCGAGATTGCCAAATCCTCTAAAGTTGGCTCTGGGACTGTTGGGAGTGCTTCACCGATGAGAAAATGTCCAGGTGTCAGAGCTGATGAGTCATCAGGGTCATCGCTGAGTGGTTCCTGAGAGGTCGTGAATTGAGTATCGCCTCGATTTGAGCCAGCAGTGTGGTGAGGTCCTCAAAAGTGAGTGCCGTGTCCCCCAGTTGTTCGTCGAAGATGAAATTTGACAGATTTCACTACGGCTTCCCATTTGCCACCTATATGCGGAGGAGCAGATGGATTGAACCTCCATGTAATTTGATGATTGCGAATGACGACGCGATGTCGGGATATTCTTGAGAGGTTTTCCTATACAACTGACGTATAGCTTTGTGTGCACCAACGAAGTTGTGTACCGATGAATGAGATCCCAATGATACTCAGGCGTCGGAGTTGCAGCGAGGAGAGCTACCCCCGGTCGGGCTTCCATAACGCTCAAATCTTCATGCGCAGTGGATGTTATTGGTCAAAAATCAACAGGTTTCACTATCCATTATGGACCTGACCATTACAGCTGATGAGAAGCCAGTTGAAATGTTGAGATACCCCGTGAGGCACAATCGGCTGGATTGCTGGTGCCTGACACGTGACGCCATTGAGCATTGGGAGTGATTTCCTGAATTGGAGCTACTCTGTTTCAGACATAACCTTTCCACCGTGCTAGATGAACTTTGAACCACGTGAGAGTTACCAACGACTCCATCCACAGGTGAGTTAATGAGATTTCGACCTTGACCGTGGCTTGAACGTATGCAACCAATTTTGCAAGTAACAGCGCAGCTTATCATTAATGGAATCATCCTCGAAACCACGACCTAAGGTAAACTACAAGCTGCACTACCTGAAATAGGATCATATTTCAAGGAGTGTAGGAATTATGGTAGGAAGAGCGCCCACCGTACCCCAAACACCCTCAAATTTGGAGACTTTGAGATATACGTTACAACATCGTTCGGGTCCAAATCCATTGTATTCGATCGATGCATTGATGAGACAACCACTGATGACAGTGTCGACCAGAACGAAGAGAGGCAAGTTGAACCACCGCCAGCGAAGAAGAAGAACACCTATTCACCGGTTATAGTAATGCAAAAGAAATCATTTGACGGGCTATGCGCCGTAACAGCGTGTGTCGAGGAGTGCTTGAGACGGCTCCAACGCTACACCGTTTATGTGAAAAACTGCATCGAAATTCTATGTGCTGAATTACTTATTCATATTCCTGGTAAAGAGCTAACCGAAAATGTCGATCAAGTGCACGCTAGAGAACTCTTAACACAGAATAACTCTAATCTGTGTGATGCTGTACGCCATCGAGTCGATCCTCCATTCATTGAATATTTCGATATACTGTTCCTGGAGTTGAAGGCATTTTGTATTCCATTCATAACGCATGAAGTGAAAAAATTACTCACAGATTTTTCTCTAGTAGCTTCAAATCCGATCGAATAATAATCGGAGAACGAGTGAACAAACTAGTTGAAAAGTAGTGTTTAATAATGCACATAATCACACATGGTTACGAAGATAAAATGAATTCTACTAAGTGTAGGTAATAAGATAATTATTGTATGACTTTGTATTCATTATGCGCTGCCCCGTCATCATCCCATGTTTCGCTTAATCTAAATTAGAGTTATTAAAACTGTATACATAATGCTATTGTTGTGCCGCGGAATATTCCACTCCGTATTTCGTATATTCGGGAATATTCCATAGCAAAGTAACATTGGAATTCGTTCAAGACAGGAAACGAAGTCCAATGCCCGATCGTATGAACGACCCCAAGAACGCCGACGCAGCATGAGCGACTCGCTTGGCGTTCGGCGATAGGCTAACGTTAAAATTGCGAATTAAGGGATTTTCGTGAAGACAGTTAGCAACTGCTTTACGAAAGGACAGTATTAAATTAGATTGAAAAGAGAACGGTTGGTTCCTCGTTTAAAACTCGAAACAACGCATTATTGTACTTCTTACTTTGATATATAAATAGGCAACGGAAAGTTACCGTTGCTCATAATAAATACTTCCTTTTATATAAATTCGCGTTTCCATCTTTTACTCGAGATCCATCTCCTTATCAGCAAACGATCCCAAAAAATAATAACTTTTAATATTATACCGACTACCGAATAATCCAATTACTCGGTACCGGCGTAACATTTGGTGGCAGCGGTGGGATCTGCCGAAGTTAAGTGATTCGTGATTTATTAGGACAAAAGTGTTTTGGACAAAGTTGAGAATACTCTGAAGTGACGACTACGACGCGTGCAAGGACACCAGTGTAGTTCGTGAAAACCCGACTAATCTAACGCGAAGCCGTAAAGTGAACGTCGGTGCGGGGTGACGTATCGGTCAACCGTTTAAAGTCCCGATTGACGGTGTCACGTCAAGTCGCGGAAAACCGCACAAAGTGTGCAACCGAGTACGCACAGCAGCTACTCGAAAAGAAGCCGTCGCGCAATCGTTGGCGACGCACCAAGGACGAACCCAGGAACCAACGGAGATACGGGTCAACGGTACCAGGGAGGACAACTGGACCAACCTTCGAGGAAAGCTAAGAGACAACGGGTCTACAGCACCGAAGGAACAGCACCCGAGGACATCGCAATGGAAAGGACCGCCTTCCAGATCATCATACTGTAAGTGGCGGTTACGTTATTAGTACATATTGCCGATAAAAATCAAAGCCAGTCAGGGAAAAATATATTTTGAAATTTTGAAAAAACAAAATTAATAATTTTGCCGAAGCCAGTGTAGAACAGATATTTGGGAATATTCTAAAGTAGAGTTAGCCGAGAAATTTGCAAGCATGTCAGATCCTAGAGGAGCCCGACCAAGAAATAGGGGCAATTCGCTAGAGACGACGTTGCCCGGCGTAGAAGTAGACCCTACAGCCGGTTTAGCTGCGGCAGTAGGAGACATCGTTTACGAAGCGCGCAGGGCGCTATTCGAGCTCTCGCCGTCGGGGCGAATCCCTTCGTCCAGACAAGGGGCCCTGGCGGACAGACTGATGGCCCAGTTTGGCGTAAACCCACGTAGGGGTGCGTCATTCGGGGATCATGACAGCAACGTTAGCGACGACTTGCTTAATATGGCCACTGGCGAGCAAACGCCTGAACGCATCACCGAGGACATGGTTGAGCGAGAAATAAAAAATATGCGAACCATAGATCGTGTAGGTTTTCCAGCAGCTACCGGTACGACAGCCCGGTCGAGTACGCGATCGGTTGGAAGCGGTCGACCGAAGCCAACGCGAACTGGAAAGAGCGCGACGCCAGTGCGAGAGGCTGCAGCGCGAGCACGATAGAGGCCAACGCGAACTCGATCGCGAACTCAGGGAGGCCGAAACACCGTCGGCGAGACGGAACTTGGCGGACACGCTCAACGAGGTAGGTGCGGACGAGTACGAACTCATCCGGTCCCTACGAGAGCAAAACGCCGAACTATCGCGGAGGCTGGGAAATACAGGGTTGGAAGAACGTCCAATACCACGTCCGCGGTCGAGGCAAACCCGATTTGAAGAATCGGATTATCCCCCTGCGGATCCCGTGTTCCAGAGGGAACAACGGAGGGTGTCGGAAACACCGAGTCGGACACTCGACCTGGGGCTGGCCTTGAAAAATATAAAGCGCTTCGACGGCAGCAACGCTGACGAACTAGATGCCTTCTTACAATCATGCGAGACTGTTTTTAAGCGTGTAGCGCCCCAGGATCAAGACATCCTATTGGAACTAGTGCTCAGCAGCAAGCTCGAGGGAAGGGCGTCCAGAAAGATTAAGCACAAAGTCATCCACTCGGTAGCGCAGCTTAAAACCGAGCTGGAGGCCCTGTACGGAAAGCGGAAGTCGTTGCCTGCGTTACAAGTAGAGTTCAACTCCCTCCGGCAGGGCCAGGGTGAGGACATCGCGGTATACGCCGCCAGGACTGAGCGTATCACCGTCGATATAATAGAAAAACTCTGCGAGGAAGCCACCTCGATGTTGGAGATGCGCATCGTCGAAAAAATAACACGGAAGAGCGCCCAGGCCAGTTTCGAAAATGGACTGCATGGGCAGGTCCAAATTCTGGTGAGATCTCGTAATTACGCCACCCTCCACGAGTCGGTAACCGGAGCCATCGAGATCACCAACATGGTGCAGCCAAAGGGAGGGGTTGGTGGAGCAATAAGCCACCCCAGAAGGTCCCAAGGTGCACCATCCCAGCAGAACGAGAACTGTTTCACCTGCGGGAAACCAGGGCACGTGGCTCGAGACTGCACCCGCAGATCGGGAAGAGTAAGTCTACCGATGCCCAGCGAGAATACATCCATTCACAACGTTGACGTCGTGTGCAACTATTGCCAAAAAAGGGGCCACATGTGGAAAGACTGCAGGAAAAGATTGTCGCAGAACAAAAGCGATCCTGCCCAGTCTTCATAGCATCCCCAACGTCCAAGGGACTCAGGGGGCAAGAATGAAAGGTCCACGGTAAATGCAAGTGCAAGTCGATCGAATACCTATGCCAGCCCGCTGGAAACGATGAGAATAGATACACTCACGGCTCATCAGAGACCCGCGCGCAGGAAGAAAACGACGCAGCAGTTATTGCAGGTAACGCTGCCGGCGTCCAGCGCTACGGCCAGTGACTTCGACATAATTGCACCGTTGGCCACAACCGGGGTACTCACCCTCAAGGCAGACACCGGAGCGCAGTGCAGCATAATAAAGGAAGGCTGTCTCAAGGCCGAAACCATGTTGAGCAGGTGCTCCGTGGAACTGCAGGGTGTTGCAGGTGAAAAATTCACCCCCCTTGGCATAGCAAAAATTGTGTTGGAGACACCGGCGCTAAACGTGGAACATTGGTTCTACATAGTCCCGAATAACGTGCCGCTAGGGGTTAATGGACTGCTGGGCATGGACTTTATCAAATACCACAAGGCCGACATCCTGCACGGAGAAACGCTGAAACTGTACGGGCATTGCATGCCGCTGCTAGACGGCACGATGAGAGTATCCCTGCCGCCACGCAGTGAGACAGTCACGTATGCCGCAACAACGAGCAAATTCGTTGGGCTACTCGCTAAAAGGGAACTCGGAAACGGAGTGATAATGGGAGCCTGCATCACGCCGCCGCACGGTAGTAGCTGTGCAGTAAGTCTTATAAACACCAGCGAGCAGACAGTCGAGGTGCAACGCCCCGTGGTGGAACTTGAGCCGCTAGAGATAACGGCAGTGGGTCACGGTCTCGAAGCCGCGATGACCGAAGTATGCACCGTCAGCGCAGAGCGAGGGGCAGACCGCCTCGCACGACTAGCTCAAGAGCTAGACACGAGAAATCTCAATAACGAAGAACGCAAAGCGCTCGAAGAGATTACGAGGGAATACGAAGATGTGTTTCACCTACCAGGGGACAGGCTGCCATGCACGCCTATGATAGAACATGTGATACCCCTTAAGGAGGGGGTGCAGCCTATTAAGGTGCACCCATACAGGCTGCCCGAGACCCACAAGAGAGAAGTGGAGAGGCAGACCCGCGAAATGCTGGAGGAAGGCATTGTCCAACCCAGCCGGAGTCAATGGAACGCGCCGCTGTTGGTTGTAGCTAAGAAACCTGACGCGGCCGGGGTGAGGAAAATGCGCGTAGTAGTGGATTTTCGAAAGTTAAACGAGGCCACCATCGGGGATTCGTACCCACTGCCCAACATCACGGAGATATTGGACCAGCTGGGACGAGCCCGATACTACACGACCCTTGACCTCGCCTCGGGATTTCACCAAATTCCGATGGCACAGCAAGACAAGGAAAAAACTGCATTTTCCACTCCGCAGGGCCATTTTGAGTATAACCGAATGCCTTTCGGACTCAAAAACGCGCCACCGACCTTCCAGAGACTAATGAACTCGGCGCTGGCCGGACTAAAAGGAGTCAAGTGCTACGTGTACCTCGATGACATCGTGATACATGGAAAGACCTTCAAGGAGCATAACGACCGACTGCGGGAGGTGCTGCAGCGGCTGAGAGAGGCAAAGCTGGCCGTGCAACCCAGCAAGTGCTAATTCCTGCGAAAGGAAACGCAGTACCTCGGCCACATAATTTCTGAAAAGGGAGTGCGAGCGGATCCCCAAAAACTAGAAGCGGTAAAGGAATTCCCGGTGCCAAGAGATGTAAAAGGAGTTCAATCCTTCCTCGGACCAGCCGGTTATTACCGAAAATTCATCAGAGATTTTTCGAAAACCGCTAAGCCGCTCACTGAATTAACCCAGAAAGGCGTTAAATTCGAGTGGACCGCCGTAAGGGATGCCGCATTCGAGGAACTGAAGACTGCACTTACCACGGCCCCAATATTACAGTATCCGGACTTTGAAAAGTCGTTCGTCGTGACAACAGACGCTTCAGACCGAGCGCTCGGCGCGATACTCTCGCAGGGCAAGATCGGGGAAGATTTGCCAATATGCTACGCAAGCCGCACAATGACTAAAGCCGAGTTGAATTATACAACTGAAAAGGAGCTACTTGCGATAGTATGGGCCCTCGCTCAATTCCGACCATATATTTATGGTACACGTTTTACGGTAGTGACGGACTACCAACCGCTCACCTGGCTGTTCGGAGTAAAGGACCCAGGTTCGAGACTAATGCGTTGGAAAATTAAATTGGCGGAACATGAGTTTAACGTAGAGTACAAGGCAGGAAAGCGTAATACAAACGCCGATGCGCTAAGTAGAATATACCTTACTACGAGGGCCCAAGCGAGAGCAAAGAACGAAGTCCGTGTGTCGGAAGAGGACAGCACGACGGGGCAAGTAAGCACAACGAAAGACCGCACAAAGCGGACAGCCGAAGATACCCCGTGTAGTCATGGTAGCTCGCTGGAGCGAGAGGTCAAGCTCGCCCGCGGGCGAGACGAGGACAGCAAGCGCCCGGGTACGGACAGCCGCACAAAGCGGAGAGCCGAGAATACCCCGGGCCAGCCTAGCAACGCGGCAGAGAGAGAGGCCGCGCTGGCCAATGCGCCAGAAGAGGACAGAGAGATTCGCAGCGTGCCTGCAGAACGCTCTACTGAACCCCACAACCCCGCCGAAAAGCCGTGCGGTCGGGGAAGGGGTAGACCACGCAAGCTACATACGCAGGCCACTGGTAAGACTGCGAGCACCGCTAACAAGGATAGAGCGGGCCCAGCACAGCATGGCGGACCCGCGAAGCGCGGAAGGCCGCGAAAGGCAAACGTTGCAAGGCCGCTCGAGACAGAGAGCGACCCAACGGCGGAGCTACCGGTGGGCACACCGAGTGAAGAAACTGCGGACAGAGCACCGCAAAGGCCTGCTGAGGAAGCGAGGCACGGCGGGGCCCGTAGCCCACGAACTTCCTGCAGCACGGATGAAGACAGCGTGATAAAAGAGTATAGCGACTGCCGCAGTGGCGTAGCCACTCCTTCTGTCGATGACCGCCAGAAAATAATTAGAGAATACCACGACACCCCCATAGGAGGGCATCAAGGTATACGGCGCACGTTACATCGAATTCGGACCAAATACAACTGGCCCGGCCTGAGAAGAGATCTAGAGAATTATATATCGTCTTGCGAATCCTGTCAAAAGAATAAAATCAGGAAAAGAGAACGAGTACCGATGGTAGTAACCGACACCCCCTCGAGGTCGTTTGAAAAGGTTGCGGTCGACATCGTAGGACCGCTACCAGAGAGCGTCAACGGAAAAAAATACATACTTACGATCCAAGACGCATTGACCAAGTACAGCGCAGCGATTCCACTGCCGAACCAAGAGGCTTCGACAGTAGCAAAGGCGCTCGTAGAAGAATTAATTTGCCGGCACGGGACACTGGAAATAATATTATCAGACCAAGGCACGAACTTCCTCAGCTCGACCTTCAAAGAAATATGTCGACTGCTCCGAATCAAAAAGATACAAACGACGGCCTACCATCCGGAATCAAATAGCGCTCTAGAAAGATCGCATCGTACCCTTGCAGAATGCCTGAAAAATTTCATAAATGAGGATCAAGGTAATTGGGACGAGTGGCTGCCGTACGCAATGTTCATGTACAACACCACTCCACATACGGGGACCGGATTGTCACCCCATGTATTGGTATACGGACGCGAAGCAGAGTTACCGACTGCCGTGAAGCAGGAGCCCCGCCGCACCTATGCGTACGACGACTACGTCCAAGAGTTACGCGAACGACTACGCGCCGCATGGACTGTAGCACGAGACAACCTGGAAGGCGCGAAAAGACGGTCGAAGACTACATACGACCAAGGCGCACAGGTGCAGGAGTACCGCGTCGGCGAACGCGTACTCCTCCGCGACGAGACGGTGCGCAGGGGGCGGTCAGCCAAGCTGACCCCGAAGTGGACGGGACCTCACGAAATAGTAGAAAAGAGGCCCCCGTCAATTACGTCATCCGAAAGGGACGAAAAACTCAGGCAGTGCATGCAAACCGCCTGAAGCTCTTTATAGAGCACTAAAATGAAATAAAAGCTAAATAAAAGCGCAAGGTAAGGAACTCCAATAAGAGAAACAAGATAAAATGAAAACTTGTTTAATTGAAAAAGCACGAAGGAAAACATGTCATACATAGTAATGGTAATTTAGAAAAATTCCGGCATACTGGCTTTGGTAGGCATATGTATAGTAACCGCCCGAGATTTCAGTATCAGAACCATCGGGCGAACGTCGCAGGTCATCAGGGAAAACTACCTTCCATCGTTCAATTTAAAATTAACGGAAATTGAAGGTCAGGCACCCCCTAAGCAGACCGAGAGGACAAGTCCATCACAGAGCGTGTTGCGAGACCCGGAAGAGCTTCAAAAGCTCGGAGCTCGAGCCGACCAAATCATGGACAACCTCAATACCGACGGAGACGGGATGCAACGCATCCATAATCTGAGTTTCTACTCACTGGGTGCAGTAGCACCAACAGCTTTGGTTGGCTATGTTCTGTTCAAATGTTATAGGTATCAACGAAACCGAACACCAACAAGGACAAGCGAGGCAACGACCCCGGCAACAGCCGAGGTAAACATCAACCTCGAGCCGATCGGACGACAACAGCCAGAAGAGCAACCGCGATCCGAGCTGGCCAGGTTATGCACCCGTCCCCTCAACCGAGAACGACTCGCTCGGCACGAAAGACGATAAGAAGCAGAGGAAAAACTTCATCGTCAACGAATGAAAAAATGAAACATTTTATTGTATTGTTATATAACAAACAGTAAAATTGTAAGAGGAAATACGAGAAACCAATCGAAGAAAAAATTTTTAAGAAAAAATTTTTCTTTTTAAGGGGGGAGGGATGTTGTGCCGCGGAATATTCCACTCCGTATTTCGTATATTCGGGAATATTCCATAGCAAAGTAACATTGGAATTCGTTCAAGACAGGAAACGAAGTCCAATGCCCGATCGTATGAACGACCCCAAGAACGCCGACGCAGCATGAGCGACTCGCTTGGCGTTCGGCGATAGGCTAACGCTAAAATTGCGAATTAAGGGATTTTCGTGAAGACAGTTAGCAACTGCTTTACGAAAGGACAGTATTAAATTAGATTGAAAAGAGAACGGTTGGTTCCTCGTTTAATACTCGAAACAACGCATTATTGTACTTCTTACTTTGATATATAAATAGGCAATGGAAAGTTACCGTTGCTTATAATAAATACTTCCTTTTATATAAATTCGCGTTTCTATCTTTTACTCGAGATCCATCTCCTTATCGGCAAACGATCCCAAAAGATAATAACTTTTAATATTATACCGACTACCGAATAATCCAATTACTCGGTACCGGCGTAACACTATTGTCAATAAACATGCTGGTTCTTCAAACGTATTTTTACCTATTATTATTACCATTAATATCAGTAGCTGTTTTGAGTGATTCGAAAGATTTTAATTTTAATTAGTGTCAAATAGTCAAAAGCAAAACCTTGGGTGTGTAGAACCCAAATGTGTTTATCGGTGATAGGATACGACCGAATGCGAATCTTTTTACCGATGACAAGCTACAATCTTCTTTTTCGCTGGTAGGGCCCATCCTGTGGTATCGTCTGCAGGACCTAATCAACTTATCGATAGCTGCACCAAATCTACACTACCGGCCGTTGAATAATCGCTCTGTTTTACCTGCTGTCGGTAACATAACTCTTGTGGACAATTTACAATAGATGGCACATCGGCAACAACGTTTGGTCCAGCGTCCAACATATGGCGCTCGTGTCCCCTAGGTGGCGCGTCAGTCGGGGTCACAGGGTAGGGCGAGCAGTCAGGTGCAGGGGAGAGGTGGGGGTTAGGAAGTGGGAGACCAATTACAAGCCAGCAGGGAGACGGGAGGCCACGCCCACACGTCTCGCGATCTTGGACCTATTCTACTATCAGTATACAAATTGTTGAATTAATTTGTTAATTCTTTTAAACTACGATCCATGTAACACTATAAACGTGATAATTACGTTTAATACCGCTATGATGATATTTATATAAACGTGATAGCATCGATCCAAGCAACAGTAATTATATTCATTCTAATTTCATAAAGCTGGCATATACTTATAGCGTTAAAGATAGTGGTATTAAACATGGTTATCACGTTTTATAATTTGGTACATATAATATACATACCATAATATATATAATGGTAGAATTATGCAAGAATATATCATGACGCAAATTATTAAAGGTCATTCAAGTCGCTCGCCACAAGCGATATACAATACAATAGTTCAGGCTCTTTCAACCAGAAGCTTAGAGAATACTAAAAGCGGCTAACATTATAAATGATAGAGAGCATAATTTAATGCACAAATACCATCCGTTATTGGACCTCTCTTTGATTAGATGCCGGTAAGAGACCAAGTATCGGAGAAATGTAATGATTCACATGTCACAAGGATTTTTACACGATACACTCTTTTACAGCATGAATTCCACATTTAGTACACGGCATCTTACGACACTAATATATTAATAGATTCTAACTCGCGTGACGGCTCACATCAATAAAATTGACTTTTAAATAATAAGTATAACGGGGATTTTCATTCTGTATCATATAACGACGACAGGACGACGAGGATAAATACGCGCCAACCACAATAAAATTCTCCCAGAAGCGGGTGGCTCAGAGGCAAAGTCACGATAATAATCGTATAACGTGGCACAGTGACTTGACACGATGCGAATTAACTTCATAAGTCTCGGACGCTCATAAACGAGCTCACCCGGTTTCTAGAACAAGTCCGCGATATCCGACACCTGTGTCGAATTTCCGAAACGCAGTAATGTACGCAATAAACATTGTTTCCGGTCTGCATAATAACAATAAACTTATTTGTTACTCATCGAAGCGTATTCAATGCAGCGAAGACCCGTAATTGATTACGAATGTATATGTGCATGTGAATGTGACGTCCGACGCGCAGTGTTCAAAGTTCGGAACGAAGCGTCGACCCGTGACGCAACCGGCAAATTTGTATTTTTTCTCAAATAAAAAGTGACCCTCGCTTTTTATTTGAACGACTCCAGTTCATCATGGAGTTTTTAGGATAAAGTCTTCCAGGAATCTCATTTTTTGTACAGTTTCAAAAGTGCTTCGCAACACGGAGTCATTAGCAGATCGTAATTTGTCATCTAGTAATGGCCCAGCCACCCTTAATGACCGTTCGCACTCATTAGAGCGGGGTCCATAGATTTTGCGATTCTTCACGAATAACATAATTATACATAAAACGTTCATATCTATTAATTTTCCTTTCACGCACGGTAAAAATTGATAACGCGATATTTTTGCCAAGTACGCGGATTCATGAGATTTCAGTAGATACCTTGTTTAGTGAGAACGGCGTAGAAAGCATATGAACGGCGTATAACGTGTGAACGTAAGTGAGTGACTGAAAGGAAATATTCTGCGTTCTCGCTCACGTCACTTACTAGCTCAAGATTAATTCTTAGACGGATAGACTTGCTAGGTTATCCTAATCACGGAAGGGACGAACAACGTCGATTTTTGTCCTATTATCTCTGATACATTAGCGGTCGGCTTATTACCGTCGGTACAGGCAATATCACACGTGTGATTGGGTTTGTCTCTTTTTCGTAGGCAATTTGCAATATGTTGCTTTCAATCTCTTGTTCTTAAATTTACCTATTATGTGTTATATAAACCTCCTAGCCAATTAGTTTCTTTTTGTTTACCTTTATATCTTTCTTAACTTGTCTGTCTTGTAATTTGGCCCGAACGGTGTTGAAATTACCTTTCGACTCAATCTGAACTGCTTTTCTGACACATACTTATGGAACTGTACTATTCGAGGAAATTTTCGTTTTCTGGTCTCGTATTCTCATGGTCTATTTGTAATGCGTGAATAATTACTAAAACGTTACGATTGAAAAGTGCCATTATTTATTGTTCACAAATGTTTATTATCTATTGTATTATCCCCTATTGATTTGATCGATAAATTGTTCAAATATAACTTGTAGAAGACTCAATTCTCTACAATTTTTGTATATAAAGGGTAATTAAATTTTAAGGGCCGATGTTGATTTTGAATAAAACACAAATTATTTAGGAAATTATTGTCAATTCTTTTTATTATGATAATATGGTATGGTTCAATTATGTATGGAACAAAATATCGGCCAAATGGCCGCCGCGACCTCGGCGGCACACCTCCATCCGATGGTCCAAATTTTCGATGACGCTTAGGCATAATTGAGGTTCTATGCCGTTAATGCGCCGAATTATCTCATCCTTTAGCTCTTGAATTGTTGCTGGCTTATCGACGTACACCTTTTCTTCCAAATAACCCCAAAGAAAGAAGTCCAACGGTGTCAAATCACATGATCTTGGCGGCCAATTGACATCGCCACCACGTGAGATAACACGGCCATTGAATTTGTCGCGCAAAAGAGCCATTGTTTCGTTAGCTGTGTGGCAAGTGGCACCGTCCTGTTGAAACCACATATCGCCCACATCCATATCTTCCAATTCGGGCCATAAAAAGTTCGTTATCATCTCACGATAGCGAACACCATTCACAGTAACTGCCTGACCGGCCTCATTTTGGAAAAAATACGGCCCGATGATGCCGCCAGCCCATAAACCGCACCAAACAGTCACTCTTTGTGGGTGCATTGGTTTTTCGACAATCACTCTTGGATTATGATTCGCCCAAATGCGGCAATTCTGCTTACTGACGAATCCACTGAGGTGAAAATGTGCCTCATCACTGAAGATGATTTTCTTCGAAAATTGATCATCCACTGTTGCCATTTCTTGCCACCTTTCTGACCATTGACGACGTTTGGAATGGTCAAGAGGCTTTAGTTCTTGAGTCAATTGCACCTTATAAGCGTGTAAATGCAAGTCTTTATGCATAATGTTCATCAACGACGAGCGTGAGAGGTGCAATTGTTGGGCACGACGACGAGTTGAGGTGGACGGCTCTTCAGCCACACTATCGCGAACAGCAGCAACATTTTCTGCAGTACGAGCTGTACGAGCATGCACTGGTGTTTTAATATCTCCTACAGACCCGGTTTGCTCAAATTTTTGCACGATTTTTCCGATTGTACGCACATTTGGACGATTAAATTGACCGAAAAAATCACGAAGTGCACGATATGCATTTTGATTTGAACGCCCATTTTCATAATAAGCCTGAATAACTTTAACGCGTTGCTCGATTGTGTATCTTTCCATGGTTCAAATTGAGTTAGTCTGAAATTGAGAAATGTCAAATGAAATGCAGAAAAAAACTTGACGTTTAGGTGTGGTTCACATTCAACATTGGCCCTTAAAATTTAACCACCCTTTATGATTTTGTGGTGACTTAAATATTACCTGAAGAATTTTGAACACAATAGCCGACGAAGCAGTTGTATGCAGGAGGGGACCTTAAGCTGGCCCTCAGCGGGGTCAGATGTGTTTGGGTAAGCTAGTATTTGGGTGTTCAGTCGAGTATCTTCTATAGGTTCGGGTAGTTAAAAACTTTATTTCAAGCATTTCGCAGCGAAAATTTTCACAAATGAACAAGTGTTTTATATGTGGGAAAATGAGTATTAGCAAAATTCATGTTGCCAAAAAAAATGTGTGCAAAGTCTACATTTATTTGCTGTAAATTGTGGCAATGAGAAAAATGCACGCATGGTCTAAAGCGCCGACAATATCACTGTGCACGTGGCCTCCCGAAAACCTTACATCAACGAGAAAATGGCGGCGGCGGCTATACGTCGTCGAAGCAGCGTTACTCTCTCGACCTCGACCTCTGGATCATTTACATCTTCTCCGTCCTCATCGCGATCTACGAACCACCTGCATTTATTTTTGACAAACAATGCCTTTTCTGCGCAGAAGTAATTGATGAGGAATTTGTAAAATAGTAAAAATCATTGCCCTTTCACCGGCGAATAAAAAATTGTAAGGTGGAAAAAAACTCTATACAAGATACGATTTTAATATATTTAAATAGTAGGCAAAATGATTTTGCCCAAGACATAATATTGAGACATAATACATTCTGTAAAAGAGTTCGAGTTTCACGGTTAAACCGAAAACAAACAAGTTCAACAATATCGATACGGCCACTGAATGTATTTACTCTTTTTTTTATGTACAATTCTGACGAATGCCAATTTACGATCAGTGAATTAATGAACCAAATCAAGAGAGATTATCAAACAAATTTTCGTACGGTTAAAGCGCGCTTGAAGCCCAAATATGAAGATACGAGGGTCAATCAATAAATAGTCGGCCTTGCGCCATCTGTTGGTCGAGGAAAGAAATCAATAGCGACGTTTAGTAGTGCCATCCTTCACATGACTGTTGTCAAAGTTTCAGCTCGCTCCGATGCTTAGGTTGCGTTTGACAGTCATCGAAAGACAAACAACTTTTGTCTTTTTACAAAAATGGAAAAAATTGAGTATCGTGCAGTTATTCGATTTTTGTTTTTGAAAAAGAAAATGAACAATGAAATCAAAGCGGAACTAGACAAAGTTTATATGGACCTTGCACCTTCGTTATCAACCATTAAATATTGGACAGCTGAATTTAAACGCGGTCGTACGACCATTGTTGACGATGAACGTCCAGGTCGTCCAAATGAGGTCGTCATACCAGAAACAATTGAAAAAGTCCACGATATGGTGTTAAATCATCGGAGATTAAAAGTGCGTGAGATTGCAGAAGCCACAGGCATATCATATGGCTCAGTGATTTCAATCCTGAGTTATCAGTTGGGTATGTAAAAGTTATCCGCAAGATGGGTGCCGCGTTTGCTCACTGTCGACCTTAAAAGAGAACGTGTAGCTGATACAAAGGCGTGTTTGGCGGTCTATAAGCGTGATTCTGTTGAGTTTTTGCGTCGTTACGTAACCGTGGACGAAACATGGATCCATCACTATACACCAGAGACAAAGGAACAATCAAAACAATGGACTTCACCGACCGAATGTGCTCCGAAGAAGGCGAAGACGGTGCCATCGGCCGGTAAGGTCATGGCCACAGTTTTTTGGGAAGCACGCGGCATAATCTATAGTACATCGATTACCTTCCGTTAAAAAAAAACGATTAATCGCGAATACTATGCAGCCGTACTGACCCGATTCAACGACGATTTGAATAAAAAACGTCCACATTTGGCGAGGAAAAAAGTGCTCTTCCATCAAGACAATGCACGCGTTCACACGTGCCCAGTTGCCATAGCCAAAATTCATGAATTTAAATACGAATTGCTTTCGCATCCACCGTATTCTCCATATTTGGCCCTTCGACTACTTTCTGTTTCCAAACCTGAAAAAATGGCTTAGCGGAAAGAGATTTGGTTCCAGAGATGACCTCATCACCGAAACAGAGATTTATTTCCAGGACCTTCCGAAATCGTATTATTCGGAGGGCATCAAAAAATTGGAAAATCGTTGGAATAAGTTTATCGAGCTAAAAGAAGATTATGTTGAGAAATAAAAAGATTTTTGTCCAAAAAAACGCGATTTTCTTTACTAAGCCGACTATTTATTGATCGACCCTCGTAATATATTGATCTTCGAAATAAACTGGCGCGAGTCTATCATTTGTTTTAAAAATACTGATCACAAGTCGCTCGCCGAAGACTGGTATAGAGCAAAAATATATTTTATTCGAAAAATTACGAAAATTCATGTTTCAATAAAATCTGAGAGCCTTGATCGATTGTCACCAAACTCAATACTCAATAATCTTGTACAAAGTTTTAGCTCGATAGCTAAAAATTTACCAAATTCAGAGATAAAAAATTAAAACAACTATAAAAATAGGATACCCGATAACGACTCAAGCAACAATTGCAGCAAGCCGACCGAGATTGCGCCCCGACTCATATCCAAAATTTCAGAAAGATCGAGTCACCTGATCTTGAGATATAGCCATTTTTATTTTGCAAGCTCATTTCACACACGCACGCACGCACATATTTTCTCAAGATGATTTCTTGACGTTTTGCAACATTTTAAGTATTCTGGGATCATAATCCCAAGAAAAATTTTTCTTCACGCAAACAAACCTCTATAAGCAAGCAAAAATTGTGCGGACAACTTCACGCGTAAATTTGATAAATTCATTTAAAAAAGTATGGTTGAACATCAAATGGTTTAATTATGTCCACAAATCGAATAGCTATAATATAAAGCTGAAAAGTCAAAGTTGTCTTGCTAACTTTATGTAGGTGATGTGCGTTATTTTTGAACGGAATAATCTATGAAATCAGCTATGCATTCTGTATTTATAGAACACCTTCGGTGAAGACTAACCTAAAGCAGTGGAGGCGAAAAAAGAATTCGACGAACGTCCGTCCTCGACGTAAACACAACGCCTAACATCGAAAACATGGCGGCAGGATGACACATCGTCGGATTTCGGTGTTTGGCAAAGCAATTGAGCCTTACTATGCTACGTGCTCGCCCCTTCAATTTCTGCTACTTCCCTACATATGACTCTACTGCAACTTTGCCGCGTCACGTCGACCGCCCGCGTTGCACGGAATTTTGCTCTTCTTCGTTCTATAAATTAATAACAATTAAACGAAGGCGTGGATAATTTCGTTGATCTTTGTCTTACGAAACCTTAATGAGACGTCAATGTATATGACTCACTATGTATATGTATATCACTATGAGTGATTAGTCGCCTAGAAATTTTTTAAATACTTAGTAGTGATTCACGTTCCCGTAATCCCATAAGGCCGTGTGTGTGTAAAGGACAACCTTATCATTTTTAACTCCAAAAGTTGCTCGTCAATCGGACTTAAGTTTTACAGGAATACGCAGTATACTGATGAGACGGGAAACTTTTTTTGGTATCTGATGAACCTCCTTAAGTTCTATCTCCCTGACACTCATGTACAGGGTGCACCATCTTTTATGTCGGTATGTAAACATTGAATAACTTAAAAAAATACAACCGATTTTCATATATGAGATATTTTTATCAGGAGTACAAATTGAAAATGCGGGATTTTTTTCTATTTTTGAACGTTTATTCTGAAAAAATGGTAACAAATGAATTATTCAAAGTATTGTCCATCGCTAGCCACAACTTTTTCCCATCTTTCTGGCAATTTACGGATACCGTCGCGAAAAAATTCGGCCGGCTTGGCTGCTATCCAGTCATCGACCCATTTTTGGGCTTCTTCGTAAGAATGGAAGCGCTGGTCAGCTAGGCCATGTGTCATCGATCGGAAAAGGTGGTAATCGGAAGGAGCAATATCTGGGCTATACGGCGGGTGGGGTAAGACTTCCCATTTCAGCGTTTGTAGGTATGTTTTGACCGGCGCTGCAACATGTGGCCGAGCGTTGTCATGTTGCAAAATTACTTTGTCGTGTCTTTGCTCGTATTGTGGCCGTTTTTCTTTGAGTGCGCGGCTCAAACGCATCAATTGAGTTCGGTATAGTGCTCCTGTGATGGTTTCGTTCGATTTCAATAGCTCATAATACACCACACCCAGCTGGTCCCACCAAATACAGAGCATGAGCTTGGCGCCGTGAATATTTGGTTTGGCCGTCGATGATGATGCATGGCCGGGGTAACCATATGATTTTTTGCGCTTCGGGTTATCGTAATGGATCCACTTTTCATCACCAGTGACAATGCGATGCAAAAAACCCTTCCGTTTTTGCCGTTCGAGCAGCAGTTCGCATGCAAAAAAACGGCGCTCGACGTCTCTCGGCTTCAGCTCATACGGCACCCAATGTCCTTGCTTTTGGATCATTCCGAGGGCTTTTATACGATGGGAAATGGCTTGTTGTGTCACTCCCAATGAATCTGCGAGCTCTTGTTGAGTTTGACACGAGTCTTCATTGAGTATTGCCTCCAATTCAGCATTCTCAAACTTTTTCACTTGGCCCGGCCGCTCTTTGTCCTCAACGTCAAAATCACCACTTCTAAACCGCACAAACCATCTCTCGCAAGTTGAAACCGATGGAACATGACTCGGATAAGCCTCGGAGACCAATCGATGTGCTTCAGCAGCACTTTTCTTCAAATTAAAGAAGTAAATTAAAACTTCCCGCAAATGCTGTTTTGTTGGCACGAAACTCGACATATTGAGAGCTCAAAAAAACTATGAATTTGACACTGCGACAAATTGACACATACTGAAAATTAAAGCTATAAGACGTAGCTTTGACATGAACATAGTCACAGTACTGCCTGATGCGTATAGCGTTAGTAACGCCATCTGTTATCAAACCCGCATTTTCAATTTGTACCCCTGATATTTAATTTGGTCCTTCACAATTTATTTGAACTAGTTTTTGAATACAACATCAATCAAGTGACCTCCTTTATTAGCCAAAGCAAAATGTGCCCTTTTTGCCGCGTTTTCCATCACTTTTTCGAGCATCTCGGGCAGTATAGCGATGATTACGGCACGAATGTTTGCCTTGAGCTTGTCAATGGTCTGAGGCTTGTTGGCGTACACTTTGCTTTTCAAATAACCCCACAAAAAAAAGTCCGGAGGGGTCAAATCTGGAGATCTGGGTGGCCAGTCAATGTTGCCATTTTTTGACATCACACGTCCAGGGAATTGTCTTTGCAGAAACTGCATTGTTTGATTTGCAGTGTAGCATGGAGCACTGTCTTGTTGAAACCAGTAACCGTCCAGACCTTTCTCACACATTTGTGGGCAGACATAATGAGCCAACATCCACCGATATCAATGTCCATCGACTGTTTCGCCTTCTCTGAAGAAAAATGGCCCAATGATAGTTTTGGCACAAACGTTGACCCAAACAGTCACTTTTTAGTCATGCAATAGTGTTTCATGGATCTCGTGTGGATTATCCGTTCCCCAAATGCGGCAATTTCGCTTGTTAACGGTGCCCGAGAGTGTGAATGGGCCTCGTCGATCATCAAAATTTGCTTCCAAAAATCAGGTTCAATGTCAACCATTCGAGCGAGTGTTTGGTCGTATTCCAAGCGACATGGACGATTCATGGTTAAAATAGTACTGGATTGACGTTTCAAAAACATGTCTACTCAAATCAATCGGTGAATAAATGTCAAAGTTATTGAATGTTTACATACCGACATAGCAAATGGCGCATCATGTGGAAGCGAAACATACATGTTTCGCTTCCACTTACGGCAATGTGAGAGAGACACGGTGCCAGTCCCTCTCAGATCAGCATAGGTGCAAGAGAGACAACAAAATGTTTCTAAAATGTTAAGACCTGTAAAGTATCTCGGGCTCAAGTGGTACCGACTAATTGGAATAATCCGTCGTTATGTATTGGGAGTACAAATGGAAAGTCGCGGTTTTTTTTTGTCAAAAATTTGAGCGTTTATTCTAAAAAAATGGTTACATAATTATTCTTTAAAGTATTGTCCATCGCTAGCCACGACACTTTCCCATCTTTCTGGCAGCATACGGATGCCGCGTCAAAAAAACTACTCGTCTTTTGAGTCGATCCAGGTATCAATCCAATTTTTGGCTTGTTCGTAAGAACGGAAGTGCTGCTCCGCCAGACCATACGTCATCGATCGGAATACGTAGTAGTGGGAAAGTGCAATGTCTGGAACATGCGGTGGGTGGGGTAGGACGTTCCATTTAAGCGTTTCCAAGTAGTTTTTCACAACCTCAGCAACATGTGGTCGAGCGTTGTCGTGCAGCAAAATCACTGTGTCGTATTTTTGCTCGTATTGTGACCGTTTTTCTTTCAATGCTTGGCTCAAACGCATTAGTTGTGTTCGGTAGCGCGGTCCTGCCATGGTTTCACCCGGTTGCAGCAGCTCATATCTCAATCGTTTCCATCACACGATCACAAAAATCACGATTTTTTTCATTTTGGATAATCGTATAGATCCACTTCCATTGCCAGTCACAATAGGATGCAAAAAACTCGTCCTTTTTGCCATTGGGGCAGTTGTTCGCACGTGAAAAAACGCCGTTCGACATATCTCGGTTTCAACTCGTATGGCAACCAATTTCCTTGCTTTTGGATCATTCCCAAGGTTTTCAAACGATGTGAAATGGCTTGTTGAGTCACGCCTAATGAATCTGCAAGTTCTTGTTGCGTTTGACATGAACCTTCATCCAGCATGCCTCCAATTCTGCGTCTTCAAACTTTTTCACCGGTCCGGGACGCTTCTTGTTCCACTCCGAAATCACACATTTTGTAGCGTTGAAACCATTTGTGAGACGTTCATTCACTAATAGCAGCCTTACCATAAGTTTCTACAATCATTCGACGCGCCTCAGCCGGAGATTTTTGTTAATTGAAGGCAAAAAGGAAAACTTACCGCAAATGACGCTTATTTGGCTCAAATTTCGACAAAAAAGTATATGACGCCGATAAAAATTCACAAATCTAATGATGAGGAGTTGTTGACAGATGTCTAACCTTACCATATGAAGTTTCTGATCCGCCATTTTTGACCAGCATTTACTGCTGACGCTATCTGTAGGAAATCGGCGTTTTTCCATTTGTACTTCCAATACAAAAGTTATTGTTATAGCCGGAGAGTGCAGCTCTAATTTCACTCTTGGCAGAATTTTAAGGTCCAACATCATCTTGAGCCTCGAGGCACTGCGAAGAGCAGATTTACAGCTGCAATCCCATGTCCAAATACTACCCCCTTCTGTAACGAACCTACGTCCTTAAGGGGTTAACGCAGTTGCACGCCAAAAAAGTCTTTTTTTAATGATTTTTTTCTGAAAAGGAATTCTATTTGACAAATACAAAAAGTATTAATAAATGTAGTGGTAGCTTTTAACTTGATATCGGCATTTTTCATTTTCAAAAATATTGATTTACATTGCTGCTGTAGACGATCTCCTAAAGGTCCTCCGAAAAAGGTGTCTGGCGGTGAGCACGATATCTCCGGTTTGGATTATTTAAAATAAAAAAACTAAAAAGATTCTCTTAGTGGATAGATAAATCTAGGTATTAATCGAAGGAATAGACGAAATTTTGATTTTTGACTAAATGGCGGCTCCAAAAAGAAAAAATTCCAATTTTTGACTAAATTTTTTTCGTTGAATTGTTAAAAAAAAAAATATAAATAATTATCGGAAATCTTATTTCTTCGATCAATACCTGAAGAATATATCTGAAAAGGTTGTGTTAAAATTGTAGACCGATCGGTTGAGCCGTTTTTGAGAAATTGTGCTCACCGACTTTGAAAACACCTTTTTGAGAAAAATGCGTTTAAAGTTTCAACGCGTACTTTGTAACGCTCCAAGCGTCCTTACTAATAAGCATGTATCTCCAAGAATATTTGCGGGATCGATTTGAAAATTTCAGAGAATATACTCAAATATATGTGCATTCCGAAAATGCAATAAAAAAATCGATTTTTTGAAATTTTCAACTTCTTATAACCCCTTAATATACTAAGAAAAGAATAGTATTTTAGTATTTAGGGGTCCTCAACTCATTTAAAAGTGGGTTAATACCATAATTATTGAATTATCTCTAGATAGGTTTTATCAATTTTTCACACAAATGTATGTCACCGAAAAGTCATTACAAAAACAGACACTGTACGTTTTCCATTCCGATTATGATTAAGAAGCAAAAAATTACCTAAACTATGGTCGAGAACCATTGGTGATGTTCTCGAAAAATAAATCCTTGAGAGAGAGAGAAAGAAAGATTTACTGTTTCTATAAGGAAACGCATATGTGGTAAGCAGTTCTGAGTCCCGTGAGCAGATCAAAAATATAACTAGAAAATAGATTAACTGACAACGGAAGAAAATTCAAAATGCGAGTAGTCAAAAAAGTTAAAGTAAGCGAAAGCAAGTCGACTTTAATATTCGAAGTAAATGCAAGGATACACGATACACTGTTTGAGACAGAAAAGACGAAAATTGGATTAAATTTTTTTAAGTTGTATGACTTTGTAAGTGTACTAAAGTATTCCAAATGTTGCGGGTCCAATCGTGTCATTGGTCGATATTAAAGTCAAGTAAGTTGTAGAAAATTTGGCGGAAGCCATGATGGTAGACAGTGTAAGGAGGACATAAGAAATTGCCTCAATTGCACCTGATTATGTAAAAAAGAAGTGATATAAGTTGACGTGTATCATGAAGCTACTGATTACCGATGTCCTGTTTAACAGTGATTTTGACGTCGAAGACCGGCATAGCGGTGGAAGAGAAAAGGTTTTCGAAGGTGCAGAATTGGAGGCATTACTTGATCACGACTCGTGTCAAAGTCAAGACGAATTGGCACGATCATTGGGAGTGACTCAACAAGCAATTTCAAAACGCCTCAAAGCCATGGGAATGATTCAGAAGCAAAGAAATTGGGTGCCGTACGACGACAAACTCGTCTTATAATTAAATATACCGCCAGAATGACTAGCCTAAACGAGATCTACACATACCAACACAGGGATCCATATCATACTATACCCACACTCATGAAGACTAGCGATAAAGTACCGTTATCTAAGCTATAGTAATACTACCAAGCAATAAGACTAGTCTCAAGAAAGGTGTGAAGAAGAATCCACGAGGAACCGCATTAATCACTATAATCAAGGAGAGGAAATTAACGGGACAAATGGGCTACAGGAGACGAGATACAGGACGACTAGCAGATATAGTAATACCCTGCTATACCGGCAGAACTTGGAAGAAGAGCGGTGAAGTCGGTATAAAAGGGCACGACATACCACAATCGGGGAGCGTCCTGTTCACAGACTTTCGCCAACATCCGGAATCTACCAAAGGAGGACCAGCCAACCAGCTAAAAGGAAGGCCACCTAGCCAACCCAAGGAGAAACATCTTCAACCGCACCACTCCAAGGACCAGGCCTGCTACCTCTGAGCCAGCTAAGACGGACATCTCCCAAGGCCAACTACTGAGCCACCAGCCGCCCAAGCAGCCCAGAATCCAAGCCAACAAGATCTCCCATCGAAAATAAACCAAGTGGTATGGATAAAAAATATATTAAATCCATAGGGACTTAAAAAACAACCTAAAAACTAGCTAGAGACGCTCCTGTCGCATTTCCGATGCGCCGATGCACCAAGGATGCACCGCGCTGACGCCTCCACCGGAACAGCGGCGGGGCCAGCGAGTAGATCGCGTAGCCAGGAGAGCTCGAGCGAGAGCTCCGTCCCCACTACAGTCCACTCAATATAGGTATAAAATAGGCAACCTCCGAAAGCGAGGAATAATAACAGAGCCGATATAGATATATTAACGATGACAAGCCCAGCAGGCTCTTTCCTTGTGTAGAAACTATGCTACCATATAACTACAGGAAATATTTCGATATAAAATCTCCTGCTTCGTGCGGACACGATTATAACGGCATGCGTAAGCCCGGGTCAATTTTTGTTTGTTTTTTGGAAAAAGGAGTATATTTAATTATCCTACAAATTATTTAACTTTTATCTGTCTAGTGTGTCTAATAAACCATACTTTTACCTAATACCGAAGCCTATATTAATTTCCGCCCTGCCCGAGTTCGAACTAAAGCCCTTTAAGGGTGATGATAACGTAAAATACCGTTACAATACGAGTTGAAACCGAGAGATGTTGAACGGCGTTTGTTTGCTTGTGAACAGTTGCTGGAAAAGCAAAGACGGAAAGGATTTCTGCATCGCATCGTGACTGGGGACGGAAAATGGGTTCATTACGATAACTCCAAGCGCAGAAAATCATGGGGATTTCCCGGCCATGCTTCCACGTTGACGTCCAAACCGAATATTCACGGCTCCAAGGTCATACTCTGTATTCGGTGGGACCAGCTCGGCGTAGTGTATTCTGAGCTGTTAAAAGCGACTGAAACAATCACAGGCAATCGTTATCGAGCGCAATTAATGCGTTTGAGCCGAGCATTGAATAACAAACGGCCGCAATACAACGAGAGACACGATAAAGTGATTTCGCAGCATGACAATGCTTGACCCCATGTTGCGAAAGTGGTCAAGACATACTTGGAAACGTTGAAATGGGAAGTCCTACCCCACCCGTTGTATTCTACAGACGTTACTCCCTCTGACTATCACTTGTTTCGATCAATGGCACGCGACCTGGCTGACCAGCATTTCCGATCTTCTGAAGAAGTAAAAAATTGAATCGATTTGTGGGTCGCTTCGAAAGGTGGCCAGTTTTTTAAACGCGGGATTCGTACGCTGCCCGAAAGATGGGAGAAAATAGCGGCCAGCGATGACAATACTTTGAATCATAAATGTGTAACGAGTTTTTTTACATTAAAGCCTCGAATGTCGAAAAAAAACAGCGGAAACAAAGTTGTACACTTAATAAAAGTATATAACGAGAGGCGAGTAAAAATGTTCAAGACGGTGGCAAATAGCAATTAAAGAGAAGTAATAAAAATAATGAAAAAAGGAAAAATTCCGAAATTTCATATTGTCGCTGAGTGCACTAGGATTCAGTAAGCATAAAGATGTATTTGAGAAACTAGTTAATGAAAGGAAACCAAAAATCGTCTGTCTAACAGAAACACCCCCCGTGCAGAAATGTTGTCTTGCAGACACGCTTAAAAATAGGGCTTTGTTAGGCTTTGGCAGGGTTTTCGCAATAGGGATGCCAAATTAGAGCCTTGTATCAATCCATAAAAGCTTCCGTAATAACATTCAAGGTTCAAATAGAGCCATCCTTAGGGACCACAGTAGGGATTCCGCAATGGGGCCCTGTTTAGATTTTTTCGGGGTTTACATGGTAGGGATTCGAAACTAAGATCTTACTGCAACCCAAAGGGCTTTCCCTAAAAATCTTAGAGTGAAAAATATTATCAAACCTAACGTATTCAGGAACTTGATGATATATTTTGCGAGGTATAAACATGCTGATGTCGTTGAATTATTGTCTAATAGCAATTATTAATGAATTATCAATATTCCATCGGCAAAAATTCGAATTTATTAATATGATAATTATCGTGAACTAAATTTGTTTTTATCTAAATTATTCAAAATATTTAATTATTTTTGTCGTAAAACCGTTTTCTTTACTTGTGGAATGCTGAATCTACAAAGAATGCGATTAATATACAATGTTCATAATATTTAGTATATGGTGCATTTTGTTTAAACACATTGTTTGACAATTGTTAAATATGAAGTGAAGAGGTTAATAATTGTTGGCGCTTGACTACAGGACTTTTCAATATCCGCAAGTTTCCATTTGCAGCTTTTTTTTTGCGTAGTTTCGTCAAAATTCAAAATGTCCAAATTTCATAAAATCTGAACCGTTTAACCGATGTTTCCCGAATTCAATACAAACCGTCCTTTCACGATACTCTATTTATATTTTTTTAAATTAACTGGAAATCTTAAAATTTGGGTAAATAATAGTGATCACAGATATTTTTTATTTATTTTTTATTTCCGTAAAATTTTTTAATTTCACGTTATTCCGACAAAATTTGCAGTGTATAAAGATGGTGACTAGGTTTACATCTATGCGAAACGGGAGCGCTGTAGCTCAAACCGTTCTCGAGTTACATACGTTTTAATTTTACAGTGCCAGCAGAACATACACACACACACACACACGTCCTGACATTTTTCTGAATATGTTTTTTTAACGTTTTTGAACATTTCCAAAACGTTTACATTGAAAACTGGAAAAAAAATATTTCACGGTCACAAAGCTGCCTCCATTAGGATGCAAAAAAAAAGTTAAATAACTTACTTTTTAAATATTTTTTAAATCTTAGATATAAACTAATGTAAAGTGATTTATTTTTAGTTACTTAAAAAATTTATGTTCCTGTAATAACCCCGAATAAACAGCATTAAATAACTAAACAAAGCAGACGTTACAAAAATTACCCCGAAAAAATAATTTAAAACTATTCTCATTCAAAATTATTCGCTGGGAGACGTTCGCAGTGTAAAAAGCCGGAAATCGAATACTGTGTCATCGATCAATTACTTGCGGAGACACATCCGTCAACTACATCTTCCCTCACACGTCCGTCAGCGTTTGTGTGGCTTACTCGATTATTCTCTTCGATCTCGTCTCGGCGTACCGCTTTTCCGTTTAAATCCATGATTATTCTGCCGTGGGCAGCAGCAAGTCGATAATAATTACCAATATGTCTATGATCGATTTCGAACGTTGTGCACAATGTGGAGACTTATCGATAAGTCACATAAACAAAATCAGTTATTGAAAACAAAAGAAGCGATTCAGTTTCATCGATTAACGGTCTGAATATACGAGTACAGGGTGCGTACGACCACCCGTCTACCCCTTTTATTTTGAAAAATACGCATTTTCGAAAAAAGTTTTTCGTACAAAAGTTGTAGGGTTTTAAATGACGCATCAGACAGTGGTATTAGTATGACCTTGAATAGCGTTGTCAAGGTCACGTAGAGGTCACCTGCAATTTTTTAAATGGAAACCCCAATTTTTTATTGCATATTTTTGTAGCTTATCTCGAGAGCTTTTCAAAACGCTATAAGAAAGTATTTTTCCATTAAGTATTTTTCGAGTTATAAGGCTTGAAATTTCTTATTTTCAATAATTTTAAAAGACGTGTTTTGGAGTCGATTTTTTAAAAATTCACATCTGCGACGCGCTGCTGAAACGTAATGAAATCGAGCCATTTCTGAAACGTGTCATAACCGGTGATGAAAAATGGATCACGTACGACAATCGGAAGCGTCAAAGATCGCTCACAAGGGATGGTGAGCCGTTACAAGCGTTCGCGAAGCCAGGATTGACGGCGAAAAAGGTGATGCTGTGTGTGTGGTGGGGCTGGAAGAGAATCGTGCACCATGAACTACTTCCAGTCGGTCAGACGATTGATTCTGAACTCTACTGTGGACAACTAGACGGATTACGCCAAGCATTTGAAAGAAAACGGCCCCAATTAATTAATAGAAAAGGTGTTGTCTTCTACCATGACAACGCCCGGCCACACACTTCCTTGGTGACCTGTCAAAAATTGCGAGAGCTTGGTTGGGAAGTTTTGATGCATCCACTATATGCACCCTCTGACAATCACTTATTCCGATCTCTGCCGAACTCTCTCAATGGAATTAAGCTGCTTTCAAAAGAAGCCTGTGAAAACCACTTGATTCAGTTTTTCAACCAGAAACCACAGAAGTTCTTCACCGCTGGCATCATGGTTCTATACGAAAAATGGCGAAACATTGTCGATAACAATGGAGCATATTTGGTTTAAATAAATCCACTTTCACACTATAAGAAAACCAGTGGAATTTTACTAAAAAAAACGCAACGAACTTTTTCCCAGACCAAATATATAGGAGAAATACTACTCATATATACAGGGTGCGCCATATTTTTTATTGATATGTAAAGATTGATTAACTTTGACATTTATAAACCGATTGACTTGAGTAGACACGTTTTTGAAACGTCAATTCAGTACAATTTAAACCATGAATCGCTTCACACCGAAACAACGCGCCGAAATAGTGACGCTGTACATTGAAAATAGTCGTTCAGTTGTGTTTACTTAACGTGCATATCGTCGAAAATATCGTGGTCCACAAGCACCGTCTAACAACACTATTCGTCGTTTGGTGTCGAATTTTGTTGAGCACGGGACCGTGGGAGATCGTCCACGTGCCGTTCATCAACGCCCAAGACGTTCCAATGAACTAGTTGAAGCGGTAAGTGAGAGTGTTGCCTAGAACCCACATATGTCGTATCGTCACCGCACTCAGCATTTTGGCGTCAGTGAAACCACTTTGCGACGCATTTTGAAGGATGATTTGCATTTACTTCCGTATAAAGTGCTCAAAGAATATTGCCGACAGACCGTCCACGTCGCTTCGAATACGGCCACCAGTTGCTCGAATGGTTGACACTGAACCTGATTTTTGGAAGCAAATTTTGATGACCGACGAGGCTCATTTCACACTCTCTGGCGCCATTAACAAGCAAAATTGCCGCTCTTGGGGAACGTAGAGTCCACACGAGATCCATGAAACACTATCGCATCACCAAAAGTGACTGTTTGGGCTGGCGTTTGCGCCGAAACCATCATTGGGCCATTTTTCTTCAGAGAAGGCGAAACAGTCGATTGGAATCGATATCGGTGGATGTTGACTCATTATGTCTGCTCATAAATGTGTGAAAAAGGTCTGGTCGGTTACTGGTTTCAACAAGATGGTGCGCCATGCCACACTACAAATCAAACAATGCAGTTTCTGCAACGAAAATTCCCTGGACGTGTGATGTCAAAAAATGGCGACATTGACTGGCCACCCAGATCTCCAGATTTGACCCCTCCGGACTTCTTTTTGTGGGGTTATTAGAAAAGCAAAGTGTACGCCAACAAGTCTTAGACCATTGACGAGCTCACGGTAAACATTCGTGCCGAAATCATCGCTGTACCGCCCGAGATCCTTGAAAATGTGATGGAAAACGCAGCAAAAAGGGCACATTTTGCTTTGGCCCATAAAGGCGGCCACTTGATTGAATTTGTATTCAAAAACTAGTCGAATTAAATTGTAAAGGACCAAATTAAATAAAAAATACCTCATATATGGAAATCGGTTGTTTTTTTTAAAAAGTTATTTAATGTTTACATACCGTCATAAAAGATGGCGCACCCTGTATATATTGTATACATTGTAACAAAATATGTTACGTAAACATCTGTCCTTCGCTGGGTTGCTCGAGATCCACCTCTCATTCATAAAATTGTCGTAAGATAGCTGTATTTTTATTTCTATTCTTTATATTTTAAGTGCTATTTCCATTATTATTTATTGTTTATATTTGTTCAGTTTTCGCACATATCACGCAAACACTCAAATCATGCACGCACTACACTCACAACCATCTGACGCCTCGCATCATGAGGTACAGCTCACAGGCATACTCTATCGATTTATCGACCCAGCACACTCAAGCGCATCGCCCATCAGCTCGCATCCTCGATCGAAGCTCACTCAAGCGGCCAACCCTCCTAGCGTGGCCCCAGCGACAAGACCACTCACAGGACTCACTTTCCATCGCTGGCGGCGAATCATAACTCACGCAAGCTGTGACGTACGTCCGCCCTCTTGATACTCTTGTGGTCGACGGATGTAGCCATTGTTCTCACTCGAGTCGTTCGCGCTAGACATTCGCGTCATCTCACATTTCTGTACAGTAGCTCCACTCATATTTTACCTATTCAGTAGTGTAGTGTGTTACATTCATTGTTAAATCACCCGTAATTCAACTCAGTGTAAGTGCAAATCACAGCAGATCACCAGAACTCGAGAAATATTCACATAAACGTCATCGACGTGGTGCGTCGTTGGCAGCATAGACGCCACGCAGCCTCGCATCATACGTTGACAATAGCTCACTCACCAGCCCGTCGTGTGGCTTCACGTCAGAGCTCTACATACCACCTCACCAGGACCATCCACACGAATCAACGAGTCGACTCACCAGCCTGAGAATCTAATCAACATCAGTGCACACAGGCCGGATATAATCAATTGTATATTCCTTTTTTCACTCAAAAGGTATTATTTAAATATTGTTAAATGATTCAATAAACATTGATTTATTCTTGTTAAATATTGAGTGCATTTAATTTAGCATAATTGTCACCGGGAGCCTTAATATTAACAATCGCTGCTGTCACTCGATTTACTAAGTGCGAATGCATCGACCTACTATCCGTCGACAGTGTAACAGGTGGACTGAAAAGTTCGTACGCTAACATAGAAAAAAACTTTTTTTGATAAAATTTGATTCAATTATTCAATATAGTTGCCTTCGAGAGCGATACAACGATTATAGCGGTCATACAATTTTTTGATACCATTTTTATATTACGATTTGTCTTTAGTCTCAAAATAGGCTTCAGTTTCGGCGATTACCTCTTCATCGGCGCAAAATTTCTTTCCAGCGAGCATTCTCTTGAGGTCTGAGAACAGGAAAAAGTCGCTGGGGGCCAGATCTGGAGAATACGGTGGATGCGGAAGCAATTCGAAGCCTAATTCATGCAATTTTGCTATCGTTTTCATTGATTTGTGACACGGTGCATTGTCTTGATGAAACAGCACTTTCTTCTTCTTCAAATGGGGCAGTTTTTCCGCGATTTCGTCCTTTAAACGCTCCAATAACGTTACGTAATAGTCGCTGTTGATGGTTTTTCCCTTTTTAAGATAGTCGATGAATATTATACCATGCGCATCCCAAAATACTGATGCCATAACCTTGCCAGCCGACTGTTGCGTCTTTCCACGCTTTGGAGTCGGTTCATCACATGCAGTCCACTCGGCTGACTGTCGATTGGACTCCGGTGTGAAATGATGGAGCCATGTTTCATCCATTGTCACATATCGACGCAAAAATTCGGGTTTATTACGATAGAAGAGCTCCAAACACTGCTCAGAATCATCAATTCGTTGTTGTTTTTGGTTGATTGTGAGCTCGCGCGGCACACACTTTGAATAGAGCTTTTACATACCCAAATATTCTTTTACGATATGTCCAACACGTTCCTTTGATATCTTTAGGGTCTCAGCTATCTCGAATAACTTCACTTTACGGTTATCCAAAATTATTTTGTGGACTTTTTTGATGTTTTCATCGGTAACAGCCTCTTTGGGGCTTCCATTGCGTGCATCGTCCTCGGTGCTCATTTCGCCTCGTTTAAATTTAACAAACCCCTTCTCAACGGTTGATTTTCCTGTTGCAGAGTCCAAATAATGTTTATCAAGCCAAGCCTTGGCTTCAACAGTATTTTTCTTCGCCAAAAAGCAATGCTTTATTAACACACGAAATTCCTTTTTATCCAATTTTTCAAACTAACAAAAGTTGCTTCACTCAAAATGCTATATCTCACAAACTAATAGTGCGACAGCTGTTAAATTTATACACGTGTCTTTTGAAGGTTAGGGCTAACTAATAATCATATGGATTTGATACTAGTGGCGCCATCTATGTGTCAGCCTACGAACTTTTCAGCCCACCTGATAATAATACTCAATCAGTACAGTTTCACTGCGCAAAGCACTACATTCATCGATGCTTGACATTTTTACTCTCTTTGACTAGGTGCCCACTCTGCGCACTTGTCAATTTTCTTACAGTGCTTTTTCACACCAGTTAGTATTAATCACAAAATATTCTCAATCATTTCTTTGGAACAATATCATACATTTTTTGGTCCTTCGAGCGGGACTTTATTTACTCTCGGTCATTCTCATACAATATTATTAGTATTCTTTTTACTTTAAGCTTCATTTCTGTTATTATCGATTTTTTCCATTATCACCCCCCCCCCCCCTACCCTACCCTCAAGCACTCGTACTCACGTATAATCCGACGCCACCACGACCCAGGAGGTCAACACCTTTTTAAACCGCCGTATGACCGGTGAAGACTTTCGGCCGCTGGCCATATCAACTACCTATCAGTTTTACGTGCCGCGGCCATCTTCCTTGAAGTGGCGCACACACGAGTAGAGGAATATCGATTGGGATTGAGACTACCCCGCTACACCCCGTTCTCCCGCCGTCGCCCGACTTCCACCACCAACCCGCTACATCTCCCGCGGCCCCACATCGCCTCGGCAGCAATACTGTCACCCAGCTACACACACCACTTTCCGCGCCACACCGAGACTGTCGACAGGCCATCTCGCAGCACAATCGGCCACACATCCCACTCGCTACGTCACACCGATGCGGCCGGACGAACACACACCACTCTACACGCTACAGCGACGTCCCGCCGGTTTTACTTCGAGCCAGTCATCGAGCAAGTAAAGACACACCACAACTTTAATAATTTTCGTATGCACCAGTGAAATCATCCAAGCCTCGTGGAGGAGATTATATTGATGGGACCATTTTTGGAGGAGTATCGAGTACCACGAAGGAAGGAGAAATCGAGCTGAGTGAGTAGAGTGCGAATTATTCCCTTTCAATCCCTTGCCCTAGCCTTACGCCCTTCGAGGGAGTTAGATATATTGTTGGAGATAAATAGCGTTTTAAGTAAGCACCGCAATGCGATTGCCGACGTCGCCCCGAGGGGTTTAAGTTACGATATTTAGCTCGCGTGGTGAGTGGCATAAAGTACAGTAGTTAGAGTAAAAGTTAAGAGCGTTAAAGAATGGAGTCGTAGAGAAAGAATCGTATCGTTAGTTATAGAGTAAGTCCCCCCAACGCCTTATACCGACGTAATATTATAAGCAGCCGTAGATTTCCATGCTCTGAGGATATCCCCGTGTGCTACCACTGTTAGCTATTCGGCCGCGAGAATAGCGAGAGTCTTTGTTATTGTTTCGAAACTCGAAGGTCCCCTTGTGTCGAGCGAGAGACCGGCCACGGTGCTACACCGTTATATAGCTGACGCCCAAACCCTCGAGTTTTTTCGAGACTGTGTGATAATCCGTCCGTCTTATTGTTTAAGACACCCCGAAGTATTAATTGCGTTTCATTTGAGTTCGTAATATTGTTATATCCCCCCTCCTCTAGTTTTTCCTATTTTTATCTAGCAATATTAGTGGAAATTTATTTTAAGTTACTGGAGCTTATTATTTTGTTTTATTCTTCTCGGCTTCCCCCCCCCCCCCCCCCCCTATTGCCATGGCTATTTCACCATTCCCTACGTTCTTCTCTATTGTTGAGTTCAGTTATTTTTAGTTTCTTGTATTTCTAATTATATCGGTTATTTGTGATTCAAATATACTACGAGTAGCATCATTATTCTATATTTTATGTGCATTTCTTTAATTTTGCTTTGCTGACCCATCCCACATTAAATTGTAAGAAATCGGTCACAATATATATTAGAGGAAATTCGCCCTCATGCGCACACGACGCACCCACTTCGCTGGGAGACCCCCCCTCCCTGACCCACCCAACCCGTCACCTGATCGGGTGTGTTCGGAAGCGTCTCGATTTCTTTATATGGCGGCGGCGGCGAATTATTTTTATACTATAAAGAGATGTATAATCTCGAAAAGTCCGAACTACCCACTCTACCCCGAACCGCTGCAGCTTAGTGCCCTGCTCGTAAGAGTTAACAAAAAGGCAGGAAAAATAAGTGGGTGGGCTATAGGTAACGTGTAGCAAGTTAGATGACGAATTTACGATTGAATATTCGATCCCCGATCGGATTGGGTTAGGTTGGGGCGTTCTCCCAGCTTAACTATATATACAGTAGCGGACAAAAGTTTAAGACGGAGAGGAAAAAAAAAGTAATCGTTGATTTTTTTATGAAAAGAATTGACTCAGTGGATTTTTTTTTGTATTAGCTAATTAATCATTAATTCATATATTTATTACATAAATTCAATTTTGCGCGTAACAACATTAGATACAATAAACAAAGAAAACATAAATTTGTTTGATATCTTCGGGGACAAAAGTTTAAGACTATACGTAAAAAAATATTTTTTGGTAGAAAATATACAGATATTTTCCTCCCTTCAACACTTTGTCCACAGTCCATTATTTTTTATCACATCAGCACATCTTTGAGGCATTGAATCAATTAATTTTTTGCAGTCGTCCACAGTTGTTTCATTCCACGTTTTTTCAACCAAAGAGTACAAATCGTCAAAATTTTTTGGTTTATTTCTTTGAACCCTTCTTTTTATGGTACACCATAAGTTTTCAATTGGATTTTAATCCGGCGACTGCGACGGCCACGGTAATAAAGTGATTTTTTCATCTTGAAAAAAACTTTTCACTACCCGAGCCGTAAGCTTTGGGTCATTATCTTGTTGATAAATAAAATTATCACCCATATTTTCGTAGGCATACGGTAACATAGTATTTTTCAATATATCCAAGTATTGAAAACGGTCCATGATTCCATTAATTCGGCGTATTGGTCCAGGACCATTGCGAGAAAAACATGCCCACACCATTACGTTTCCACCTCCATGCTTAACTGTCGGTAAAACACATCGAGGATTTAAATCTTCGCCAATTCGACGTCTTACATACAGTATCCCGTCAGAACAAATTCGGTTGAATTTGGATTCGTCCGAAAATAGCACATTTTGCCAATCCTCACTTGTCCAATGCCGATGAGCCTTAGCAAATTGCAGTCGTAATTTTTTATTCTTTTTACTGAGCATCGGCTTCTTCCGTGGCTTTCGTGCTTTCAATTTGAATTCGTCTAATCGTCTTCGGACAGTTCTTACACTAATTTGTGCATTATTATTACTGGATATTTCAGCTCTGATATCGACTGCTGAACGAAAACGATCTCTCTCGCTTAATCGATGAATCCGACGATCCAGCGTTGGCGTGGTTTTCCGCGGTCTACCGTTTTTTGGTCGATCAAAATAGTCCCCAGTCTTCACAAACTTGTACCACGCTTGCTTACAAGAAGTTTCTGATTGATTCATTTGAGTTGCAATTGAAGAAAATGTCTCATTTTGCTTCCGTAGAGACACGATTAGTTTTCGTTCAGTTGATGACAAATTACGGGCTTTACCCATACTCTTTTCGTACGTAATTAAACTTAAGACACTGGATGATACACCACAAACTATTTACAGTATTAATATATCAAATTATTGCGTGGATCGACTACGGGTATCTTGTTCGACAGATCGTCTTAAACTAATGTCCGCTGTTTACAGATGGTTGGAAGGAAAAAAAAATTGTATAATCTGTATTGTTTACATTTGACGACCGAGACTTCTACATTATGAAGGTCAAACGTACACATGTATTGTAAAAAAACAACAAGCCGAAAGAAACGTTAGTACTTGTATGACAGATCTATGAACCAAATTGTAATTCATCGTCTTAAACTTTTGTCCGCTACTGTATATCATATATTGTAACCGGCTTTTCTAACTCCAGTACATACCAGGTCTATAAATATGAAACCGGAATTTGCCCATAGATGGCCCTAGCCGTCAACGTAGTTACCGTCAAACCGCGTCATTGGCGCCATTTCCTTGTTGACATCTCTGACAAAGATTTTCAACTCACAACAATGCAAGTTTCATACAACAGCATAGTTTGTAATAGCGTTGAACATGTCGAATTTTGTGCCTGGAAACTACGATTTGCGGACAGCTTGTCGAAGCTTACGGTGAGCATGCTCTTGGTAAATCACAGTGCTTTAAGTAGTTTAAAAAATCCAAAAGTGGCGATTTTGACGTGAGAAACGAAGAACATGGAAGACCACCGAAAAAGTATGAAGACAGCGAATTGCAAGCGTTGTTGGATGAGGATGACGCTCAAACGCAACAACAACTCGCGGATCAATTAAATGTGACACAAGGAGCCGTCTCCATACGTTTGAAAGCCATGGGAAAGATCCAGAAGATGGGAAAATGTGTTCCACATGAACTGAATGAAAGACAGCAGGAAAACCGAAAAACCACTTGCGAAATGCTGCTCGCCAGGTACAAAAGAAAGTCATTTCTCCATCGAATTGTCATTGGCGATGAAAAGTGGATATATTTTGAGAATCCTAAGCGTAAAAGATCATGGGTAACTCCAGGCGAACCATCGACATCGACTGCAAGGCCAAATCGCTATGGACGGAAGACAATGCTCTGTGTTTGGTGGGATCAGAAGGGTGTGATCTATTATGAGCTGCTAAAACCTGGCGAAACCGTTGATACTAAACGCTACCGACAACAAATGATCGATTTGAATCAAGCTTTGCGTGAAAAACGACCAGAATATCAAAAAAGGCAACACAAAGTGATTTTGCTTTATGATAATGCACCACCACACACAGCACAACTGGTCAAGGAAACGATTGAGGCATTTAGTTGGGAAATACTTTCGCATGCGGCTTACTCACCAGACTTAGCTCCGTCCGATTACTACTTATTTGCATCGATGGGACACGCACTTGCTGAGCAGCGCTTTACTTCTTACGAAAATGTACGAAAATGGCTCGATGACTGGTTTGCCTCAAAAGAGCAACAGTTTTTTTGGCGTGGCATCCACAAATTGTTAGACAGGTGGGAAAAACGTATAGCTAGCGATGGGCAATACTTCGAATAAAGTATTTTTTATCATTTTCACACAATAAACGTGTATTTTCTATACAAAAATTCCGGTTTCATGTTTATAGACCTGGTAAGTTTACGGGTGGTCACAAAAGCTCGTGTCCTCGCACAGTGGGTGCCAGCCCCGCGAAAAAAAATATTTCGTGAGACAAATTTTATTTTCGGGCGAAAGACACGAGGCCGGTTCGGCTTTGCTGCAGCCTTGGTGAATGGTAGAGGGGAGGGGATAGTCAAGGGTTTCTCGCAGTAAATTGCAACATGTCATTTGAGAAGCGGGAGGAAAAAAATCAATTTAGTATGGAATTTAAAGTTCCACCGATCCAAGTCACCAATCTGACAAGGACGATCGTGAAGGGACAGATGGCAGCGTGCTTGGTTCTTGTCGACCCAATTTCTCAGAAATATTTAACAGAAAATATCTGACTGGTTACAACACCCAAATAATTCACCCAAAATATTTCACCCGAAATATTTCACCCAAACGCACAATACCCTGCACAATCTCTCACCCTACGAGATCTGCCTGGTCAAGAAAATACAATAGAATATGGCAAAACCAGACGCAAATATTAATTGTGGAAAAAAGTTCGTAGCGTTTTTTTTTTAGTAAAATTCAACTGGTTTTCTTATAGTGTGAAAATAAATTTATTTAAACCAAATATGCCCTATTATTATCGATAATGTTTCGCCATTTTTCGGGCAGAGCCATGATGCCATCAGTGAAGAACTTCCGTTGATTCTGGCTGAAAAACTGAATCGAGTGGTTTTCACAGACTTTTTTTAAAATCAGCTTAATTCCATCGAGAGAGTTCTGCAGAGATCGGAATAAGTGATAGTCAGAGAATGCTATGTCTGGACTACATTTTTGACAGGTCACCAAAGAAGTGTGTGGTCGGGCGTTGTCATGGTAGAAGACAACACCTTTTCTATTAATCAATTCGGGCCGTTTTCTTTCAAATGCTTGGCGGTATCTCTCTAGTTGTCCACAGTAGAGTTGAGAATCAACTTAACTCGATATATCATGTTTTTCGTGCTCAACTCATGAGGAACCCATACATCGAACTTCTTTTTGTAGCCAGCTTTATGTAAATGGTTCAAAACAGTTTTGTGGTCAATGCCTAGCTCCATACCAATATCGACACTGCTGATATGCTTATCTTGCTGGACTTTCTCAAGAATTTTATCAGCTTTTTCAGTGATTGGACGACCAAAGCATGACTCATCTTTCACATAAAAATTTTCAGAATGAAAGCGAACGAACCATTTCCGCGCAGCAGATTTTGATTTTTGAAAGTACCTTCATCGTACACAACACAAATTTTTTCACAAGCAGCGTTTTTCCTTTTGTCGTAATAATATTGCAAAATATAGCGCAATTTTTTATTGCTTTTCTCCATTTTCAAACGCAAACAACTTTCCAATCACTGCACCAAATTCGATGTTTATACACTCAAAGTAACGCTCGAAGTGTCACCTTTCCAACGAGCGCTTAGTGCTGTCGCTTCGATCTGTGTTTCCTGACTTATTTGCAATCGATGCCATGTCTCGGGAAAAACGCCACGAACTTTTTCCTAGACCCGATACATTAACAAAACTTGTTGTTCCAAAAATCAGCTACAACAATGAACATCACGAATCATGGTCGATAATTAAAACTAACGTCAAGAATAAAATAAGTAGTTGGAAATAAAATTGTTCGATAAATTAGATCAAATGCAATTAAATAAATAAATTGAACAAAATTAAGTAGCTCAGGACAGATCTTGTCGCTCACAATTTACTCTCGGCGCTTACACACTCACCACAGGAGAATTGACCAATTTACGCGGACGGCAACAAAAGATACTCGACAATGCAAATAGAGACGTTATTCTCCCAACGGTTCCCTCAAAGTCGAAGTTGTACATCTCTCACAACCGATATCGCTCCCGTTATTCGACACACTCACACAGGCATCCTCGAACTTTAATGCGCTCTAATTTATAACATAAAAATACAACAACTGGAACTCCTTCGGCGATCCTTAAGTTTTCGTGAAGCGAATTAATTGTAAAATTTGAATATCGGGCGGTAACTGCACCACAGTTGAAATAAAAGACGTTAGAATCCTGGTACGTTAGCGTGCCATCACGACAATATCGCTCGAATTTTCTCACCAATAATGAAGCTAACTTCCCATACTTAAACCAGAGACGAACGACGGCCTTTTCGGAGGTTTGCAGTAACGGGAGCCTCTCAAGATGAAATCTCACGAAGGTCCAGAATTGCGGTTGGCAGGTGTCGGTTCTCGTCGGACGGACATGGAAGCGGACACGGTGGTAACGTCCTGTTTCTTCGATACGCAACGCAAGAGTCCCCGAAAATACGTTGACTCTTGCTGTTCGAGCTGGCCAACGCCCCACCCTTAAGATCGCGGCTACCAGTACAATTCAAATAACCCAGTGGCACTTGCACGTGACTAAAACTGGGTGACAGTCAACGGTATCCTTAAGCATGGCAGCAGCATGCCGCATCATACACATGGCAGCGCAGAAAATATCCAATGCTGCCGAGGGTGGTTGGAACCTCTGGTCCCGCCGAGATGATGCTTCGATGGTCTCAGACGTATCCTTTCAAACGAAAGCGCTGACGTCATCATTGCTGCCGGAACCTCCCGGCTCCGAGATTCGGATCCGGAGGCTCGAGATCTTTCCTTCGGTCGATACGGAAGTCCTCTTCTGATACTGTCGCCCTACGCTCGGGATTAACATAAAAAAAAGGTAAAACCAAACGACATTAGTTTCGAGTGCCGATACGCTATAAAATGCTCTGTTAGATCGCCTCAGGGGAGAAGACTTGGTCGAAAAAAGAGGTCACCACCTGTGCCCGCCAACGCGATGTCTTTCTTTGTGACGGGTGCCAAAAATACCCTGTGACAACATGCAAACTGATTTCCGTCAGTATTATATTTGTATTTATATATATATATACATATATATACATATCGAATAACGGAAATCCCTTTGTATGTATATCGTAACGGTATTCATCGTTAGCATTGTATTTTTGTTACCCCGGAGTGGTTGAGTGCGGACTCGAGCAGGGAGGGAATTAATTCAGACTTCAATATTAGGTTAAAGTAGGGTTTATTCAAAAAGACATAATAAAAAATATGGCGATACAGAAAAAAAGGATAGAATCTTATTGATCGTCATAATTTTTAACCCCTTTCTTAGGTTTTTGGCAGCCAGGCGCCTCACAAATGGATTTACCGGGCTTACGCACGCCCGTATAATCGTGTCCACGAAGAAATGAGTATGAAATAAATAGAATGATATAATCTCTCGAATGGTATCATACCGTCCTGATTTATGTAAATGGGATTATGACTGATGGTAAGAAGTACCGATTTTATACCGGTCATGTCTCTCGATAACTTATCATCATATACTGTAACGGAACGCAATTACAGCGTTCCGCTACTAGAATTAAAAACCTTAATTCAACCAACCCAATCCAACCCACACCAACAAACACAGACTAAAACCAATAATTAAAACAAAGAAATCACTAAAAAGTGATTATCTCTTAACAAACGAGCAGACAAAGGACGAATAAGTACCCATCAGACAAGGAAAACATAAAAGATCGGTAGGTACACACAAGCTACGACGAGTACCCACCCTAAACAGAATGGCGGCAACAGTAGACCCCACCTAGCACACAGATCAGCATCAAAACAAAACATAGCCCGCAAGAAGGGAGCAAGACAAGAGGCAGGACGGCCAGCAATACCACGCGCTGTATACCGGACCCCAGCGTAGTAGCCCCCGCACTACGAAAGAGCGGGCGGAACCACGCGTAAAGCCATACACCTTACCATGCAAAGAGTGCACAGTCGGCCCTACCCCCCAATAGGCCATGCTACTCAGACGGCAACGCGCCAAGAACGCCACATTACGGGGAAAAGACAAAAGAATTAGTGGAACTCTCGAGGTTACACAAATCCTCGAAACAAAACAACAGGGTACCTTCACATGAAGCCTCGTTACATACTCCCACTCACGGATAAACATTAACATTAGGTAAAACACATAAATCAAGCCGATCTCTCACGAAATTTAATGAACAAATAGGTATCAATGCAGCCCCTACACCGAAGAATAAGCGAAAACTAGAATAACATAAAAATCAGTGAGGAACACATAAAAAACTCACAGTGCAAGACAATTTTGGCAATAATTAATTAATCCTGGCAAATATTAATCAATTAAGCAGACAGGCGAATACACACGAGGGAGGGAAAGACCCACATGTGAAAAAATTATTGAAAAACCATGACTAAACCACAAAAAACACCGTTAGGAAGTTTGAACCTCCAGCAGGTAGGAATGTAACATTATCCAACGGAATTGAACCTCGCTGGAACGTCGTTTTAAACCCTAGGAAGACAAAGAACTGGCTAAATATAGTGTTGTGCCGCGGAATATTCCACTCCGTATTTAGTATATTCGGGAATATTCCATAGTAAAGAAACATTGGAATTCGTTCAAGACAAGAAACGAAGTCCAATGCCCGATCGTATGAACGATCCCAAGAACGCCGACGCAGCATGAGCGACTCGCTTGGCGTTCGGCGATAGGCTAACGCTAAAATTGCGAATTAAGGGATTTTCGTGAAGACAGTTAGCAACTGCTTTACGAAAAGACAGTATTAAATTAGATTAAAAAGAGAACGGTTGGTTCCTCGTTTAATACTCGAAACAACGCATTATTGTACTTCTTACTTTGATATATAAATAGGCAACGGAAAGTTACCGTTGCTTATAATAAATACTTCCTTTTATATAAATTCGCGTTTCCATCTTTTACTCGAGATCCATCTCCTTATCGGCAAACGATCCCAAAAAATAATAACTTTTAATATTATACCGACTACCGAATAATCCAATTACTCGGTACCGGCATAACAATAGAAATTCACGACATAACGGAACACCTACACGCCACCCCGCACCTCCTTTACCCAGTGAATAAGGTGCGACAAACATCACGTGACCTACCACAAAACACCCCCTGGGGCTCATCCACTAAACTATATAAACCGTAACAGGACAAGCCTCGGGGCTCTTGTTGAAAATCATACTTCAAGCCGAAGTGCTGCTCAACAGTCTACCGAGTTACAATATCATTTATAAATTTTACATGTAAAGAAACAAGTGTTCTTTCGATCAATCGATTCCCCTGCATTGCGCTTGGTCGTCGTTTGACCGAACGAACCGATAACGATAGAAACTAACAGTTTGGGGATTATCATGGTAGAAATCAGTGTTCTTTTTCTCAACTAATTCCCCTGCATTGCGCTTGGCCGTCAGTTGAGCGAACGAACTAATTAGGAAACTTCATTTTTCGACTTTTGACCAGCTTCCCGGGAATCGGCCCCACTGTGCGCCGTGTACATCGGGTAACGCTAATGCCGGCGGCTCTTAAACGCTAAGGAATACTTAAGAAACAATGCAAATAAATGCTTAAAAACTTTTTAATGTTTAATAATTCATTGTAGAACTTGTTTTCATTTTTAATTGACAAAGTGGCAAAGATTGACCTATTGCCACTTTTTCCACGGAAAAACTTAGATTAACGCTTTGAACCTGTTCGAAGATGAAAAACGAAAAAGGACTCTTAGGAAAACTTATTCATTTTTTAACGATAAATAAAAAAATTCAATAAAAAATAGGGGGTTCCATGTAAAAAACAAAAGTTGGTTCTCAATAGGCGTAGCAGATGCCCTGGACCCAATAACTGATATAATCATCTGATTTCCCCCTTCGTGCACAACGACTTTTGTCCGCAATATTTTCAATTAAATTCTTAGTTTTCGATATATTTCAACATATTTTAAAAAATAGGACACCCTGTATATCCTCTCCGTTAGCGCGGCTTTGAGTTGCGTAAAAGCTTGTCCTTATTCGGCTTCGAATTAAAACTTCACCCCACCTCATAATAGTTAAAACAACGGTCGAACTATAGTAACGTAATTCGGCATAAAATTCTGGAAATATCGCATAAAACTGAGAAAAATTGCACTTGTTTTACACTCGTTGACTTATGAAATTTAGCAACCGCTAGTGTTTTCTTTTCTGAAGGTCCCATCGTTCCAGCTTCCACGATGTATCCGACATATTCGACTTAATTAGCAGATGGCATTTTTTCCAGTTTATAACCAAACTGTGATGACTCGCGGTATCCAAAACCGTTTTTAACTTTAGTAAAAACGTACCGTTTTTGCCGGTACGATCAGATCGTCGAGATAGGTCAGAATCGTGTTTTTTCCAAACACACGTCTACGACACTACCCCGCAGGAATACTGCTTCGGGCATCGATATAGGATACATCTGGCTGGAAGGAACGAGTGGACCACCCAACTGTGGCCGACTTCTGGCCAGGACTTGGTCTGATACCAGTGTGTTCCTAGCCAGTGTGTTCCAGATGGCAATACTTAACCGCACCTTGGAGAAGAGAATGCGCGGATATGGGAACAAGAGACTCTGCCTCTACCTATCTAGTCAGACTGCACTGATGGCGTTGAAACGACATGAGTGCAGTTCTGGCCTTGTTGCCAGCTGCGAAAGGGAGTTGGACGACCTGGCAGCTTACAACTGGGTTAAACTAATCTGAGTCCCTGGTCACATGGGGATCCGAGGGAACGAGAGGACCAACAAAGAAGTCGGGGAAGGAGCGGCAGCGCAGTCAACAGCCCCGGGCCCGCTGGTGGTGATTTCGTCGTGCTAAATGAAAGCCGATATTAGGGCATGGCTACTTAATCAGCACCGAAAGAGCTGAGAAGAGGTACCAGGGATGAAGCATACAAAGGCCTTTGTCAGGGAGCCGAGCACTAAACTGACCGAAAACCCGCTGCAACTCGGCAGAGAATCGATCAGAACTGCGATAGGGCTGCTTAATGGGCATTGCAAGATTAGGAAACACCTGCACCTAATAGGGCAAGCCGAGTCATCGACATGCAGGTGATTTGGAGATGGCGAGGAAACACCACTGCACATACGATGCTAATGTCCAGCCTTAGCTGGACTGAGGCAGAAGTAACTGGGGGGACTGATGGCGGACCCAGCAGACATGACAATATTTTTCCTACGACACTGCTAACCGTCTTTACTGAAACAGAGATAACGTAGGGGGAGAGCGTGGACAAGGGGGCACAATGGGCTAGGCCTAAGTGCACAGTGGGAGCAATATACTATCCCCGTACACTATCTACTTATCTATCTTCTTCGATGGGTACATGAAAGAACGCATCTTTGAGATTAAGTGTGCTGAAAACCGTCGCATCTTATAATTTATGCAATTCGTCCTCGATAAAGGATAATGGTCTCTGATTATCTTTCGATTCAGCTGACGATAATCGACATAGTGCCGCGGTTTTTCATCTTTCTTCCCAACTAATACGATTGGATTGGCGTAATCGCAGATGCTAGGTCTTACGATATTATTGTCCATCCATTCGTCTATGATTTGATTTACGACTTCGTATTGTTCAGCCGATAGTCTGCGTGAGTTCTGATAAACAGGGATCTCGTCTTTCAGCAAGATGCGCATCTTCACACCACTGTCTTCAGTTTTTTCACGTTCATCATTTTCGATTATTTCTTTCAGCTCCGTTGTCAACATTTCGTCTGTGACGTGTTGACAGCAATACACTCCAATTCATCGCAAGCAATGTTTATATTTAAAACTTCTGTCCAATATTTATCCGCCCATGGATTATCTTTCGCTTTTCGATTTTTTAATCGATTTCGGAGTTCTCGATCGGTAACAGCGTCGCTTGACGATTCTTCAGTCGAATCTCGACGAAGTCCGAGAGATCGTCTCCCAGTAATAAATTATAATTTGCGATGAAATAATTGGGGACTACGTGTATTTTCATTTCAATCGTAATTCCGTCCGCGAATATTTTTGTTTTCAGAGTTGCCAGTGTCGGATGAACGCTCGATCCATCATCGTCGAATGGAGTTTGATCCATACCCAGTTTTGGAGATCCCAAACTCGTGTACAAGATGAATCGCATGGGGTGCAGATCGCTTTCAGGATCAAACGCAGACTCAACATCTTTTCCCAAAATCTTTACGGATTTATAGGTTTTCTTGTCAGTCACCATCAAAGCATCACAACAAGGCCGATTAGCACTTTTCCCTCCTGATTTCGTCGTATCGATTGCTTTTTTAGGGCCCGTCGATGCAACGTGGCCAAATTCGTTACACACAAAACATTTTGATCCTAACGATTTATGTGGACAATCTCTGCTAACATATAACTTGGCCCGGAGTTGTAATGCTGTTTGTTCTGACCATCTCCTTTCTGTGACGTATTTTTCGTTTTTTCTTGTGAAGTTGTTTTTGCTTGCATCCGACTTTGTTGTATCTCGCCGAGCACGAACTTTTTTCTGAATTATTTTATCGTCGTCGTGCCATACAGAATTGATTCGTTCACTTATTGTAATATGCGATATGGACGTTTGCTAACGCCAAAGAAGATGCCGATAGTGACAGCAGTAAATGAATAATCATAATTGAAATATTAAGTTAACTAAGATAAGATCGGAAATTATTTAATCCTTTTTAGCTTTATTTTCATATGAAAACTTTTTTAGTTCTAAGTCCTGTTAATTATATTTGTTTGTGGTCGGGAGCTTAAACAATTTTCAAATTTATTTTTATCGGGAGCGCTAACATAAATAGAGAAAAAGGGATGTGCAGCGTAAAAACGAATCCTGTACTTAGTTGAGTCTAAATACAGTGACCGTTGTAATGCAATGTTGTTACAATGGTGTCTTCTGAAGTAAGATGATAATTCTTAATTTCAATCCTGCGCTTTATTTTTTTCCTCTTTATTTCTACGCAACACTTTACTTTTTTGTATTTCAATGTCAGGACTTCATTCAGACAGCATACTTGATACAATTGTACGAAGTTTTAATTTGTCGAGTCACCCTTTTGAATTTGAAATTTTGATGTTGATACTAGTTACAGTGATGTCATTTTAGATTTTTCGGCCATTTTAAATTTCGAAATTATCAGCGATTTTTTTGCCCGGAACTGGTTTGAGCTGTCCTAAAAATGCTTTTACCCCCTCCCCCCACGACTTCGTTTGTTATCCCCGTAATCCTTATTTTTGATGTGGCTATTATGGATAAAAATATGAAAGAAATTCATGTAGTCGGTTTAGTCTAGTGCAGGGGTCTCCAAACTACGGCCCGCGGGCCACATTCGGCCCGCGGACAGATTTTGGACTATTTCACTTTTTACCACCGGCAACAATGATAATATGGTTTTGGCCCTCGGAACTTACTGGAGTAATCAGTATGGCCCTAAGGCTGGAAAGTTTGGAGACCCCTGGTCTAGTGGATAACGTGCTTGTTTTTAGGGAGTTAGGTTAGTCGATAGCTCGTGTAGGTCTTAGGTTCGAATCTCACAAGCAGCACTTTTTACAGTGCATTACGAAAAAATCGCATTGTAATAGTTTTTTTTTCAATATAAATAATATATCATTATCTGTTTCTATGACAAAACTGAAGGGGGTCTTAGGATTAATGAAAATTCTCAGGTAATTATGTACGTTGTTTCCTAATGTGACTCTTTAAAAAGATTTACGATACTTCGATTCTAAGTAGAAAAAACGTGGTAGGAATCCATTTTACCGATTTCTACCAGTTTATTTGAATAGTATAAATCGTTGTCACGAACAGTGGGAAGTATATATTCTCTTTGTAAGCTCAAGGCATCATCAAGGTATATCCGGTGTTTAAAGCCAACAAGTTTTCTGAAGTCTCATTCAAAGTGCTTTATAGTGTACGCATTTTTTTAAAATTACAGTTTGCTCGCACCATAGTTTTTGCTGTTCAGAATTCAAGCAGTATGGTGCCGTCAACCTAGTAGCCGATGCCAACTTGTCCGTCAACCTGTTGCTAGAAGATCACGGCGTCTGAAGGCCAACATACTAGCCTCTGAGATCGATTTTGGCATGAACCCGATACCTGTAACCGATATTGTAGTTGATTTAATACGCCATTGTCAACCTGGTGTGCAAATACTGAGTTGTCATAGATCTAACACTCAAAAACTACGTAACCATGTCATCGTCGAATCCAAATACAGTGGGATCCCATCGGGTCACGAAAAGGTACACATATTGTATATATGTCTGGCTCTGCTATATTTCTGCTTATGCTACAGGATAAGTTTCAATGATCCAATCGCAACGCTCTAGAAATAGGAAAATCACCGGTATACCTTAGATGCAGCTATTATCTAAGCAAAGTGAGGCAGAGTTCTGTAACGCATCAAATCTTTTCTCAGAATATACTAAAAGTTATGGCACTACCAAAGTAAAAGTTTCACGATTCTGAATTGATCTTAGCAAGAATCAATGTTTTTGTCATAATTAACGATTTTTTGCAGTGACTCGTGGATGTCCATTAATTAGTAGAATCGATCTTTCCTGTTCCAAATCGATCTTCATTTAGTGGATCATTTTTACCGTCACCGTATCTTCGACGCACTTAAAACATATCGAGTCAATAGTTAAAATAACCGCACGCCTACGAATAAACGTCAACGTTTCTGTTGAGTACGAATCTTACTTTAATTTATGTAATATTCTGTAATGGACTGAAGACGGCCGCAGAATAATGCGTCCTACATGGATTCGTATACACAGAACTATGTGACTAGTGACAAGTAAAATCAAGAAGCGGCTTGCAGTAACCGGTGCCTGTTGATTAGGCAGAAGTATTAACAGCTGTAAAAGGATGGAAGGTTGATGTAAGGATGAACGCTGATTCGGTGAACAGCGTTTGTTCAGTCGGGTTAAACAGAAGTTGCACCACTTGTACTTTTTATAAATTTGTTTATTGCGAAATATATGACGAGCGCGAAACTTCTGACGCTCGTTCTTTGGCTTACATCGCCATCTTAACTTCTACGCCCCTTGCGGCTACTTATCCAACTGTTTCCCTTTCCATTGCCCAATACGATCGGACCTAACTAATCGCGATACGACTGGTGCGTACAGCGTTGAACTTACTCCATACCACGTTAGTAACACTACACTTGTAAACTATTACTCTTTATTGATAATGATAAGTTAGTAATATCTTGCTCTTTTTATGCCCAAGCATATTGTCGGGAAGGAAGTATTTAATGTATTGTACTTCCAAATAAAGGACAAGAATGGGTACGAGAGTCGGGGGGTCCACCATTCCACACGTACATCAAGATAAAGCGTAAATAATAATATTGTAATGGGATTAAGTAACGGTTAGATAAAGTATAAATACCATTTGAGAAAAATATTTTCATTCAGATTCGAATGACTTATCCCTCGAATACTATAAAACTCTTTTCTAAAGTGGAGTGAATAATCTTGAAAATAAATCATTTAGATCATTTGGATCCTTGTTTAAAAGATTTGTCGAACGTGAAGTTTCACAACTTTTTAGTGAGTAAGACATTTTTTTTATTGTATTGTTCTATAATCTCATTCCTTTAATATATTATATTTTATTTCAAATTGTCGCCAATAACACAAATGTACTGCGTAACTGGTGCGACAAATGTTACAGCAATTGCTCATGTAATTTACGAGTTACAGGCCTTGTAATATTTAAATTTCTCGGCAATCGACAGTATAAAAATTTTACCTGCTATAAAATTACAACGCCTCCGTCAGTTTGGACAAAATTTGTCTATATAATATATCGAAAATCGAAGCAGTTAAAACTTGATACATTGGAATTATTATAAAATGACATCCCTTCTACTAAATTGAATCTCCAATACCCCTAAATGATAGTTCGTTACTGTGTAAATGTTGATGTCAACTGGTCAAAAACTGGATTTGAATTAAAGCGAACACGTCAATTTTTCGAAAAATTAAAAATCTTGTAAAATGGAACTTGATTTCTGATTTCGGCCAAATTCCATACCTTATATCCAGGAACGTTACTTTATTATAAAGATTAATTAAGCGCGATTGCTAAAAATTTGCGGAAATTAGAGTACACAGACTTTTTGTCCTGTGTCGCTGTTGGTTGGTACGATAGAGTAAATGCAAGTACCTCGAGGCACTACCGCGTTACTTAATAATTAGTGATTTGTGAGTGTATTTATTGCCACGTTTTGCATCATCCCATACAAATAACATATGATATTTGTTCATACGAGACTATGAATGGTAGTGCGGCAGGGGGGTAATTGGGGGCAAATTGTGTGGTCGAGCGTACGGTATGGTGTTTTCTGGCGTCCATCTGTCGCGGGACAGATCGGGTACAGAAGGGAACCCCTTATGGATTAACAGGAGCCCCGTTGTATTGATTCAATGGCCTCAGCTGCTGTTGGTACTTCGGTTCTCGGAATATGTCGGCTAAAGATGAAAAGGAAAAGAAATCAGAATCGTCAGAAGAAAGCGTTGCGAATTCTGAAAAAGTGGTGTAAACGTAACTTGTGACTTTGTCATCAACTTTGAAGCAGAACCCTGTTGTGACGTTACTTGGTTGAAGTTACACGGGACATAATAATTAAGCCAGTGCTTTGAATATTAGACTTTGGACATACCAACTGAAAAATTGGTCTTGATTAAAAAGTTAGTATACAGTGTGCTTTGTTCTCCGTCAGAGAACTCTCATTGTTGAATACGGTATTCGCAGTTTCAAGATATTTTAAGACTTTCATTATTTTAAAAAAATCTAAAATTAAAGGTTATACGTAAATAAAGTAACATAGCAAAGTAAAGTAGCATTTACCTTGGTAACTCTTGGTAACGACACTTATATATCCATTGAGATCTTAACAAAAATCGTATAATTTCGTTAAATCTAGTCGAGAAGCCGAAAACTTATGTCTCTCCCACGTTGTGAGCACGACGACGCTACATACAAATTGGAATACAAAAAACATCACCAATTTATAAAGAAAAAAAAGTACGCCGATTTTTTGCTTTTTAAAAAGTGGTTTAAAAGTGGGCAGTTCAGTACCAATTGACAATACATTAAATTATTGGTAGCGATTTTCTCTACTAATTTCAGATCGACTCACGTAAAAAACTGACGAAAGGAAGAGGATGCTTTAAAGCGAGGCGAAACATATTTTCAATGTTTATCTCTAGCTCCGCCGTGAACGTTATTTGTTCTATCTCTCTGGTTTCTTCTCTTGGCCGAGCATCATGAAACCCCAGCCAGATGAATATGATGACAGTTTTCTCTCGATCGTGTGACGGAATCACATATAAGAGGGGAATAGAAAATTAGACAATTAAATAAGAAAAAGAACATTTTATTCAGAACTTTATTTATTCCATTTTATTAAGAAAAAAACTTCATTTATTTGAGAAGAAACAAAAGCAAGAGATAAAAGAAAAATAATAACCATAAAAAAAATAATAAAACGCCAGGGCACGGTGGCGGGAACCTGAAACAAGAATAAATTACATGAGAAATTGAAATAAGAGGAGACAAAATACGAAAGTGGGAAAGAAAGGGTGGAGGGTATAAAAGAGACTTCGAGCAGAGAGCAGTCTCTTCCCCGGTCAAACTATCACCCGAGACAGTAATCTCTTGTGCGCAACAGTGAAACTTTGAGGTATCTGAGATTTTACATAGAGCGTAGGGACCAGGATATCAAAGAGTGTGAATTAGCCCATTAATTTGTTGAAACTTTTACAAGGAATAAAAGAAATTCAGTTCGAGTAAGTGGGGAGACTAACAGAAAATTAACAGTAAAATAAGAAATCGGACTGTCGAAAGTAAGAAAATAATTCTAAAGTAGGAATTATCAACCGTAGGAATAGAGTTAGTTCAGTTTCGTTGTAATAATTTCTGAAAATTCCTCATTAAACCGAACTCTTTGCGTTCTATTGTTTAAGTACGACCTAAACCAATCTAACGCTTTACGTCTAATTCCATATTGAAACATTTTTTCTATTAACAGTTCTCTCTCTACTGTCTCAAATGCTCGTTTTAAGTTCATGAACATTACTCCTACTATTTTCCCTTCGCTAATGTTAAATTTCCATTCGTCTATCACGGTTTGAATCGCTGTTTCACACGAAAATTGTTTTCTAAAACCCGATTGATGCTGTGTTATAACCTCATTTGATTCCAAATACTTTTCGATTTGACTCTACTACCAACTCTAGGACCTTTTCGTACAATGGCAATATATTAATTGGCCGGAAATCCTTCGCGTTATTGGCTTTCTCTAATCTTTGGTATCGGTATGATTGTGGACGTTTTCCAACTATTAGGGCAACAGCCCTCCCTTAGGGATTCGTTGATTACATCGACAAACTCCTGTTCAAATGCACTGAGAGAGAGAGAGAGAGAGAGAGAGAGAGAGAGAGAGAGAGAGAGTGAGTGAGATCGGGGTGTGCGGCAAGTAGGGTGTGAAGTCGCTACCGAGATGCAGAGCAAGCTAGGATGGATGGGTGGAGCAAGATGGTCGCTGCCATAAGTGGAGTGAGCCTTAAAGGATGAGCCGCGATCAAGTGATCGGGGCGAGCTTAGGCGTAAGTTGCGGACCGCTGCCAAGGGGTTGGAGCAAGTCTGATCGGACGAGTGAAACGAGACAGCAGGTTCTACTCGGTATAAAGGAGACTGGCAGGAGACGGGGTAGGAGTAAATCATGGATTTGGTTTAATTTGTGAGTACGATTTATTTCTCAGAATTGGCTGACTACCAGACATTTCTTCCCATTTTGTATACAGTCAGAGATCGCGGCGCTTGCGAGAAACAATGAGCCATTACGAGGCAGAGTCTTGGTACTAATGGTTAAAAAGGCGGGAGGAAGGTTCTTCAGAGTGAAGGTTTCTCTCCGAAGTTTATACGCGGAACATTTAAGTAAGATGAGTGTCTGTGAGTGTCGATAAGGTAGATCACCCTATTTATCGAGAGTTCGTAAGATAGCCCCATGTCGCAGTTTTGTGTCGGTAATGTAGGTCCCTATATCACCGATATTATCGTGGTATATGTGGGATGAGTTATAACGGGTGTAAAATATGTTAGCTGGTGATATTGTGCGTGCCTTTAGTATGCAACAGAGTCATAAATGCACCTCGTAGAAAGAATTACTAGTAATCCTCTTTCACGCGTGGTTTTCCCCAAATAAATTTACTGATAATGGAAGCTCTATTTTTATTCGATACTAATACCGAGAGTTTTTCTAAGGGGTAATAACGAAATATGCTGATAATGGCTGATATGATGGAAAAAATATTTCATATAAAAGTTGTAGGGTTTATAAAGAACATACGATGGCGTCCTGTGGTCCATTTCATCGATAAAGGTGGCAAGGTTATCGGCTAATGAAATATTTCGAGAAAATATATTTTTTGTAGTTTTAATTGTGTATATCTTGGTTGCCAATAGAGCAAAAATAAAATCTGACCACCTTTAAACCGGAAAGAGCGCTCTTTTCAATAAAGAGAATAGAATAAAAATCCGATTTGTAAAAAAAATATCTAAAGCTCAAAAACTTTTTTAAAAATCGTTTTAATTTTTTTTTCTGCTCTTAGGGTTTACTTAATTTTATAAAAATTTTATTGAACATAATTTAACATGTTGTAAATGTTCGGTAAAATGTTCGCTTGTCTTTTTTTTTGTTCGTTATCAATTAATTTTATACATTTTTCGCTCATAATAGAATTGTGTTGATATTGCGTTGGGAGGGCTTCAATGAAATAAAAATGTGACTCTCAATTTGATTACTACTACCTTCGGAATGACGGAATATTTCCTTCGTTAGTATATGGTGGCCCTGCCAAGGGCCTTTTTTTTACAGTGTTGTTGACGCTTCACGATGACTTTTGCGACAGCTACGGTAGAAGAGGAATACATTTTGTAGTGCATCTTGTCACCTTTGGCTGATGCGGCTGCGTGCAATTTCAATATCCCAGGTACGGTCTTAGCCTTCGCGTATCGTTTTTTTAATAACGAAACTGCTTGTGGTTCTTTTTCTTGGCTCGCTTTTCGCGTGAGAGCAGAAGTCGATCCCTTTGAAATTCTGCATTGCCCAATCGATGAGCCGTTGTGGTGTTAAAATTTGACTCTTTCGAGGTAGTTGAAGGCTGGGATGTACGGTGAGTCTCTTTATTATGCTTGGTATTTCGTCACATGCGCGGTGGTAAAGAAATGCCATTCAACATCAATACCGAAGTTTTCTTTGTGATGAAGCACATTGATGAAGTTTTTACAATTCTTGTATTGCTGTGGCACCCCATCGGAAACATTATACATTTTTTTCGCCGAAAAATGAATTTAAGTATTAGACGAGAACCCGTTGAAAGTTATATATTGAACTTATTACGTGCTCAAAACAATCAGAGATGATCGTCAAGTTTTTGTTGACAATTCCATTTTCCGACTTATACTAAATCACGAATGGGTGAATGGTCGCCTGGTCATTATTGCAGTGAAATCCCTAAGAAGCGTATTCATTGCACATGACGCTTCTGTCGTAATTGCATCATAATGCGTAATTCTGGGAAAAATCTAAATTGACAGCGAATTCTCGTTCTTCTATATTTTCCTTGATCTTCCTGTGGTACGAAGTTTGTTGCTTGGCGATAAAAACGTGAAGAAGCAACGTTTTCTACTCACAACACAAAGTATCTAGAAGTAATCCGCCGACATCCCCAAAGTTTCCAAAGATTGGGTCAATCATCGCGTCGTCAAACTTCATTTTAAGCATCGGTGCCAGGACATTCTTTGCACTTGTTTCAAAAACATTATATCGTGGGATCCTTGCATACTATAAATTTCAACAAACCTTGTAGTCATTGAGCGGGACGATCCAGTTTGAAGTGAGCTGTCCGATTCTGCAAGCGTCCAGCTTTAGTTTAACATTGTGGTGTGAAGTACAAACACACACAGTATGCGTACTACTCTGAACCGCTAGAACACAGAACGGTGGTCGAAGAATAGCAAATCGTGAAAATCCAATTTTCATGTCTGGATATTTATCGCAATATTTCCGATATAACTCTTTCAGATTGCAGAGAACTAATCTCTTCTGCATTCTTTCTCGCTGCCCAGTAGGTTTCTTGACAGAGATCAAATCTTTTTTCCTGCTAGGATACGACTATTTTCGTTATCGAGATAAAATGCTTGTAGTATTGCCGAAGTGGTTGAATCAAGTACATTTCTAGCTTTGGCACCAGGCGTCGATAACACTCCTGGTTCAAAGTGTAGTTGTCTAACGATTTGTACCATTCATTTACTTGCATCGAACTCCGATATTTCTTCGTTTATTAACAGATTTCGCAGGAAAACAGTAAGAAGTTGTATTTTGTCTCGGCGAGAAGTCGTTTCTTTATCAAATTTGTCGTGAAGTTGCTGTATTATCTCATCGTAAAGCCGAGATGTCTTTTCCTCAATTATCTCCGTGGATTCATTCAAACCGGTCTTCAAAAATTCGTTTACTTCCTCTTAAACTTTCTGCTCTTTAGCAGAAGAATATGTAACAACGTGTTTACGTTTCTTCGAAATTGACGACTCATCCACGACTTCAAGGAACCTTTGAAGTTCACTATTGTCGCTGGGAATTGCCAAACTTTGATATGATCAGGTGGCTTCAGACTTTCCTTCACCAACTGACTAATGATCGAAATAACCTCCAGACTGACTCGTTGTGAGATTTACGCTGTTACTTTCATCTGGAGATATTGATCTAAGTTGATTTGTAGCGAGATTGCTAGCATCGAATTTTGCTGAATGACCAGGTCCAGATTGACACGTAACGAGGTCAAAAGTATGCGAGTTATTAGAAGGTCCAGGTTGACTCGTAGAAAGATCAACAGAATTCGATTTATCTGAAGCTCTAGGTGCACTTTCAGTTTCTGGTGCACATTGATTTTCTTCATATTTTCATTTGGAGGCCAAAGTCCATGCGGAGCTAAAGGCTTACATTCTATTGTCATTCCACAATTTTTACAAAGATATTGCCCCAATGCCAATAATGGCTTTCTCGAATTCGTGCATAGTCACAAGCTTTTCGCGCGCACGCTTGTTTTTGTGATTTTCTTTGTTGAACGGATTATGACAGTAGCATCCCACCATGGCGAATGAACTTTGTAAATAAAATGTCTTTATTAATAAAATGTAGACTTGTTGTGTGCAGAGTTCAAGTTTTTAACAGACCCTAGCTGTGGTTAATCAGCAGATTATTACGATTCACGTAGACCATGGAGAGAGACACTCTCGTCTGGCACACCCCCGAACAGGACGCTGCGCCTAATCGCGTGCGAGCATATTGGCTCAACCAGCGCACCAACCACATGCGAGCAGAGCATTCCAGTTATCGCCGCGATCGTGGGCAAGCGGTGCCCAGTTTTAACAAATCGAGCTTCGTTCAAAGGAAACTGTGGATTAATTACGAAAAATGTATACATTTAATTGATAGCGAATAATAAAGAAGGCAAGCTGAAAGTTTTACCGAACGCTTATAACATCCTAAATTGAGTTTGGTAACATTTTTTAATGAAATTAAGTAGACCCTAAGGACAGTCAAAAATAAAAGTGATTTTTTAATAGTTTTTTTGCTGTTGATATTTTTTTATAAAATGGGATTACTATTTTATTTTCGTTATTGAAAAGAGCGCTTTTTCCAGTTGAAAATCGCTGATCAGATTTTATTTTTACTTTATTGACACCCAAGATATACACAATTAAAGGTACGGAAAATATTTTTTTTCGTAATTTTTCGATTAGGACTCAACAAAAACCAAGAAGTAATTTGGGCTTATAACTACATGGGCGTTTTTTTTTATATAATACAAGGAAACAATATTCTTGATGGGCGAAAAATTTCTGGACCCACGGCCAAAATCTGCCCCGATACCCGTGGAATACCCTATATAAAAAATTGTTTACGTATTTTTTCAAGGGTGCCAGGAATTTCTACATAAAAGTAAATAAGGTTAATGTTCGTAATTACTGGACAAAGAGATACCTAATTACTTTTATGTAGAAACCCCCGGCATCTGTGAAAAAATAGGTAAACAGTTTTTAATACCGAAGGCGGTATATCATATAAGTGTAAGTCTAAGAGATGTCTCGTGACTTGAGTATAAACGTCGAGCGAGACACCATAAGATTTTTTACGAACGCCTCCTCTCGTGACGTTTTTTAAAAGTTCAGTTCTATACTTAGACAGGATGGGAGTCAAGAAAAATAATCAAAAGATAATACATTAAACTCTAATGACCATCCACTTTAAATCCATTTTGAACGTTCGAAGCGATACGTATCGTGTCTGAACAATGGATGTCCCGCTTTTATTTATCGTGATAAATCCAACTAAAAGCCAGCCATAGACGTTACACAAAAATACATTTAGAGTTCGTCGTGAATGTGAACATTTCACGGACCTGTTTCAAAGAAGCTAGGATTACCACATTGTAGCTTCCACAGAAAACCTATGTCATAATTAATGGCCAATTAAAGGCTATTTTCAGTGATCCAATAGTCTTTTTTCCGTTTTACTATTGATCCTATAAACATGTGGATTAAGCTGGGATGGCCACAACCAAAACAATGTTAAATGTAAGTGAACAAAAACTTATGTATAATATTATTTAATGGCTTTTTAAAAGCTTTCGAATGAGACTAAATTTAATTGAATCGAAACATTTCGTCCTGAGATAGCAACCCCTAGGATCCTGGAATGAAATATTCATTATCTCCAGGTGCAGAATAATGACTTAGTTGTACGTAGTTCTAAAATACATTTTCATTTATAGCGCCTAAACTAATGCATATACCAATTTGTGAGCTCCACACTCAAAATACCATAACTACACACACAGAAAAATATAGGCTGGGATGGAGTCCGGGCATTCCAGAGAAGAATCCAGGATGGACAATGCTAAAAAAACTCTATTGTCCATCCTGAACTCCATCCTGGACGCCCGTGACTCCATCTCGATATTTATCCTGGACCCCGGAATGCCATCTCATATAGCCAATGAGATGACCACGGACACAATATTAAGTATTAAGAAAATGCTTACCAGCGCGGACGTCTGACATTTCAAATCGCCAATGAAAAAGCGTACAGAGAGTGATTGAAGAGTTGTACCTACTTTTCGTTCTTCCTAAGGTTTTTTAACAGGTAAGGCATCATGTCATTCACATATGCCGATAGGTAAACAGCGACTTTGAATAAGTCTTACTTTCAATTAGATTGTTACTAGCCGGAATAAAAGATTAATACCATTAGGATGATAAGTGCTAAAACTAGCAGGCTGTTCGGCGGGCAGTTCGCCGAGCTCATAGCGGTTCTCGCGCGCCGCCGCACCCGCCAAGCGCACGGCTGTTTCAATAGTGACTTTCGACCAAGTCTGATCTGTATAAATGGATCTGGGGGTGTACATTGGCTGGATATTTTATATATTATTCTAAAGAACTCTCAGAAGAAATATATCAAGCTACAAACAATGTACATCCCCAGAAGCTGAGAAATAAATTGTTAACCATTCAATCCCAAAGATAAGTTTTGTTACTCGAGTATGCATGCTGAATTTGATCATGGTCCGCAGTCTCTTTGAAAAGGTATTTTTGGATGATAAAATATTGATATACAATATAATCTGGAAGTCGATTTTTTTGGATTGCAATATATTCTCTCTGCCCATACTGTGTATGTGATTAGAAAGTAAAAATAATAGAATCAACCATATTTGAAAAATTGTAAATTTCGTATATTTTGATATTTATGGACAATTTCAGATAAACCCAATACTCAGCAACCTTAATTCTAATTACACTTGAGTAGAACGTTTCAGTTCGGTGATTTGAAATTCGCATGAATAAGCGTGCTTAACTCGCTTAACAATTTTAAAAAAAAAACCACCTATAAAATCTTAGTGACTTTATCTATTTTTATTAATTTCACCACGATAAAGGGGTAATAACGTCCCAAATAATAGCGTCCCAAATTCCAGCCCTATCGCTTAGCCGTTCTCTAGTAATAGGCGATTCATTTTTCTTCCATATGTCACATACGTGCACACGCGCACTCCCTTTCGCACACAATTAAACTGAAGATGATTTTCTGAATATTCAGCGCATTTTAAGTACTTTGATATTAAATTATAGGATTGCTTTTTTGTAAAAAAAAAAAAAAAAAAAAAAAAAAAAATCAGGAACCATAATTTTTTCATATGTGACACTAAGTTTATCACACACGCCGTCCTCTTCGGCCCAGCCATACATTATTGAGTCTATACATTTTGCGAAACGTAATAAAACCAAGAGCACACCGGGTTAAACAAATTTGGAAACACGGGCATTTGAGTAATTGCATACCAAATGGGCCAAGAATTTACCTCGTATTTTTTTCATCTATTGAAAGTTTTTTCACGCGACTTTTATACGCAAACGAAAGGGATATGTATTTTTTTATTCATACAAAAAAATTTTTTACGAAAATTATGATAAATATAATTTTATTGAAAAATGAAGACGCAGTAAACTTGAAACATCATTACCTCAGGTTTTATTTATTATGGCGTACAGAGATACACAAAAGCGTGCTTTAAAGCTGATGGAATAAACTTTTGTAAACAATTTTTTAAGCAATTATAAAATTGCAAATTCCTATTTTAATAAAGAGGCGAACAAATTCATATTTTTTGCCCCGAAATCACCCGATTTTCTTGTTTTTTTTTTTAAATTCTATACAGCATTTGAACAAGTCGACAAAGTAGAACCTTGCACATTGTTTCCTTCTTATATTCCTCCTGTCACAAAGCCCTATGACCAAGTCGAAATCGATCATCATGCTTCGTTATAAAAGTGGCTTTGTGAAAGGTAGACAACAATGAGGAAGCAATATGCAATGATCTAATTTGCAAGCTTTTCTTATAACTAAGTACGAGCGAATGATCCATGCATTGTAAATCCTGACATTACAGGCGCACAACTAGATCATTATTAAATGTCAGGATGAATCTTCGTGGAAAAAATTATACAGAAGAATGTTTAAATATTTTCTAGAAGTGAAATCAATTTCTTTCATTTAGATAGTTTTAAACAGCGCGCTGGCAAATTTCAGAAGTGTTAGTTGTGATAGTATCCATTATCTCTTTAAGGCAATGCAAAACATGTATGGGTGTGAGAGAGATAGAACTAATATTCCTGTCCCGAAGTTCTCAGCCACGAATTATTGGATAACAGACGAAATCGGTGCTATGTAAGATTTTTAGACGACACTGTTTTCGAATTTTCTCAGACAAATCAACCGTAGCAGAGAAACTCGGATTACAGTTTTTGCTAATGATTAAGTATCAACTTCAACAAAGTTCGTCAACAAAGATAACGTGCCGAATTGCAAACTTTTTAACCGTAAAATATTCTTCTTTTCCTCGGCCGCAGTCAGGAATTAAATCTTACTAATAAGCAGAAGCCTTCATAGGTCTGAATGGAACCGATTCACAGGATTAATGACCAAGATGTTGTTTTGTTATATGTTTGCGTTTTTATTTTGCAATAGTTGGGACGAATCCTTGAAAAAAAAAGTATTACAATGGCAAAAGATCCGGCTAAATTACAAAACAAATAGGAAATAAGAATATAAAAATGTCAAATGAAAACCAGAATAAGAATAAAGATAAAGATAAAAACAATTTAAAAATTAATACTTAAATTAGCAATTGACACTAAATGACCTTAATATTTGTAAAATGTAGAGACCAAACGACTGAAATGAGCGTAATAAGAATATTCTTGTAATGTAAAACCATCCAAAAAGTGCCCAAAAGGTCGTGGTATAAACGTCGAAATAATATTACTATTGCGGACTCCTCGTGAGCGGCGCATTATGGATATTGTTGGTTAGATGGGTTTGTACGTAGAAAATTGAGTGGTTAGGAATATTTTGCATGGGAGTGAAGGTCAATTATAATCTTTCCGTGAGATACAATAGTAAAAAAATCATGGTAAATAGTCATAGTAAAAATCATGACAAACTAGTAATGGACTAACTTCTTCGAATATCATCACGATTAATAAAAATACTGAAGCAGTACTAAAGCTCTGAATGACAAAACCAGTGATACAATCCGTACTAAAGTTCTTCCAATTGAATCACAATAGTTCTTTCTGACAGTGACGAAAAGTGAACATCTGAAAGATCTTTAAGATGGATAGATTCCTACACAAAGGAATGAGGAAGGAAGATACTGACATCTGAGTCAAGCAAAGAGTGCCGCGCCTCTATCGACCGGATGCGGCTCCCCCATCGACAGGAAAATAGTTCACCTCTCATTGCCTCGCACCAATATGGCACGTGACCGTCAAGGTGTGTAGTTACGAGGGACCGACCCAGCATCGTCCTTTTTCACATAATCCCATTTCGTTGACGACAATTTCTTGACTCGACAGTTTCAATTATTTATTTAATTAATGTGTTATATTTATTGGTGGCTTTCTTTAATATGTCGTTTTTGAAGGGAATTTTCTCTTCAAATTAACTTATCTCCCTCTCTCTTTCGCTCCCGCTTGCTTTCCCTTCCATGCGGAAGAACAGCATATACCGCCCCTCGTGTTCATTGTTGCTCTTCCAGATGCCCCTTTTGAATGCGGCCCTAACTTCGATCCTTTCTTCCAATCTCTCTTTTTTTACCGTCTACACATCGACACTCGTAACGCAAACAGAGATTTGCGAAACATCGTATCGATGTACAGAAATCGGAGAAAATTTAAGAGTCAAAGTCACGCTTGGAGCCCGAGCGGTCATTTCTTACTACTGAAATGATAAAAAGATGACCGTTTTCTTACACACTAATATACCGTATCATCCTTGGTATGATACGTATAGACTAATCTTCTTCACTTTATTTTCTTTTTTGTCGCGGCAGATAATGACGATCCCGACAACGACCTTTACTACAAACTGTTCACTCACAAATCGCCCCCGAATACTCTTTTCATATGCAAAATAATACATATGAAACGCACGTAAACTTTTATAAATTTGATGACATTAGTCGGATTAAAGTTGAGAATATCAGCAGATTTTATGATTAACCGAAAATCGATGATATTGGAAAACCGCCCACTCCGCTAGTTCCGAGCTTGCTTATTTTCCGGAACAGGGATGAACGCTTTTCTGCTTTGTGACAGTTAATTCAAGAGTTTTAGAAGCTCACCTGCTTCTCTGATAGAACTCTTTGTTCTTGTATTATTCTATTGATCTTCCACCACCGATGTCATACGTTCGATATTACATATTTCATATTATACAGGGACATCAAATAATCGCTTCGAATGACACGAAATAATTAATTATGTAATTCGTTGACTCTTCATTGTGAAGAAGATTGGTAATTCGAAGGTTACTTCAATAGTTGGCAAGGAGAAGGGCGCTGTGTCGACTAAGAGAGCTTCGACTGAGTCGATGAGGGTGGTGGTGGTGGTAGTGGCGACGTGGAATAATCTCCTTCGTGGACATGCCATGAGTCGAGGACAATGTCCCATCACACCAGTAACTTTCGAAAGGCGTACTGCTGTGACAGGACAATATCCCTGACATCGGGCGTTTGTATGACTAGCGAGATAGGTGCTTCAGTTTCATCCTCTTCATTATCATCATCCTGTCTTATGATCCTCACTTCCTTTTTGCTCCCTCCAGCCCTCAAAACCTGCGTAGATTTCTGTAGATTTCTGTGAAGACCGGATTTACTGCAACGTTCGAGCCTCGAGACCGCGATATTTCGGTAACGAAATATACCGTGCTATCGTTGAGTCGTTTCGTTAAATTCGGTGATATATACTGGTTGCTACGACGTACCGCCGATAGTAGCATTAATATCTACCGAATTCAATGTACTACTTGCTACAATAGCGGTGTTGGGTTATAGTCGACTCACTGCGGTCTGATGGGGTTATCGGTAGTGACTCGGTGAAGCGTCCCGACAGCACTGCGTCGCTCGCCGACGCCGACGCCTCCGCACCCTGCACCCTCCTATTACCCTACGTTCCTTGCTATACCACCCCTCAACCTTTCTCTCGTCGTCGACAAACCTCCCAGCTCGCAACGAGCCGTCGCTACGACCCCTACGCGCCGTCGGCACGCTGTCTATTCCTCCCTTCCTGACTACCACCCGCCACCCTTGCACAACGCCCGTGCCTAAGGCCGCGTCGCTGCCCAGACAGCGCTGCTGCTTTCCTATCCCAGTTTCTTTGAAAACGTTACAGTTGGAGGCAACTCATACAGGCGATATGTATAACCCTTGCTATACTTGTGTCTTTGGTCACTCAGTAGAATTGTGAGGAGGCAGGTTGCCGAAAAATCTACCGCTTACCCTATAGTGTCGCTGTTGCTGTTGCTGCTATCACTAGTCGTACTCCGATACGTCCTAATGATGCTACCAATAGCAGTCGTAACGATTGTGGTAGGGATACCCCTTGCTGGAGGGTTGTGAACGGAACGCAACACTCCCAAGCGACCTCCACCACTTTCGATGCGTGCCAGAGGCGGCGGCAGAAACGAGCAGAGGGGAGGTGTATTGATCCAGTGTCTCTGCGCTCTCTCTCTCTCTCATACACTCACTCACTCACTCACTCACTTACTCACGGACACACTCACTCGTTCACGCACGCACTCATTCACTCACTCACTCACTCACTCACTCACTCACTCTTGATGATCGCTAACTTGAAGTGGGGAGCTTAAAGAAAATGTTTTATATTGTTTTAATATATAAACGGAATAAACAATAATGATTTTAGTAATATGAATAAGATATTTTTTAAATCTGAAAACACACCTTGTATTGTCACACCAAATTTACAGACTGTGCAGAAAAAATTCTAAACTTTATCAGTCGCATACAACCCAATAATCTTTAATAGTTGCACGGAACCGCCCTACAGTGTTGTAGTGTAGATCACGTAGCATCGCTCGCAGTATATGAGTAAAATAATTCGTTAAGTGGGAAACTTTTCAGACAGCATCTTCTTTAAAATGATTATTATTATTTTTATAAATTCTATTGAACAAATAAATATACCAAATAATTTTTTGTTTGTTTTTGAACTCAAATACTCCCGGAGTTACGACGGATTGAAATTTCGCAAGAACGGCAAAAGAATCGATAATATGCTCTCTTTTAAAAGTTTCCATCTTCGGTTTTCTACATCCTACACACTGGCTGGAGTACTCATTTTAAAGCTCTTGAAACGCACTTTCATCTTTTGTATATCAACGCGGTAACGTCTCGAATACATTTACGCCTACGTTACCAATCGATGTCGAGACGCGACCAGTAGCTCTTACTCGAGCCAACTCCGATTGGCCCAATTTTGAGAAGTTAATATTATTATGATGATGCAACGACAGCGTTTTCAAGTTATTTGCAGGTAAAATCATGTCGCGATTTATATATTGAAATTTCCCGAAAACAGTGTTTGAGCTCGTAGTGAATATAGAAATATAGGACTGTTATTAAAAGAAGTTGTCTGAAATATTATTATCCATACGCCTAAGATTTATTATAATAAAAAGTGATTACATTAGAGAATAGAGATTGAATATCATACAAATGTATTTACGTGTCTGCAGTGTTTTATAATTGAAGTGATTCGATTGCTAGTTTTCTTCACTGAACACTGAATTTTCGTTTCATAGTTTATTATAGTTTACATAACCTTTAAACATTCAAAATAAAGCTTGTTTTTAGTTCTGGTTAAATAAATATTATTTCCGACTGTGACTGTGCATTTCTATAATCTCTATTGGTATACTTAACATGCCACAAATTTAGATAATTGGTTATTTGACATATAAAAATATTAGATATGTGCTCTCAATGATAATTATACATTATGAAATGTTAAGACCACACTGGAAACAGTTTTTGTATCAAAATGAATATATCTCTGTCGAAAGCTTGGATGCATATACCATATATTAATTTTCCGAGACGTTTATCATCTATATTGTAAGCTTAGTGATATTCTAAATTCTACGTACCAGGTCTATAAATATGAAACCGGAATTTTTGTATAGAAAATACACGTTTATTGTATTATATGAAAATGATTAAAAATATTTTATTCGAAGTATTGCCCATCGTTAGCTATACATTTTTCCCACCTGTCTGACAATTTGTCGATGCCACGTCAAAAAAACTGTTGATCTTTTGAGGCAAACCAGTCATCGAGCCATTTTCGTACATTTTCGTAAGAAGTAAAGCGCTGCTCAGCAAGTGCGTGTCCCATCGATGCAAATAAGTAGTAATCGGACGGAGCTAAGTCTGGTGAGTAAGCCGCATGCGAAAGTATTTCCTAACTAAACGCCTCAATCGTTTCCTTGACCAGTTTTGCTGTGTGTGATGGTGCATTATCATGAAGCAAAATCACTTCGTGTTGCCTTTTTTGATATTCTGGTCGATTTTCACGCAAAGCTTGATTCAAATCGATCATTTGTTGTCGGTAGCGTTCAGTATTAACGGCTTCGCCAGGTTTTAGCAGCTCATAATAGATCACACCCTTCCGATCCCACCAAACACAGAGCATTGTCTTCCGTCCATAGCGATTTGGCCTTGCAGTCGATGTCGATGGTTTGCCTGGAGTTACCCATGATCTTTGCGCTTAAGATTCTCAAAATATATCCACTTTTCATCGCCAGTCACAATTCGATGGAGAAATGACTTTCTTTTGTACCTGGCGAGCAGCATTTCGCAAGTGGTTTTTCGATTTTCCTGCTGTCTTTCATTCAGTTCATGTGGAACCCATTTTCCCATCTTCTGGATCTTTCGCATGGCTTTCAAACGTATGGAGACGGCTTCTTGTGTCACATTTAATTGATCCGCGAGTTGTTGCGTTTGAGCGTCATCCTCATCCAACAATGCTTGCAATTCGCTGTCTTCAAACTTTTTCGGTGGTCTTGCACGTTCTTCGCTTCTCACGTCAAAAACGCCACTTTTGAATTTTTTAAACCACTCAAAGCACTGTGATTTACCAAGAGCATGCTCACCGTAAGCTTCGACAAGCATTCGATGCGATTCTGCAGCAGTTTTCTTCAATTGGTAACAGAAAATCAATACTGTCCGCAAATCGTAGTTTCCAGGCACAAAATTCGACATGTTCAATGCTATTACAAGCTATGCTGTTGTATAAAACTTGTATTGTTGTGAGTTGAAAATCTTTATCAGAGATTTCAACAAGGAAATGGCGCCAATGACGCGGTTTGACGGTAACTACATTGACAACTAGGGCCATCTATGGACAAATTCCGGTTTCATATTTATAGACCTGGTATATGGAATGATGCGTTTACGAAAATTCTTTTTAGCTCATCTTCCGCCTACATCATCTGCAACCTTTCAACATGTTCGCAGAGTTTATTACCAAGTACAGCCATGGCTTGAGAATAACTTAAATCCCGAAAATTGAGGATGGACACGAACACACACAATGTTTCGTCCGGTGTTGACCGACGAAGCACCGGCACCTAAATTTGGTATCTTGCGGATGCACAGGCAACTGTGACAAACGGTGCATATGTAGGAAAGCCGGCCTCTGATGCTCAAAAATTTGCTAGCACTGCAAAGGAACGTCTTGTTCGAACATTGAAGATATTCCGATCGAAATCGATAACGATAAGCAACGCGAAGACGATGACGAAACCGTGGTTGATGAAGTTGACGAGCCTGCGAGAAAGCGTGCAGCTTATGATAGCCCAGAAGATATAGACGAACCAAATTGTTCAACCGTCAAACAAGGTCACTACAATTAAAGGCGAATTAATTACGAATTTTTAATGTTTACATTGATTATCCACTTTTTTATATCCATTCAATATTTTAACTAATAATAAATAGTGTTTCATTTCATTATCGTACAATAATTTCAAAACTTATTTTTGAATAATTTTTTTTTACACCACGTATCCTGTAGCATTGAGATGGGCAAGTACTTAGTTCTAGATTATTTATTAAAATAATCAGGATATCGAAAAGGTGCATTGTGTGGCACACAAGTGGATGAACATATTGGGTCTGGGAAAAAGTTCGTATCGTTTTTCCCGATAGATGGCATCAATTGCAAATAAGTCAGGAAGCACAGATCGCAGCGACACCACTAAACGCTCGTTGGAAAGGTGACACTTCCAGCGTTACTTTGAGTGTATAAACATCCAAATTGGTAGTATTTGGAAAGTTGATTGCGTTTGAAAATGGAGAAAAGTAATGAATAATTGCGCTATATTTTGTAATATTATTACGACAAAGGAAAGAACGCTGCGCAGGCTTGTGAAAAGATTTGTGCTGTGTACGGTGAAGGTACTTTATCAATATCAGCTGCGCGGAAATGGTTCGCTCGCTTTCGTTCTGGTAATTTTTATGTGAAAGATGAGTCACGCTCTGGTCGTCCAATCACTGAAAAACCTCATAAAATTCTTCAAAAAGTCCGGCAAGATAAGCATATCAGCAGTATCGATATTGGTATGGAGCTAGGCATTGACCACAAAACTATTTTGAACCATTTACACGAAGCTAGCTACAAAAAGAATCTCGTTGTATAGGTTCCTCATGAGTTGAGCGCGAAAAACATGATAGACTGAATTAACATCTGCGATGCGCTGCTGAAACGCAACGAAATCGAGCCATTTCTGAAACGTGTCATAACTGGTGATGAAAAATGGATCACGTACGACAATCGGAAGCGCCAAAGATCGTGGACAAGGGATAGTGAGCAGTCACAAGCGTTCGCGAAGCCAGGATTAACGGCGAAAAAGGTGATGCTGTGTGTGTGGTGGGATTGGAAGGGAATCGTCCACCATGAGCTACTTCCAGTTGGTCAGACGATTGATTCTCAACTCTACTGTGGACAACTAGAGAGATTACGCCAAACAATTGAAAGAAAATGGCCCGAATTGATTAATAGGAAAGGTGTTGTCTTCCATCGTGACAACGCCCGACCACACACTTCTTTGATGACCCGTCAAAAATTGCGAGAGCTTGATTGGGAAGTTTTGATGCATCCACCGTATAGTCCAGACATAGCACCCTCTGACTATCACTTATTCCGATCTCTGCAGAACTCTCTCAATGGAATTAAGCTGCTTTCAAAAGAAGCCTCCGAAAACTACTTGATTCCGTTTTTCAACCAGAAACTACAGAACTTCTTCACCGATGGCATCATGGCTCTACCCGAAAAATTCATTTTCTGACTATAAAAAAACCAGTTGAATTTTACTAAAAAAAACGCCACAAACTTTTTCCCAGACCCAATATTTTATTAACGAATAGTTTCATAACCTATAAGCATTTAGTTGTTGTGCGCATTTCATGAGTAACAGTCTGTTTTAATATGTTTTAAGTAATGAAAATAAATTGTACAAGATTTTTTTTGTGAATTATAACTACTGGCCTTTATAAACAATAAAATGACTGGTGAAGAAATATAACAACTTCAAACAAATGGTTTATACCATTTTTAAACCATCGCGTAGAGCGAAAAAAATTACTTTTTTCTCAAATTGTTTATCCGGCTATTGTTAGGTAACAATATCAAATTTCGTTGTCATCATATTTAATTTTGAGAACCCCAAGCGTAAAAAATCATAGGCAGACCCAGGCGCACTATCCATATCGATCGCACGACCGAATCGTTTTGGCAAAAAGACGATGCTCTGTGTTTGGTGGGACCAGAGATGCGTGGTCTATTATGAGCTGTTAAAACCTGGGGACCCGGTCAATACTAAACGTTATCAACAACAATTGACCGATTTAAACCGTTCGCTACTTCAAAAAAGGCCAGAATACCGAAAGAGGCAACACAAAGTCATTTGTCTTCATGACAATGCTCCATCACATATGGCAAAACCGGTTCGCGAGACGATGGAAGCACTCAACTGGGAAGTTCTACCCCATGCGGCTTACTCACCAGACTTGGCTCCTTCCGATTACCACTTGTTTGCATCGATGGGTCACGCACTTGCTGAGCAGCGCTTTGGTTCGTACGAAGATGTGATAAAATGGCTCCATGGTTCACAGCAAAAGGGGAAGATTTTTACTGGCGTGGTATTACAAATTGCCTGAAAGATGGGAAAAATGTATAACAAGCGATGGAGCATACTTTGAATAAAGCACTTTTTATCTTTCCTCCGAATTTAACATGTTTTGTTGGAAAAAAAATCCGCACTTCATAATTGTACACCTAGTAGCTACATGCTCTCGCAAACTTTTTAGTGTAAAATGTTGTGCTCTACAATATTGTTCCTGTACAGAAGAACTCTATCTTGCACGGTTCTCGCAGCATTCACATTGGAAGTTCGGGCGGCATGAATTTTTGAGTGTTTGTTTTGGTTTTTGATTTTTTTTAGAGTCGCAACTGGTAGAGGAGTGCGAAATGAGATTTGGGTCCATAACATACCTCTGAACCCCCCAAAAAATTGCGGTCTTGGGACATATAAAAGGTAATTAAAAATTATGAATCATTTAACAAATTAAATGATTTCGCTTGCATCGATCAGATTTCTCCGTAAATAGTAAAAAACTTCAAATCAATTATTTTGATTAGTTTTGAGGATCACTTTTGAGGCACGGCATGTCTGAGTCGCGCGGACGTGGATACGAACATCCGTAAAGGCGGCTTCCCAGGGCGTGTAATAAGGCAGGACGGGCCGCGCCACGCCGATTTGTGCGGACGAGCCCACGCCTTAGGCGAGTCTGGGTCGGAGGCTTTAATTGGCTTGATCAACGAAAACTGACATTCCCAAAATCACACGTGAAGAAAGTAAGTGTACACGCGTCGCTCCTTTGAAGTTGCTTACTCGTGGCGGCTCGCCACTATCCAGTAAATATTGAAGCTGTAATATTATGAAGTTACGATGATTGAAGCGTATTACTTACAATAAATTCAAAGAATTATTCCACGACTTAGCACGTGACACTTGGTGCGTTGTCCCTCGCACTCATACGATTCCTATTGTGCTGTCTCTCTGGCATCCAATCACACGGTACATGTCAAGTGATTGAATTTTCAAGATGAATGTAATCGTTGGTATATTCAAGGCTCCTAATATTAAATATTCATGAAAATAAATGGATGCAAAGCTGAGAAATATTGCAACGTTGTTCTAGTATCGCCTCACTGAGAATGTGATAAGTATTATTGGAAAGACCTACACCTCTTCACTGATGATAGACGTCAACCTGTAATTAAATACTATGTGTAACAGTCGATGCTTCAGTGTCTCGCCTTAGAAGTTTCAAATATCGCGAAGAAAATATGTCATAGTCGATTTGAAATAAACAATTCCTACGAGGCTGTATAAAGAGTGACTCTCAAAGTGTTGATGGACAAGAAAAATAAAGCTTGTTGATAAACTTCTATATATCAAAGAAAACAGGCTTCTAGAGTCTACGGTGACCAGGATTTGAAGGAGTGAAGAAAGGAAAAATCTATGCTACATAATTTTACGGTACACATTTCAATCACATCAGTCGATAACGTAATGTAGGACAGAAATAATGAACTAAAAGTACGAGTTGAACTGCTTTTGAAAAGTATTCATGAAGTGAAAAATCTGATTCGTACAAGATCCGAACTGCGATCTGAAAAATATTTTCCTTCAACGAAAAATTGAATCCTGTGTTGGTATGAGTCTCAGACTTAAGAAGATTCGTAATTAAAAATAATTTTAGGACTGCAGCACCTCTACCAATTTATTTAAAAATCAGTAAAAATCATAACATATTCTTCACAAAACAAGAAAACCGATACCATAAACGTTTTGTGGCTGGTAGGAATCGGTTTTTTAAGGCTTCATATGTTCATTTGAGTGAAAATTCGAGTTTTAAAGGATTACATAATTGACATAGTTTCAGTTTTTTTGGCCTAAAAATTCAGGCCTACTTGTTTGATTCCTGGCAACAATATCTCCATTTGTAACTCAACGGATTCGTCCTAATATGGTTTAAAAAAAATTTTAAACTATGTTATCTTGATTTTCGTGTTCAAACAACTGCAGCGACCTCTGCAGATCTTAAAAAACCTTAAAAATTTACAAAAAATGAAGGGTTACTTTTACAACATATGTTTTCGAATTTTAGTGAAGTACATGAGAAAAAAAATAGTTATTTTGGATCACTATATATATATTCACTTTTTCAAGAGATGTTGATGATCTCACACATGGACCACTCTGATTCACTCTTCTTGAATTCTGCAATTATTGTCAATAACTGATCCGTCAAGCATATATACATATATTTATTGTGACGGGTTATTTTTGCAAGCACGTCACAAAGTCGGACTGAGCGGGGCTGACCGATGTTGACCTCCTCGTTCGGCGAAGAGTTCGCCCCGAGGCGACCCAACAGGACAATGATATTAGCGTGCTTCACGATAAATATTAATTTCGTGTTTTTTTTTGTTCTTTTTCTATTAATAATACTCCCGAGCGGGCGACATCCTGATCGCCGTGGTTCGAGCATCGACAAGAAGATCAGCCGTGGGAGCATGAAGGAAACTGTTTTATCGAGGAGAGGAGAGAACTCGAGTCTCCATAGTGGTCAGACTAGAAGGCTGTAGCCAAAACTCTGACATCAACGCTCTCGTAAAGAGGAACACGCCTGAGATTATCCCAGCATCAGCTCATGGGGACCGGAAGATGAAATATTCCCTGGCGGCATTTGAATTCTCGCTGCGCTGCTGAGTCTCTTTCTTTTCGTTCGCTTCATGCTGCTGCTACGTACGAGGCATCGAGGCTCTCGCTAGAGCCGTTGCCGGCTCGGATATTAACCTCGGTCGCAAGTGCCGTTACAATGCTTTAAATTTTATTGGTGGCTACGATTGAAGGGTGGGAGTTGATCGGCTCTAACAACGAGAGCGAACGTATTATCGAGGACTCTAGCGCCGTATCTTGTACAACGAGGACGTGTATACCGGGTCCACTGCCGTGTCTGTCCGACGCCTGCCCCCGCGATTCTGGACCACTACGAGACTATTTCTCGAGAGGCTCTCGATACTGCAATCTTCCGGTAAGGCCGTCGTTCGTCTCTGATTTGCGTCTGGGAGTTAGCTCCTGTAATTTTGGTAAGAAAACCCGAGCGATATTGTCGTGACGGCACGCTGCACAGTGGGACAGATCTCAGAAAAGTTGGCCAAAAATAGAAAGAAGTTTTAAATTTAAACGTACATTGGTATATAAGGGTTTTCGAGGTCGCTGATTACGAATTTCATATTATAATTTCAAAATTCAAAATGGCGGATCCAATATGGCCAACCACTTCATTAAAAATTGTTCGGAATTTCATATAAATTGGTATATAAGGGTATTCAAGGTTGCTAATAACGATTGTAATATTACAATTGCGAAATAAAAAACAGTTTGTGTTTGATTGATTTTTATTTAAAAAATTGTCGGAGTAGCAGTTATTATGTAATAATGCGTACAGTTAAGAAAATAAGTAAATAAGAAAAAATTGTAAAAATCAGTCGCTATCACTGTCGGGAGAATTATCATGTTCGAAATCAGAGTCAGTATCATGCTTATCAGAAATTTTTAGAACATTTTGAGACTCATCATCATCAGGGAAAAATAAAAGCTCTAGGGTCTGCGATGACAAATTTTTACTTTTTTGGGTTTCATTTTTCTCATACTCGAAATAAGTAGATCCAAAGATACCAGGAGCCAATGAAACACATCTTCCATTGTATTTGTGCGTGAATTTTTTCTGGAAAACCCTTCACGATATTTTTTGATATCCTTATTTTCCATATAAACCATTTCGTAATGCATTATTATTTCTTTTCCGTCCTGAACAGCTTCAAAAGGAAGGAGAGACGTAACTTGATCTTCAATATATTTCTTTTCATTTAAAATAGACTCTACATTCTCGTGTAAAAATTGTAGCCTTATAGATCTACAAAAACGAGATGACGAAGGCGCAGGATTTTTCCATATCACTACTTCCTTTTGAAATTGATTATCCGTGGATACTAGTTGCAATGGAACTAATAAAGTAATAAAAACATAAGCGTCAGAATCACTTTCATCAGTAAACTTTTGTTTGTACTCGCTGTGCCCTGAATATCCATCGCACCCCCATTTAAAAATCAACTTGGCATTTTCTAAAATTGCTGGAGATAATGTTTTTATAGTGTCGTTTTGAACATGTAAAATTCTTTCTGATGTGTGATTTAAGAGTGCTTGTACACTGACTTCCGCACTTGTCTCAGTTAACTGTATATTTGATGGGTAACATCGAAGTTTGGCTTGTGTAATTGTTTGATAACAGGGATATATAAGAGCGTTGTGTTTTTTCATTGAATTTCTAATAAGCATGTACTGATATTTCGATAACTTTCGTTCAACGACATCGGACAATGCCTCATCGGCAGACATTTTAATAATAGGAAGAGTTGCTGATAATTTTAACGCTGCTGTGTATTTATTAGCTCGCGTTGGTGACTTTGTCGTGATTTCTTTGACGATGCTGGCAGCACTAGAGACCCCAGAAGAACGAAGGCTCATTTGAGTAGCCAACGATAATTCCAATGTGCTTACTGTGTTACGTAAATCAGTGGCTTTTCTTCTTTTGCTTCGATCACTTGCTATCTCGAACTCCATACTTGGTCGACCACGCTTCTTCGATTCCGTGGATTTTGATTTCGCTGTACTCGTTGTCGCCGTATTCGTTGTCGCCGTATTCGAATCCGCAGGTCCTTCATTAGTCGTCCAAACATTCTGTGGAGTACATAATGGAATTATTGTGAGAAATTTTGAATCTTACTTTAAGTTTTTTTAATAATTCGAATTAAATTTACATATTTCTGTATTAAATTTCAATACTCACGTTAATAATCGTGAAAGAACAAAGCCACTCTTCGTTGTCTTCAAAAAAGCGTTCTGTTGTTCTTTGAGATCGTTTCCATCTCCTTTTAACGTTGGACAACAAAATCTTCAAAGATTGTCGATCCTCGTCATGGATTTGAAAACAACATTCTATCTTTGTAACAAAATGTTGTTCCAAACATTTAAGTTGCGTTGTCAAGTCCGAGTTCAAATCGTTCCGTATGATCTCGAACAGTTCTCGACGAGTACAGATTATTTTATCAATACGAGATTCTAAAATACAGACATAATGCGATGTAATATTAAGTAAAAACACATTTCTCATATAATAAGCTTTATTTAATTATAAATAAGAAAAATTATATGTATACACAATAATTTTTTCGCGGAGTGTTATTCGAATGATTAATTGCAAAAATGATACAAATTTAATAATACATTAAAATAAGTCACCCGGTATATATATGAAAATTATCAAAAAAAGCAACGGTATACTTTTCTACATATTTCAATAGCAGGTAGTCCCGGACCCCGGCTGTGTGCCTCTGCGGTGACCCTTACCTAAGAAAGCAGCTGCTCGGCGTCGCGTATTTCTAACCTCAACAGTACAGAATCAGAGACGGGCAGAATTCTCTTCCAGATTCTATTACAAAACATCGTAAACTATATGCTCCATATCTCAACTTCTTGATTCCCGCTGAATAGATAACTTTTTTGCTAATTTACGGTAAACATTTTTACAAGAAAAACCATTATGTAGACACATCTTTGACATGATTTCTAACACACGCGAGTATAAATTAATGAAATCGTTATATACGTAAATATTCTACATGTCTTTCTTAACACCCTCCATCAAACAGAATTGAAAAAGGACACTGGAGTAAAAAGCTACACGCACTTGAAGTAGCAGTGAATTTCGGAGCCGCTACACGTGGTTTACGCTGTGCCGAGAATGGGTAACTTTGAACTAACGTAGCGTCTCAGGTATAAAAGATATCTCACTTCCCTTTTGGAATAACAAGCACCCTCCACAAGATTCTATGGTACTAAACTCATTCGGTGACTATCTTTTTTTCGATTTTTGGCCGCCTTTTTTCAGATCTGTCCCACTGTGCGCTGTGGGCCGGAAATCTAACGTCTTTTCGATAATAGCGGTCAAACAGCTACCGCCCGTATTTCAAATTTACAAGTACTTCGCATCCCGAGAACAAAAGGATCGCCGAAAAGGTTCCATTTCGTTATGGTTTTTAAAATATTTTATTACTGTAAATTTGAGCGCGTTAGACTTCACGTATGGAGCATGAGTATGTGTTACATTGAGAACGAAATTGAGATCTGTCCTGAGAGAATGCTTGTTATTTATTTGACTGTTTCTGTTTTATTAATTCGTCCGACTGCCGATAATTTATTACGTTTGTATTAGATTTTCCGTGACCTAGTTCTGTCCTGGGGTTGCATTATGGTCTTTATTATTTTTTTATTTTATTTTATTGACTGCGTCTTGACCCTTATTTATTCTATTTTTATTTAGTTATTTTTATTTCTTTGCACTTAAGAAAGGATGGCTTGGTGTCCTCCTCCGATTTTGATGAAACTCACGTATGTTTTAGAGCATCGAAAACTAAAAGACACGTTTTTTTTATCGGCAGAAAAACATATCTAAAGGGTGAAATCACCCTTCAAAGTTAGGCATGTCGAGGGGTGATTATGCAGTTTCACCCAGACGGCGTCAACCGATTTTAATGAAACAAAAACCAAAATACTGCTCATTAAAGACAATCAAAATTCCACGTGAAGTTAAAAAAAAAAATTCATTTGCAGAGGTGAACCACCCTCCGATTTTTCCATTTTCCACCCTACACAAAAAACTGACCAACCAAATTGAACAGACATGTACCATTTGGAAGGGCAAGTTAAAATAAAGTTGACGTATTTTTGCACATTCACAGGAAAATGAGTTTACGGGGGTAAACTACCCCTTATCTATTAGTACGTATATTTGTATTATTAAGGGGGTGACCGGCTGTTACTTACAAGAAGGCCAGTTTAGTGTCCCCCTTCGATTTCGATAAAACTCACGTATGTTGAAGAGCATTGAAAACTAAAAGACACTTCTTTTTTTTATCGGCGAAAAAACATTTCTCAGGGGTGAAATTGCTCTTCAAAGTATGGCATATGTTTATGGCTGTAAATCGAAACAGCGGCAATCAGCTGCGGACATAGGCGAAAAAAAACAAAGACCCGGTTTCGGCAAGCGCGTTTATTCGTCTGTCGTCCTTTTCGCGTCCCGTGTTATCGCTTTCCCCACTCTCCATTCTCTCACATACATTCTTACCGCCTTGCGCATCTACATACACCACAGTATATAATATAATTTATCATTCCTTTTATAATTCATCAACGTGCACATTACTGTCATAACTTGCAGAAATCATGGTTCGTAAGTCGTGCAGAAATGATACTCTTCAAAAAAATGATGCAAGTACAAAGACTTCTTGCACCATGAGCATCTGATGATAGTCCCATTATTACAACTTGGTACTTCACAGTGCGCTTGAGACGATTGACCGAAACCTAAACTCATTGGATTGTCGAACTCGTTTGGCTTATCGGTTATATAATTACTTTTGAACCATGCATATTTGAAAAGATTTATATACCTAGGTGATGAAAATTGATTATGTTGTTTCTCAAGTGTAAATTAATATCAGAATTAAGTAATAATACGAGTACACTGTCGGAAAAATGTCGTACAAAATTTTTCCATATTTGGAAACCAAAAACGTCGAGTGGTTGGATTTTCCCTGTGGTGCCTTTAGGTATTCTCTTTGAGATTGTTTTTTTTTTTTGCCCCGAGGTGTTGCTTTTCGAACAACTTCTGGGCAGTGTCCATTCCACGAGTCTATCAACAAGACGCTGTTACGGCCGGTGTTGGGGAAGAATACTTTTTCCAACCAAACTTTGAAGTGCTATACATAGGATGGTATTGGTTATCGATATATTACAATTCAACGTATGTTCAATATTTTCTGGCAATCATTTTTGTTCATACCTGAAGTAATTTTTCCGAATTTTGTTGCTGCTAAAATACGTTTTCTGGCCTGAATAAATTTTTTTCCACGATTGGGCCGAACTCACCCTTTCTCTCTTTTAGAACGATAAAAAGGGGTGACAGTAATTTTCCATCTGCATTTATGGTTGGCTGGATAGTGTAGCTGTGAGTTGTAGAAGATACGGATTGTACTACACATTGCACTTGTTTAGTTCCTTCAACCGTTATTGTCCTGCCAGAGTGGATTTCCAGTTGAAAACCGCTCTGATCTGAATTATATATGTTTTCCGCTCCATATTTTTGAATATATGGTTTAATTTCATTCACGAGGTTTTCTGCATTCATTCTTAAAACTGGTTCGTCTTCTATAGTCTTTCGTGTTACGAATTTATTCATTTTCCTGGACACAATACGATGTGATTTCTTGAACTTCCGAAGCCAATCACGAGAATCTTTAAAACGAATGTCTTCGTGACATATCTCTTTTTGAGCTTGTAGAGCCCACTTTTGAAGGTCGATATCATGAACAATGAAACCAGCATCTACAGCGGCTTGTATGTTTTTCAAAGTATATTCAGAGATTTGAGCTAATTTCTCCTTGTAGGTCCCACCTTTGCTCATTCCATTTGCCCAGCGTTTTAAATGTCGTATAGAATTTACTTTTTGAATTTCTGGCTGACGGTATCAACACTGTAATTTTTCTTCTTACCGGATCTCCCGTATTCGATTGCTTTGCGTTGGTAATTGTAGCTTATGTCTTCTTCGTCTTTAGAACAAGTATCAGAATCCACTGGACCTTCATCATGTTGCCAAAGAGTGTCCTCGACAGGGTTAACATCATATTGCTTAAATGGCTCTTGAAAATCTAGCGATTGTTCCTCGATAATTTTAACTCCGTTATAATCGTCCATGCAGTCGACCAGAACTTTTTCGAAATTCTGGTTTACCTCGATTTTTGCATTGTAAATCGGAGTTCCGAGAATATTTATGGCTTCAAATGTAGCCAAGAGAAGTTTAATTACGTTGATTGGATTCGCTTTCATGGTCTTGTAACGGTATTAATCGTTAGCATTACCCTTAAAGGGTTTTGTTCGGACTCAAGCAGGGAGGAAAGTAATTTTAGGCTTTTGTAATAGGTAAAAGTAGGGTTTATTCAAAAAAACAGAGAAGAAATTTATGTGATACATTGAATAAAAGGAATAAATATAAAAACTGATTTACGATTTTGATCCCTCTTTCTTGGTATTCTGGCTACCATGCGCCTTACAAAATGTTTTTCCCGGGCTCTCCTTTATAATCGTGTCCGCTGGAGAATAATCTGATTTGTCTTATAATAAAAAGGTAAACGTTCAATACTATAATGAGAGTATAAGGTCGATCAATAACGTGATTTATGATACAAAGATAACTCTTGATAATTTATAAAGTCGATCAATAATGTGATTTATGATGCTAAGATAACTGTTGATAACTTATAAAGAAAATATAAACGTCGGTCAATAAACTCTTTACCCGCCGCGTTCACTAGGTAATATACTTTAGCACGCGTACCGTCGGTAAGTGGTTGGCCGCTGCTCACAGTATCTGGACTAGCCTCGGATTTCTACTGAGTTGGTCGATCCTCGCTTCTGACGTCACAGGCCCGTTGGTGGGAGTGGAGCTCCTGCCTGGTACTCTGTGAAGGCCGACTCGCTCGTCCACCTAAACGCCGCTGCGATCCGGCGTCAGTTGGATGCACTTTTGGTGCATGCGCCGCTATATCAGGGCCGTACCCTGTTAAGTTATCGCCTTTTATATTTTCCCTGAGACATTCTGTTTTATATTTAAATTATTTCCCTATCTTATTCTCTACGCTATCGTGATTTATGGTTGTTTAATGTCGTGATATTTTATGTCCGGTATTCCAATACGTGCAGACTATTAATTTTATTCTTGAGAGTATAGCCTGTTGTATCGTGACCTGTTGTATAGACCGCTTTGTTGATGTTTGGATGGCCCATGGTGCGTTGGACTTGAGCGCAGCACCGACTCAGCCGCTTCCCGTCTAATGTGTGTCAGGTGCCACGGCTGGGCTCTCCGTGTATCAGTGCGGCTGCACCTAGTGAGGGCTCGTTTGCTCTTCCTTCCTGTACTTCTGCGTTGGCGAGACCTGTAAACAAAACTGTTCCACGAGTGCTGAATTTCTCGTCTTTTTATATCAGTATCCCCTCTGTCCGTCCCATGCTTCTGGTATTACAATAGCTGTTGGCGGTCCTGTAGCCCATCTCCTGTAGCCCACTGGTAGCCTTAGTGCTTCTTTTTAAAATTCGTCGTTGGTCTTTTAATGCTTCGTTATTCGTATTTTCCGAAAAGAATAACGGGACTTAGTCTCCGACGTGCTGGCCTACCTCTTGTGAGTGACACTCGGTAGCGGCAGTTTGTTGTGTGTGTGCCGAGCGTCATGAGTTGTCGAGTATAGGCCGGCCTACTTAGTGTGTGTAACGCGTGGTAGCGGTGACTTAGTGTGTGCACCGCGCGTTATAAGATAACCAGTACATTACAGTCTATTGATTTTTTTTATCAGAAATTATGACTAACGCACTGGCACTCCGTTCAAATGAACTGAAGATCGCTGTATGTTTTGCGGTTTTTATATTTGAAAGACTTGTTGTTAAACCACCTGCGATATCAGCAGATAATATGCTGTCCCAGATAGCCGCCTATGTAGAAAACACCTCTTACTGCGTCGAAAGTATTTTTATCATATTGGCGTATGATTGATGAATGTTGTACATCAAGATATTCTGTAATCGTCTGGTATCGATTTGAGTATATGACTCAAAAGATAAGATCATATTCATTTTGTTGGTATAATTGACAATGTTCTATAGATGGAACGACTGTTGCATCATCGACATTTTCCGAAATTTGCGCGGAATCGAAATACAATCTAATCGAAAGAAGCTAACAGGAATGTTTTGAATCAATTCGGACAATTAAATAACGAGAAACAAGAATGTATGCCTAAATATACGTACTAATAGATAAGGGGTAGTTTACCCCCGTAAACTCATTTTCCTGTGAATGTGCAAAAATACGTCAACTTTATTTTAACTTGCCCTTTCAAATGGTACATGTCTGTTCAATTTGGTTGGTTAGTTTTTTGTGTAGGGTGAAAAATGGAAAAATCGGAGGGTGGTTCACCCCTGCAAATGAATTTTGTACTTGAACTTCACGTGGAATTTTTATTGTCTTCAATGAGGAGTATTTTGGTTTTTGTTTCATTAAAATCGGTTGACGCCTTCTGGGTGAAACTACATAATCACCCCTCGACATGCCTAACTTTGAAGGGTGATTTCACCCCTTAGATATGTTTTTCCGCCGATAAAAAAAAATGTGTGTGTTTTAGTTTTCGATGCTCTACAACATACGCGAGTTTCATCAAAATCGGAGGGATACACCAAAGTATCCTTCCTTGTTAGTTGTTTAGTTTTAATACTTTCGATTTATTTATTCTGTTTATTTTATTAGTTTTATTTATTCGGACTCATTTATTTTGAACTTATTTATTCTGTTCTATTTATTTAGTTTTATTTATTTAGTTATTTCTTTTGATTTATTTATGCTGTGTTATCTAATTAGTTTCGTAGACTCATTTATTCTAGCCGCTCTTCGGATTATCTTTTATTGTTTTTTAATTTCGCGCGTACCCGATAAGGCGAGTGGTTGTGTGTGTGGAGACTGACGCGAATGTTTTATGGTTGTCACCAGTCGAAAATATCTTGTTGAATTGTGTAAGGAAAATTAAATTGACGGGAATCTAGCATGTTACCCCTTGTCGCTTCCCGACCGTGCTTCCGAGAGTACCACCTTGGCTCTCGGCTAATCATTTTGTTTACTGAGTGCAAAAAATTGTTCATTATTTTTCGATTCCTAAACTGCCGTGTTGAGATTTTCTTCGCGAGACACCTCTGACTGATCCATCCTCTCTACCAATCACTAAGGCTGCAGCGAAACCGAGCCGGCTCCGTGTATTCCGCGTGCGAATTAAATTTGCCCCGGGACATAATTTACTTCTTGGAACCGGCGCCCAACACGCGAGAACACGGGCTTTTGTAACCATCCGCGAGAGCTGGAAGTGGTTGAGTTGGAAATATTGGTTCCAATACGGTCTATAAGAAAAGATGGGCTGCGAGCTTCTTGGATGTATCGTCATCATCATCATCATCATCATCATCCGTTACTAATATGGAAACGCTGGACTGCCCTTCGTTACGAAACAGTCTCCAGAACTCGACACCATTAAATGTTCACATCATTCCAATGTCTTAAAACATAACTGTGCTGATATGAACGTTAGATCCCTGAAGAATTGGATCCATGTACGAAGCTATGTATAAAAGCAAGGTTTTGGAAAAGAAATAAAGATATAAAACATGCTACATTAACATTATTTTTATTTTTCTCTATAGAAAAATCCTTTTACAATAAGAAAAATCAGCATAGTAATATAATATCATACTTATCATCAACTACAAAATCTATAGTAAATAACATCATCAATCTGACAAGTTTGTCAAAGACATTTCCAATAGATCCGCATAATACATCAGAAATATTATTCTTCCAAAAACTTTTTGAGTTAAATATTACATTCTACACTTTTCACTATATTTTCGTGTATACTCACTGACGATGGCTATGTGAAATTTAGTATCAACGTTTGATGCAGCAGATGACACCATAGTCAGACTGTTTCACAGACGTGTGAATTCAACAATATTATATTTTCCACCATAATAGTTCATGTAGAGTTGACCACTGTGTGACGCTTTGGCCATGTGTTGAGAAGGGTGGAGGGTGGTGCAGGAAAGGCGAACCAACAGCTACCACGTGGAGTATGAGAAGGAGGGAAGGGAGAGAGGTGAGGAGACGGATAGGTGGGAGACTTTTAAATAATGCTAGTCAGTTGATGGTGTGTGTTGGATAATCAGCTGGCGCACGGCGATCGATATTCGCCGTGCATCGACCTGTTGCTGTGCTCATTCCTCAGGGTGTTTATTCCTCAGAACCGACCAGTGATGCCAGATGAGGGAAATTTGTTCCCTTTTGGGTACCCTCTCCACTGGGTCTGCTTTAGCGCCCACTGCGCGCGCACCCTGCGCACCGACCAATCAACAGTCAGGCAGCGCGGCGTCTCTCATTACGCCGCGCACTGTTCAAACGTTCAAAGTACAAAATAAATGAATGCAAGTATTAGCTGTACTATTATTTCTGTGTACTGTTAATCCATGAATAAAATGTTTGTTTTCACTAATTATTGAAATTGTCGATCTTTTTATATGTTTTTCATTAGTTTTTTTAAGAAATTCATGACGTTGTAGCGGTTTTTCAGTAAGAATCGGGAAAATAAATCTTGTAGAGTCAATGACATGAATACTTAGTAGGTCGTATAACGATATTTTTCGATTTTGTCTTTTTGTCGCAACAATTCACTTTTCAAAGGTAAATCGTGGCGAGAAAAAAAAATTTCGAACTGACTAGCTCGAGATTTAAATCTGCTATTTTCGGATTATCCCCAGCTTCGATCAAGTGAAAATTCCGTTCCCGGAAATCCGTGATTCCGGAATCAGGAAAATAAATTTAGTCAGTTTTAACAAGTTCTGAAGAAGGAGAGTCAGACAGGAGAGATATTAATGAATTAGGAAGAAATAATCGGACGAAAGATTTGAAGTGAAATCGATCTAGAAGTAGGTAGGTGTAAGACGAATAGGATTAAGTGGATTAATTTAGGCATAGGAAATTCAGTGCATCGAATTAAGCTAGTAGTGTTTAAGAAATTAAAATTAAATAATGTGGATTTTAAACCGCCAGCATAAACGGAAATTGCCCATTTGTGTGAGTGGAAGAGAGAAAGAGAGAAAGTGAAATGAGAGTGACAGAGAAAGCATTGTAAACAGAGTTGATACATTCTGTCAAGGAGTAGGTCTGAAGCGAGTGGCTGCATGTGTGTGGGTTTGCAGTTACTGGGTCAATACTAACGCATTGACACGTAACAGAGTTTCGAGCCCGAGAATACCGAGAATTTGAACACGAATAAGACGAAATAATGTTAAAATAATCGCCGGAATTACCAAATTTGGATGCACCATTCTAGATATTAGAGGCCGGAAACTGTAGAATAACTCGTTATGAAATAATTTCTTTTGTTAATAAACCCTATTCTCACTCACATCGAAGTCTAACATTAATTAGTCCTGTGTTCGAGCCCGAATTCCCACGATAAATAAAAATTCATGTTAACGATAAAAATTACCGTTACAATATAGCCTGTCATTTTATGGATTCTGCTTTGCGGGGAACGAGCTTCCAGTATAGTAACGGCACAAAAAAAGAGAAATATATTTATTTATTATTTATTAATTTAAAAAGATATAATGTAATACGCTTGATTATATATAGCAATAAATTTTTTTCCAAATTTGTAACTTGGCTTTTATTAACTTTTCATGACGCATTCCATTAACCTAAGACGAGAACAGAAATTTATTTATTTATTTATTTGAAAACATTAATTATTTATTTGAAACGAAAATACTGTTCTTGCCAAATCATATTTTATTTGTTGCTCTTAGTTTAACGAAGAAATAAGATGTTTAATTGTTGGAGGGATGGAAAGGGCTCTTTCCTGTGTCCGTATTTGCTTGGCTATACAAACACAGCAACGGCCCCAAGGGTGGGTCCTTATGCAGCGACCTCCACGTAGAGCATTACAATGTTTTTTTATTGAACAAATTATAATTAACCTTTCGTGTAAAGGACTACAATTTGGTGTTGGATATTGTAATGCACTATTCATTTGCTGACGGCTGCAAAATTAGTGAGCGTTTTATATATTTGTTTAATTTCATTATTTATTTATATTCATTAAAAAATCTTCCATAACTCATTCCATAGAACCCGCGCAGTGGTTGTTGTGAAGTGGATGAGGCGAGACAGCATAAAGCGCAATCGAGACGAAATTTGAGGAAACGAGGAAAAATTCCCTCATATGGCATCACTGGAACCGACTAGCATTCAGTCGCGTTAAAGCGCTTTATATTTACAGTAGGGGCCCATAGGGCTTGCGAGAAACAAGTAGCCATCTCGCGGTTGATTCTTAGCACTAAGGGATACATAGGTAGGCCAGGAAAGCTCGGAGTGAGTGGAGTATAGTAAATATCGATCGCAATATATAGGTAAACCAGTGAGTCTATCGCGTGACGTTTAGCATGTATATCGTGAGGTGAGTATCTGTTGGAGCTGTGTGTCTGTAGTGCGGTTTATAAATATATATGAGGTTGTGAACGGATGTGAAAGGGAACCGCTGGAGAGTTATATGGCCCCGCCTTGGCGTACAACGGAGGTGTAGGGTGTTTCCAATAATACTTACCACATTCTAAGTGAGGCGATGCTAGACCATCTTTGCAATATTTCTCAGCTTTTCATCCATTAATTTTCATGAATATTTAATATTAGGAGCTTTGAATATACCAACAATTACATTCATCTTGCCTGTAAGATAAGATGATGTAAAACTTAATCACTAGATATGTGCCATGTAAATCGTGGAATGATTCTTTCAACTTATCTTAAGAAATATGCTTCAATCGTCGGGACTTCAAAATATTACAGCCTGAATATTCACTAGATGTATTCATAACAATGCCAACAAAGCATTCATTGTCCTATATCGGAGAACTTAAAAGGGGTCTGACTATGATTACCACCCAACTATCACACACCGTCAACACCACCACCACCACCTGAATAACCTAAATAACCACCACCGACATAAAAAAGGGTCGGTAAATGTCGGTGCAGATCCCTAGGATTAGAAACCCCACTGTATAACTACTTATGTTTTATTATTTTTCGAAATATTCACGACAAGATACTTAAAATATAGATCATTATCCACTGCAAATTTTAATACTTGTTAATAATTTTGTAACCAATTTTATTAATTTGAACCGTGACCATTTTTCTTTCACCACTACGCACCGTGTTTCCACCGGGAATATCGATCAGGTTCCTACGCTTGCATAGGCCTATGGACACCCGCATAGTTTGTCTTTCTTGTATGTGAGGCGGATCTAATGGCCTGTTGCACAAGCATTCTTGCCAATTGAGAATCGAAAAATTATAAACAGTGTTTTTTCAGTCATTTATCTGTCGATTTTTTTAAAACGAATTTTAGGCTTTTTCTTTGTTCTCTATCCTTATCATCTGCTAAAATCCTAAAGTTGTGCATTTTGTTAATTGATAAGATCTTAAAGTATTGGGTCTGGAAAAAAGTTCGTAACGTTTTTCCCGATAGATGGCATCAAGTGCAAATAAGTCAGAAAACACAAATAGCAACGACACCACTAAACGCTCGTTGGAACGGTGATACTTCGAGCGTTACTTTGAGTGTATAAACATTGAAATTGGGGCAGTGGTTGGAAAGTTAAAATCGCGCTATATTTTGCAATATTATTACGACAAAGGGAAGAACGCTGCGCAGGCTTGTGAAAAAGTTTGTGCTGTGTACGCTGAAGGTACTTTATCAAAATCTGCTGCGCGGAAATGGTTTGCTCGATTTCGTTCTGGAAATTTTTATGTGAAAGATGAGTCACGCTCTGGTCGTCCAATCGCTGAAAAAGCTGATGAAATTCTCGAAAAAGTCCAGCAAGATAAGCATATCAGCAGTGTCGATATTGGTATGGAGCTAGGCATTGACCACAAAACTGTTTTGAATCATTTGCACAAAGCTGGCTACAAAAAGAAGTATGGGTTCCTCATGAATTGAACGCGAAAAACATGATAGACCGAATTAACGTCTGCGATGCGCTGCTGAAACGCAATAAAATCGAGCCATTACTGAAACGTGTCATAACCGGTGATGAAAAATGGATCATGCACGACAATCGGAAGCGTCAAAGATCGTGGACAAGGGATGGTGAGCCGTCACAAGCGTTCGCGAAGCCAGGATTGACGGCGAAAAAGGTGTGTGGTGGGACTGGAAGGGAATCGTCCACTATGGGCTACTTCCAGTTGGTCAGACGATTGATTCTCAAGTCTACTGTGGACAACTAGGTAGATTACGCCAAGCAATTGAAAGAAAATGGCCCGAATTGATTAATAGGAAAGGTGTTGTCTTCCATCATGGCAACGCCCGACCACACACTTTGATGACCCGTCAAAAATTGCGAGAGCTTGGTTGGGAAGTTTTGATGCATCCACCGTATAGTCCAGACATAGCACCCTCTGACTATCACTTATTCCGATCTTTGCAGAACTCTCTGAATGGAATTAAGCTGTTTTCAAAAGAAGCCTGTGAAAACCACTTGATTCAGTTTTTCAACCAGAAACCACAGAAGTTCTTCACCGATGGCATCATGGCTCTATCCGAAAAATGGCGAAACATTGTCGATAATAATGGAGCATATTTGGTTTAAATAAATTCATTTTCACACTATAAGAAAACCAGTTGAATTTTACTAAAAAAAACGCCACGAACTTTTTCCCAGACCCAATACATTCAAGAATTTTTCAAGATTTGTTGACAATCTTTCGTTCGATAAACGAGAGGCTCAAAGTTTAGTGTCTAAACCGTATGAAAATATATTTTTTCATGTACTACTAGGGTGGCCTTCACCCGCCTGCGCGCTGTACGCACCAGCCCCCTGGTAGCCCTTCTCCGGCCCCCCTGCCGTCGATCGGGTAAGTTTGGATAAGTTCGGGAGGGTCTCAATTCCAAATATATTTATAATATAGAAAGAAAACCATTAGTCGAATATATCCATGATGAAAATATCGTCTATGGTAAGAAATAAAGTGATAATATCACATTTTAAGTATGTTTTTTCAAATTGTGAGAAAATATGCTCACAATTTGATGGCAAGTACCTGGCCTCGGTAAGAGATGGCGCCACTAATATTAAATCAATGCTGTTTTTCATATAAACGTCTACTGTAAAATGTTAAGCCAGTTGCGTCTTTCAGTTTGTGTTTGACAGCCATTGAAAGCGAACAGCTTTTGTATTTTTGCAAAAATGGAAAAAATTGAGTATCGAGCACTAATAAAATTTTTGTTTTTGGAAAAGAAAACGAATGATAACATAAAAGTGGAATAAAACGAAGTTAATGCGGACTCTGCACGTTCGTTATAACAATATAATATTGGACACCTGAATTTAAACGCAGCTGTACAAGCATTTGTGCTGAAGAACGTACAAATGAGGTCACCATACCAGAAATGATTGAGAAAATCCACAATATGATGATGAATGATCGGAGATTGAAAGTTCGTGAGATGGTGTGGGCATCTGAACCGAACAGGTACAGACAATTGTGAAAGAACATTTGGATATGAGGAAGCTTTCCGCAAGATGGGTGCCGCGATTGCTCACAATTCTCCATAAATGCACACGTGTAACAACTTCAATGGAATGTTTGGCGATTTTGAAGCGTAATCCGAAGGAGTTTTGACGTTGATTCATAACTGTGGACGATACATGAATTCATCATAGTACACCAGAGACCAAGGAACAGTCGAAACAATGGACTTCTCATGGCGAATCGGCACTGAAGAAGGCCAATGTGAAATTATCGGCCAACAAGGTTATGACCATAGTTTTTGGGATGTACGCGACATAATCCATATTGATTACATTGAACAGGGAAAAAACGATTATCGGCGAATATTATTTCAAATTATTGGACCATTTCAACGACGTTTTGGAGGAAAACCATCCGCATTTGGCGGAGCAAATAATTCTGTTCCACTAAGCAATGCACGGGTGCATACGTGTGTCATCGCCATGGCAGAGTTCCATGAATTAGGATACGAATTGCTCCCACATCCACCATATTCTCCAGATTCAGTTCCCTGCACCTATTTCCTGTTTCCGAACTTAAATAAATGGCTTCGCGGAAAGAGACCTCTCTAACAATGAGGTCATGGCTGAACAAACGCCTATTTTGAAGGGTTGGAGAAATCGTATTATTCAGAGGGGATCGAAAATTTTTTAAAACGTTTGCTCAAATGTATCGAACTAAAAGGAGACTATATTGAAAAATGAAATGAATTTTGCCCTTGTAACGTACTGGCTATCTAATAACGCGCGGTGCACACACCAAGTCACCGCTACCGCGCGTTACACACACTAAGTAATACCGGCCTATGCCTAGCAACTCAAGACGTGCGGTACACACACAACGAAGCGCCGCTACTCACACCATGTAGGCCGGCACGTCGGAGACCGAGTCCCGTTATTCCTTTCAAATCACGAATAACGAAACGTTAAAAGACCAAGGACGAATTTTAAAAGAAGGACCAAGGCTACCAGTAGGCTACAGGAGATGGGCTACAGGACCGCCACCAGCTATAGTAATACCAGAAGCATAGGACGGACAGAGGGGATACTGGTATAAAAAGACCAGAAATTCGCAGGAAGGAAGAGCAAACAAGCCCTCGCTAGCTGCAGCCGCACCGATACACGCAGAGCCCAGCTGTAGTACCCGACACACACTTAACGCCGGATAGCAGCGGCGGTCAGGTGGGCGAGGAAGTCGGCCTTCACAGAGTACCAGGCGGGAGCTCCACTCCCACCAACGGTCCTGTGACGTAGGAGATGAGTATTGATCAACTCAGTAGAGATCCGGGGCTAATACAAGTGCTACGAGCAGCTGCCGGCCATTTACCGACGGTACGCGTGCTAAAGTATCTTACCTAGCCAACGCGGCGGGTAAAACGTTTATCAACTGACGTTTATCTTCACTTTATAAATTATATTATTAATCAACGAATATTTTTACATTAGAAATTATATTATTTATCTACGTCTATTTTCACATCATAGAGTATATTATTGATCGAATGCTATATCTCCATTATAAAACATACTATTGACCAACGCATATCTGTTCAATATAAGATTCTCACAAATTCTTTAGATTCTCCAGCGTACACAATTATAAATGCACTCAAGTGCCCGGAAATACGTATTTTTGTGTCTGTACGGAGTCAGAACTCAGCAACACCTCAACGAATTCAGTTGTCTGGCACACTCTAAGGCATTTCTGATAGTTCGAAATTTACAAATTGATAAACGTTAAGAATTTTTTTGTTATTATTTTCTAAACATGCGCGATGGAATTTTTTTTATAACCACACATGGTTTTCATTTTGTTGGATAATCAACTGGCGCACGGCGATCGATATTCGTCGTGCGCCTACCTGTTGCGGTGCTCCAGCACACGGGGTTCGGTTGAGCCGAAGATAGCCGAGGCAGGGCTTCGCGAAGCCGAGGCTGTGCCTCGTTGGCAGGCCGCGTCGAGCGAGAGGATGTCTCTCTCGCTTGACTTCGGTTTCGCTCACCGGCTATCTCGCTCAACTGACTTCAGCGCCCAACGACGCTTTCATATCCCGCAGCCATGTTGGATATTTTGACACTGACGTGAAAACCCGCACGGAACGGCGCACGCATTTGGAAGGCTCGGACAATTTTCACTTTTCTCAACCGGATCATCTCAACCTTCTTTGCTCACCAGGACTCAAATTAAGATAAGCGTACACCGTTATAATTTAACGTAATTCAATGACGGTGAGGATGTTCATATATCGGTACATTAACACCAAAGATCTCACATTTTGGCGTGCTCTGCAGCGCGAGCTGCACCACGTTTTTCACTCAATTATTTGCATGCTCGATTAATATACTTGCGTGTGTTGTACCAATTCACTACAATTTCCCCCAATTAAACTGAATGGAAAAGTGTAGTGAATTCAGTCTGATCATTTTGTGCATACTCAAACTCACATTGCTATGCTCTGAAGCGTAGACTGCTTCATAGCCTGTCACACTAGAATTAGATACAGTGGCCAGATTTTCATGTGCTAGCATTCACTTGCTGTAAGTTCTAATTCACGGTCTCATTGAGTACTTGGTGACAGGCATTGAATTTGTCTATGCACTCATTTATCTCATTGCGTGGCATGCTCCGCAGCACTGTCTGCAGCACGCACACTGCTCTCAGCGAGCGCACCGCTCTCATCACATACAGCACAATTAATATAATTGTGGGCTGCAACATCTCAAAACCAAATTTTATTTCCAAAATTGAAGTCAGTTTTCAATTCTCAGATTTTTGGTGTATTTATTTATATTATTTATCTTGTCCAAATTAAACCTATTATTGTAGTGATTTTATATTCCTATATCTTCTAGATTCAACTATTTTTGTAATTGACATGCGGAAGGTGCAATAAACCGCTTTCTCAAAATACCATCTACAAGTCTGGTTTCATTTTCACCCTGTCGTGGATAAAGACTCATATTTTTCCAATATATTCGCAGGTTCAAGATCTGTCACGTTACACCGGATAAATTCTCAAACACATTTCAATGTGACAAAACTATTCCTAAAGTGAGTTACTAGCCAGACAATTTTTAGTGTGGTATTTTACAACAAATTGATGAAAAGCAGGAATTTTTTTGCTATTGGAATTTCTCGAAAATGCAGGATCGAAATTTGTTTATACTCACACTTTTTTTTCATTTCGATGTGATTCCTAAAGTTAAAAACTAACCAGACAACTTTTGGTGTGATATTCTACATAAATAAGCGGAAAAGATCATGATAAATATATTTAAATTACTAATTAACTAATACTCAGCCACAAGACGTATGATCTGTTAAACGATTTCGTTAGAATGAAACGAACAAATACTACTTCACAAAGTAAAATATTACATTTTACGATTTCACTGTCAAAAAGTAACCATCAAATGAATCATAAACATTACCACGTCGGCAGTAAAGACATGAAACTCATACTAATTATATTGGTCTAAATTCCCGGAATAATGTAAATAGCGCCTCTATGCTAGAAAAAAGAGGAATGAAATTGAAAAAAATGTCAAGTCGTGATTAATTATCAATACTATAAATATTTAAGAAATAATTAATAATTTGAATCAATTATAGTCAAACTCGATCTTAACAAAAGTATTGAAATAATAAAAACAAACTATCATGAAGGATTTATTATTTCAATACTTTTGTTAAGATCGAGTTTGACTATAATTGATTCAAATTATTAATTATTTCTTATATATTTATATATATTGTAACGGAACGCAGTTTAGGCGATCCGCTACCACAACTGACAACCTTAAGTCCATCCAACAGACCAACCCACACAAAGAAAAACAAGACACATAGCATACCAAAATCAGACAAAGCCAACAAAACAGTTATCGGTGGACAAAACACTCCATAACATATCCAAAGAAGCACCCACCGGACAAGGAGAATAGGAAGGACTAGTAGGTACACACGCAGAACTATAAGTACACACCTTAAACGTAATGGCGTAAATAGGAGGCCCGCCTAGCCGGGAGATTCGCGATGTAAACAAAACAGAAGGCGTAACGAGAAGCACACGCCGGCATACTAGACCAGGGCAATAGCCCCCGCCCTACACTATCACCGGGACAAGCCTTAACACAGACGGCACAACCCCAAATAGATCACACTATCTAAAAGGCGAGAACAGCGAAAACGCCACGGCACGGCAAAAGTAAAAAAGAATTCATGGAACTCTCGAGATCCCACGAAACACAGAGAAAGATCAACAGGGTAACTTCTCATGAAACTTTGCTACGTACCCTCACTCATGAATGAACCATTAATATTAATAAAACACGTAAAACAAACTTATCTCGAACAAAAACCAAGAAACACACATAGAGGAAGACGATCCTCACGTAGGAGAACACCTGAAAACAACAAAAACATAAAAATCCACGAGAAATCTGTCAAAAACACACAAGAAAAGACATAATTAACAACAATTAATTATCCCGGGCAACTATTGGTCAATAAAACAGCAAGACAGCGGCATACGAAACAGGGGAAGACCCATATGGGCCTGAAATGTAGAAAAACCAGGATCAAACCAAGAAAACACCGATAAAAAGTTTGAACCTACAACAGGTAGGAAGATAACATTGTCCCGCGAAATTCAACCCCGCTGAAACCTCGTTTCAAACCCTAGAAGGACAAAGATCGGCTAAGAATAGAAAATCAAGAAATAACGGTATTCCTACACGTCACCCCGCACTTCTCTCACCTAGTGATTGAAGTGCGACAAACATCACGTGACCTACCCCAAAACACCGTCCCGGGGTCCATCCGCCAACCTATATAAACCGCGACAGAACAAGCCTCAAGGCTCTTGTCAACTCTAATAAGTCAAGACGAAGTGCTGCTCGACAGCACACCCAACACATAAAATTACACGTAAAATCTCGAAGTAATAAAGTCGTGTTCTTTCGATCAAATCGATTCCCCTGCATTGCGCTTGGCCGTCGTTTGACCGAACGAACCGATAAGAAGAACAACATACTAACCGTTTGGGAAATACCATGTCAGAACGAGTGTTCTTTTTCTCAACTGATTCCCCTGCATTGCGCTTCGCCGTCAGTTGAGTAAACGAACTCATTAGGATACTCTGTGAGGAGTAAGGCTCCCCTACACTGCGCTTGGCCGCCCCTATTCACAGCGTCAGGGCACACTCCACTAACGGGTCCCCACGCACGGCGTCGTGGCTATCCGTCCCTTGGAGTGTGAAGCAGCACGAGTGACGCAAGGTCAAGGGAGTGGCATCCCGACTGAGTGCACCGCGCATTAGACTCGTAGGGTGTACCTGCGTGGGTGGGACCACGTTAGGGCCAGCACCAGCTACCACCTGCATCTCTCGGATACCTCGGCTGGTCGCAATTATTAAAAAACCAAGTCGTAAGCCCCTTAATAGCACGATAAGGTGATTGATTAATTGCGAATAAAAGCTTCAGTATCCGGGGTCTAGGACGAGCTAGCTGGTCGAGCTGCGAACCCGGTGTCTCTTGCGAACAGAGAGCTATAGCTAGGGACCCAAACAATAACAAAGACAAGTAACGATAGGTAGGTAAAATCATACACATCACCACACTACACTCGCGTCCCTACTATAACTCTTCACGCGACGATCATCAAGGCGGAGCCTCAAGAAGCAGATCTCGCCAACGGGCGGTCCCAAAACAATAACATTCCAAATAGCATAACACCAGCTAGACGTCCGATGATTAAAACAAGGCGGACCGGTACATCTTACGAAGGTACCAAGGAACGCCCCGTATGAGGACTAAGCCCAGCAACTAGGCCACACCCTGCGAACATCTAGGTAGAGACACGCGAAACAAGACCGTGCCAAACGATATCCTAAAGAAATCGCTACATAAATTACACCAGATTAGACAACCCCGAAATAGATAAATTGAGTGTTGAGCTCCGTAAAGTTGATACCTAATCACTTTACGAATAATAGAATCAAAAACCCATAGAAATAGGAAGTTCATGATTCCTCTTGCGTAGAATTAGGAAGACCGCGTATTAGCCAAGCGCCATCTCCCTTAAAAATTGGATAAATTGAGTGTTGAGCTCCGTAAAGTTGATATCTAATCACTTTACGAATAATAAAATCAAAACCCATAAAATTGGAATTTCATTATTCCACGTACGTAGTCATAGGAAAATCGCGTATTAGCAAACGCGACAAACCCTTGAAACAAATAAATTGAGTGTTAAGCTCCATACTAGTAAGATCTCATCACTGTACGAATCACAGAGTCAAAAACCAAAATTACCGGAAGCAATTCCGCATACGTAGATCTTAGGAATAACCCACGCAAGCGAGCGTGAAATTCACACGAACGACCAGATCGTCTCACAAACATCCTACCTTGTCTGAACTAACAATCGATCAGTAACTTACCCAGCAATCACGTGCCTTCAGCACAATAAAGAAAAGAAAGAATTACCCAATCAATAAAAAGACCAATGATGAAAGGGTAAACAAACCGCACGTCTGTCACAGACAAATGCGACGCAACAAAAACCTAAACTGAGATCTCACCAACAACAACAATAAGTTACTAATAACAACCTAAAATTGATTGCAAATCTTTAAATGCACAGATCCTCTCACTCCATCCAGCCCAGTGCACGAACTAGTTTCGAGCAAGCCTCCTCTCCACACGACCAAGGACGATATCGCTCGAAATTAGATTTGAAACTCACGCGATTTTACACCGCCACCGAACACGCGCGCATCGCAGCGAAATTGACAGTGAAATAAAATTGCGAAACGTTTCAATATAAAGGGTGGTTAAATTGTAAGGGCCGATGTTGAATGTGAACCACACCTAAACGTCAAGTTTTTTTCTGCATTTCATTTGACATTTCTCAATTTCAGACTAACTCAATTTGAACCATGGAAAGATACACAATCGAGCAACGCGTTAAAGTTATTCAGGCTTATGATGAAAATGGGCGTTCAAATCAAAATGCATATCGTGCACTTCGTGATTTTTTCGGTCAATTTAATCGTCCAAATGTGCGTACAATCGGAAAAATCGTGCAAAAATTTGAGCAAACCGGGTCTGTAGGAGATATTAAAACACCAGTGCATGCTCGTACAGCTCGTACTGCAGAAAATATTGCTGCTGTTCGCGATAGTGTGGCTGAAGAGCCGTCCACCTCAAAATGAGGCCGGTCAGACAGTTACTGTGAATGGTGTTCGCTATCGTGAGATGATAACGAACTTTTTATGGCCCGAATTGGAAGATATGGATGTGGGCGATATGTTGTTTCAACAGGACGGTGCTACTTGCCACACAGCTAACGAAACAATGGCTCTTTTGCGCGACAAATTCAATGGCCGTGTTATCTCACGTGGTGGCGATGTCAATTGGCCGCCAAGATCATGTGATTTGACACCGTTGGACTTCTTTCTTTGGGATTATTTGAAAGAAAAGGTGTACATCGATAAGCCAGCAACAATTCAAGAGCTAAAGGAAGAGATAATTCGGCACATTAACGGCATAGAACCTCAATTATGCCTAAGCGTCATCGAAAATTTGGACCATCGGATGGAGGTGTGCCGCCGAGGTCGCGGCGGCCATTTGGCCGATATTTTGTTCCATACATAATTGAACCATACCATATTATCATAGGAAAAAGAATTGACAATAATTTCCTAAATAATTTGTGTTTTATTCAAAATCAACATCGGCCCTTAAAATTTAACCACCCTTTATATATTGAAACGTTTCGCGATTTTACTTTTTTGTGATGCACTTTATTTTGTCCCTTTTTTGCGCGTCTGCTAAGCCGTCGCGGTGAAATCGCGTAGGTTTTTAATTTTGGTTTCGAGCGCGGATATCATTCGACCATCGGAAGAAAATTGGTAGCTCGAAACAGGTTCGTGCTCTGGGCTGGATGGGATGAGTTGTGTCTATTGTTCGTGTGATTGATTTTATTGTTAAATTTCTTATTGTTGTTTTTGTTGTTAGACCTCAGTCTGGGTTTATGGATTCGCATATGTCCATGGTGGACATGCGGTTTGTTACCCTTTCATCATTGGTCTTTTGTATACCAGGTCTATAAATATAAAACCGGAATTTGCCCATAGATGGCCCTAGCTGTCAATGTATCAGGAGTACAAATTGAAAATGCGGGATTTTTTTCTATTTTTGAACGTTTATTCTGAAAAAATGGTAACAAATGAATTATTCAAAGTATTGTCCATCGCTAGCCACAACTTTTTCCCATCTTTCTGGCAATTTACGGATACCGTCGCGAAAAAATTCGGCCGGCTTGGCTGCTATCCAGTCATCGACCCATTTTTGGGCTTCTTCGTAAGAATGGAAGCGCTGGTCAGCTAGGCCATGTGTCATCGATCGGAAAAGGTGGTAATCGGAAGGAGCAATATCTGGGCTGCAACATGTGGCCGTTTGTAGGTATGTTTTGACCGGCGCTGCAACATGTGGCCGAGCGTTGTCATGTTGCAAAATTACTTTGTCGTGTCTTTGCTCGTATTGTGGCCGTTTTTCTTTGAGTGCGCGGCTCAAACGCATCAATTGAGTTCGGTATAGTGCTCCTGTGATGGTTTCGTTCGATTTCAATAGCTCATAATACACCACACCCAGCTGGTCCCACCAAATACAGAGCATGAGCTTGGCGCCGTGAATATTTGGTTTGGCCGTCGATGATGATGCATGGCCGGGGTAACCATATGATTTTTTGCGCTTCGGGTTATCGTAATGGATCCACTTTTCATCACCAGTGACAATGCGATGCAAAAAACCCTTCCGTTTTTGCCGTTCGAGCAGCAGTTCGCATGCAAAAAAACGGCGCTCGACGTCTCTCGGCTTCAGCTCATACGGCACCCAATGTCCTTGCTTTTGGATCATTCCGAGGGCTTTTATACGATGGGAAATGGCTTGTTGTGTCACTCCCAATGAATCTGCGAGCTCTTGTTGAGTTTGACACGAGTCTTCATTGAGTATTGCCTCCAATTCAGCATTCTCAAACTTTTTCACTTGGCCCGGCCGCTCTTTGTCCTCAACGTCAAAATCACCACTTCTAAACCGCACAAACCATCTCTCGCACGTTGAAACCGATGGAACATGACTCGGATAAGCCTCGGAGACCAATCGATGTGCTTCAGCAGCACTTTTCTTCAAATTAAAGAAGTAAATTAAAACTTCCCGCAAATGCTGTTTTGTTGGCACGAAACTCGACATATTGAGAGCTCAAAAAAACTATGAATTTGACACTGCGACAAATTGACACATACTGAAAATTAAAGCTATAAGACGTAGCTTTGACATGAACATAGTCACAGTACTGCCTGATGCGTATAGCGTTAGTAACGCCATCTGTTATCAAGCCCGCATTTTCAATTTGTACCCCTGATAGTTACCGTCAAACCGCGTCATTGGCGCCATTTCCTTGTTGACATCTCTGACAAAGATTTTCAACTCACAACAATACAGGTTTCATACAACAGCATAGTTTGTAATAGCGTTAAACATGTCGAATTTTGTGCCTGGAAACTACGATTTGCGGACAGCATTGATTTTCTGTTACCAATTGAAGAAAACTGCTGCAGAATCGCATCGACTGCTTGTCGAAGCTTACGGTGAGCATGCCCTTGGTAAATCACAGTGCTTTGAGTGGTTTAAAAAATTCAAAAGTGGCGATTTTTACGTGAGAAACGAAGAACATGGAAGACCACCGAAAAAGTTTGAAGACAGCAAATTGCAAGCATTGTTGGATGAGGATGACGCTCAAACGCGACAACAACTCGCGGATCAATCAAATGTGACACAAGAAGCCGTCTACATATGTTTGAAAGCCATGGGAAAGATGCAGAAGATGGGAAAATGGGTTCCACATGAACTGAATGAAAGACAGCAGGAAACCCGAAAAACCACTTGCAAAATGCTGCTCGCCAGGTACAAAAGAATGTCATTTCTGCATCGAATTGTGACTGGCGATGAAAAGTGGATATATTTTGAGAATCCTAAGCGTAAAAGATCATGGGTAACTCCAGGCGAACCATCGACATCGACTGCAAGGCCAAATGGCTATGGACGGAAGACAATGCTCTGTGTTTGGTGGGATCAGAAGGGTGTGATCTATAATGAGCTGCTAAAACCTGACGAAACCGTTAATACTAAACGCTACCGACAACAAATGATAGATTTGAATCAAGCTTTGCGTGAAAAACGACCAGAATATCAAAAAAGGCAACACAAAGTCATTTTGCTTCATGATAATGCACCATCACACACAGCACAACTGGTCAAGGAAACGATTGAGGCGTTTAGTTAGGAAATACTTTCGCATGCGGCTTACTCACCAGACTTGGCTCCGTCCGATTACTACTTATTTGCATCGATGGGACACGCACTTGCTGAGCAGCGCTTTACTTCTTACGAAAATGTACGAAAATGGCTCGATGACTGGTTTGCCTCAAAAGAGCAACAGTTTTTTTGGCGTGGCATCCACAAATTGTCAGACAGGTGGGAAAAACGTATAGCTAGCGATGGGCAATAATTCGAATAAAATATTTTTTATCATTTTCATACAATAAACGTGTATTTTCTATACAAAAATGCCGGTTACATATTTATAGACCTCGTATGTGGGGTAATCCTTTGTTTTGTTATGCTGAAGGCACTGATTGTTAGTTAATTTTTGTGAAAAGGCTGGAAGGAAGTTCGTGGCCGTGTATAACGATCTTTGTCGTATTTGTACGGTTCTAACCTTCGATTGCGTTCGATTGTTTTATGCGATACTTTTTCTCAAAATTACGTATGCAAAATTATTTCTGGTTATTTCGGTTAGTGACTCGACTGTTCGTATGGCGATGAGATATCGCCTATACGGAGCTTAACACTCAATTTTTCTACTAGGGTTGTCGCGTTTGCTTCTACGCGATTCTTATAATTACATATGCGGATTTATTTCCAATTCTTTCGGGTTGTGACTCTATCATTCGTATGGTGATGAGATATCGCCTATACGGAGCTTAACACTCAATTTATCTGTTTCGGGTTATCGCGTTTGCTTTTACGCGACTCTTATAATTACATAAACGGATTTATTTCCGGTTATTTCGGGGCGTGATTCTATCATTCGTATGGTGATGAGATATCGCCTATACGTGGCTCTATTTTCATTGGTGTATTGGTTTTTGCGCGTCTCTATTTGATTTTTACAGGGGGTGGGGCCTTTTAGGCTCTTACTGCCGGTGCCTGTCCTCATACGGGGCGTTCCGTGGTACAGTCGTTAGACATTACGGTCGGCCTTGTTTAATCATAGGACGTTTAGCAGGTGACATGCTATTTTGATAGTTTATTGTTAGGAGTAACCGTTCGCGTGGTTCGCCTTCCAAGGCTCCGCCCTTCTGATGTTTATGCGGTGAGCTCAGAGTGGGATCGCGAGTATCGTGCTGTGAGATAGGGAGTGTGAATTTACCTACCTATCTTACTCGTCTTTGTTATTGTTTGGGTCCATAGCTATAGCTCGCTGTTCGCACAAGATTCCGGGCTCGCAGCTATGACCAACTAACTCTTCCTGTACCCCGGATACTGAGGCCTTTATTCACGCTTGTTTAAGCTACCTTATCGTGCCATTAAGGGGCTTACGATTCCATCGCTTAATTAGCATGATCAGCCGAGGTATCCGTACGTAGCAGGTGGTAGTTGGTGCTGGCCCTGACGTGGTCCCACCCACGCAGGTACACTCTACGAATCTAGTGCGCGGTGCACTCAGTCGGGATGCTACTCCCTTGACCTTGTGTCACTCGTGCTTCTTCACACTCCAAGAGACGGATAGCCACGACGCCGTACGTGGGGACCCGTTGGTGGAGTGTGCTCTGACGCTGTGTGTGTAGGGGCGGCCAAGCGCAGTGCAGGGGAGCCTTACTCCTCACACAGTATCCTGATGAGTTCGTTTGCTCAACTGACGGCCAAGCGCAATGCAGGGGAATCAGTTGAGAAAAAGATCACTGGTTCTATCATGGTGCGTCCCAAACTGTTAGCTATTGTTGTTTATCAGTTCGTTCGGTGAAACGACGGTCAAGCGCAATGCAGGGGAATCGATTGACCGAAAGAACACTTATCCTTTACATGTGGATTTTACGAATGATCTTATAACTAGGTAGGCTGTCGAGCAGCACTTCGTCTTGACGTATGAATTTTGACAAGAGCCCGGAGGCTTGTCCTGTCGCGGTTCATATAGGTTAATGGATGGACTCCGGGCGGGTGTTTTGTGGTAGGTCACGTGATGTTTATCGCACTTCAATCACTAGGTGAGAAAGGTGCGGGGTGGCGTGTAGGTATTCCGTTATGTCTTGAATTTCTAAATTTAGCCATGCTTTGTCTTTCCAGAGTTTGAACCGAGGTTCCAGCGAGGTTGAGTTTTGTTGGTTACTGTTAAATTCCTACCAGCTGGAGGTTCAAACTTCTTTTTAATGTTGTTTGTGGTTCGATTGACGTTTTTTACTAAGTTTGTCACATGTGGGTTTTTTTATACCTCGTATGTGGTCGTCCGTCTACTTCCTGGTTTGAGATTCACCGGAATTAATTGATTATTGCTAATTTTGTGTTTCATGATGTGTTTTTGTAGATGTTCCTCTCTGATTTTTATGTTGTTCTCGTTTCTGTGTGTTTTCCCGTGTAGGGCTTGCCCTGGTCTTCATTTGTTAATTGAGTTTTGTGGGAAATTGGCTTAATTTATGTGCTTTTTCCTAATGTTAATGTTTATCCGTTGGTGGGAGGTATGTGGCGATGCTTCATGTGAAGGTGCCCTGTTGTTTTGTCTCGAGGCTTCGTGGAACCTCGAGAGTTCCACAAATTTTTTTCTCTTCTTCCGTACTGTGGCGTTTTTGGTGTTTTCGCTTTTGAGTCGTCTGGCCTATTGGGCGTACGACCGAAGGTGTTCTCTTCTGCCTGGTGAGGTGTTTGGCTTTCCGCGTGGTTCCGCCCGCTTGTTTATAGGCGGGGGCTATTACGCTGGGGTCCGGTATACAACGCGTGGTATTGCTGTTCGTCCTGCCTCTGGTCTTGCTCGCTTTTTGCGGGCTGTGTTTGTTTTGGTGGTGGTCTTAGATTTAGGTGGGGCCTACCGTTGACGCCATGCTGTTTAGGGTGGGTACTTGCGGTTGCTTGTGTGTACCTACTGTTCTATTATGTTTCCCTAGTTTGATGTGTGCGTGTTTACTCCGTTTTTGCTCGTATTGTTATTGATAATCGCTTTTTGGTGTTTTCTTTGTTTTAATCGTTGTTTGTAGTTTGTGTTTGTTGGTGTGGGTTGGTTTGTTTGGTTGAATTGAGGTTTTTAGTTCTAGTAGCGGATCGCCGTAATTGCGTTCCGTTACAATATATATATTTTATACTCACTCTATACATATAATTTTATACGTATATTTAATACATATAATTTTATGCGTACATTTTATTCGTACATTTAATGCACGTATAATACAATACGTATGATTAATACGTACATCCTATATATATGTACTTGATGCATATAAGTATGCGTATAATACGTACAGACACACATACATTTGCACATATTTTCGAACGCTCACTGGGGTATATGCGAGAAACGCTGAGCGAAGCATCGCGCGTTAATCACCCGTGCGACTTTGTTTAGTCCCACGACTAGAGCAGAGCATAGTTATTGGATATGACTTTGTATTTAGCGTAGCAACGCACAGCCTCTCTCGCACCCTAAACGGGATAAGGTTGCTCGCCACATTCCAATGTTATCCATTGGCGAGTAGCCACTTCAAATCTTTAGTTAACGTAAGCAGTCCCACGCACCGGGCTGTGGTGTTTGGTCCAGGCGATCGTCGAACGGAAGCGATAAGCCCGACACCCGGCCGGGTTGCGTCGACAGGCCGGAGAGGCTGCGAGGCCCGTTGTTCTGATTCTTAGAATCTAGATAGAGACCCGCGGGACTCGCGACTCTGCACTTTCGAGAGTAGGCGAGTGGAGGGGCACTTAGCCACCCATCATATCGACAGTCGTCGTCTTAAAAAGAGGCAGTCCTCGCGCAGTGCGCGCTAATTAGAAACATCGCTCTTCGAAATTCTATTTGTTCACGCATTAACAACGTTTTGCGTCTTGAAAATTCCTATTCGTTGCAAGTTCGAAATTAGCATAATTTCGTTCATTTCACGTTCAACATATTTAACATTTAATTTCGCGTAATTAACATTTTTATATTGTGTATTGCGTGATTAACATTTTTGTACCTTGTGTACTGTGCGATTGACATTTAATTTCGCGTAATTAACATTTTTATATTGTGTATTTCGTGATTAACATTTTTGTACCTCGTGTACTGCGTGATTGACGTTTAATTTCGCGTAATTAACATTTTTATATTGCGTATTGCGTGATTAACATTTTTGTACCTTGTGTACTGTGCGATTGACATTTAATTTCGCGTAATTAACATTTTTTCATATTGTGTATTGCGTGATTAACATTTTGTACCATGTGTACTGCGCGATTGACATTTTTAGTATTGTTTACTGGACATTTTAATACATTGCGCATTGTTTATATTTGTGCGCCTTGGAATAAACATTGACTACGGTAAGGTGCAAAGAATTCTCGTGATTTTATCAATCGTCCCAGCAAGATTTTCCAACATTTTCCTAACCCGTCTTCTTTACTGTTTTCTGTCGCCAATCCGGCCGCGATTTCTCTCTCGTGGGCCAGCTACTTTGTGTGACGCTTGACCGTAGGGCCCTCGCGGCCTTTGGTGGTTCATTTCTAGCTAGGTGATCTGGAGCGCAAATCTCGTTGCACCTCCAGGTCACGTGCAGTTTGGTCCCGCACCTGGTTGCGAGTCTGCAGCACTCTACACCCTGGTGGCGCTTGGAAACTCGCGCCGGGGGATCTTTAACTAGGGAGCGTGGCGTCAACTAATAGTTGCACACTCCTCCCGCCCACTTCATTTCACGAATCAGCGTGGTACCTCAGGGTCCTACCTGCGGGTTCCATTCTTTTTCGGAGGAAACCTCGTATGACCACAAAGAAAGTGGACAACGGCGTTTCCCGCTAACCAACCCAAATCACCTAAAAATTAGATGGGCAAAACCCGTAAGCGTGCGGGACGGCAACTGCGGGAAAAAGAAGACAAACCAGCAGAAACTGGGGAAACGGCGATCGCGAGCCCCGTTCCGAACCCGAATCGTGGGTTACCAAACGTGGCGGTAGAATTACGCGATTGGTCCGACGGTAAGGGCGGGCGAACCCTCAAAAGAGTTGCAGTGGCCGCGATACGGCCCATGGTCGTGGAGCGTTGTACGATACGCCCCGACGAAGAACGCACGGAGCCGCAGGCAGGACCGCCTGTCAGGGCCCGCCAATTCACCTGATACCACCGGCTCGGATTCAGACGACGACAGAATCGTCGTCCTCGACTAATTTCTGCGGTGCAACACCAACTAGTTTTTAAGGTAAGTGAACGGGTATTTTCTTTAAAAAATTAAGGCATACCGGCAGATAGACCGTGCTCCAATCCCAAGGCAGCACATTCTGGCTCAAAATGGAGAAAATAAAATATTATTCCTTCGTCGCGTACCTTCGTTAAAATCCACGACGTAACAGTGTCTTACAAATTTATAGTTGTACAGTGTTGGATAATCAGCTGGCACACGGCGATCGATATTCGCCGTGCGTCGACCTGTTGCTGTGCTCGAGCACGCAGCGTTCGGTTGGGCGGCGATCGCCTAGGCAGGGCTTCGCGGAGCCGAGGTCGTGCCTCGTAGGCATGCCGCGTCGAGCGAGAGGATGTCTCTCTCGCTTGACTTCGGCTTCGCTCACCAGCTATCTCTCTCAATTGACTTCAGCGCCCAACGGTGCTTTCATATCCGGCAGCCATATTGCTAATTTGGACACTTTTACGTGAAGACCGCATGGAACAGCGCACTCATCTCTGCTTCTCGTGGATATTCTTCATCGCTCTTCACTGGATCTACTCAGCTATCGTGCTCAATAGGACTCAAATTAAGGTAAGAGAACACCGTCATATTTACCATAATTCACTGACGGTGAGGAGATTTATAAATATCGGTACATCAGCATAAAAGGTCTCACACTGTGGCGTGTGCTGCAGCGCGGGCTGCACCACGTTTTCACTCAATTATTAGCATGCTCGATTAATACAATTGCGTGTGTTTTACCAATTCACTGCACTTTCCCCCAATTAAATTTGCTGGGAAAGTGTTGTGAATTCAGTCTGATCATTTTGTGCATCCTCAAGCTCACATTATTATGATCTGCAGCGTAGACTGCTTCATAACCTGTCACACTAGAATTAGAAACAGTGGCCAGATTTTCATGTGCTAGCACTCACTTGCTGCAAATTCTAATTCATGTTCTCATTGAGTATTTTGGTGACAGGCATTGAATTTGTCTACGCACTCATCTATCTCATTGCGTGGCATGCTCCGCAGCACTGGCTGCAGCACGCACACTGCTCTCAGCGAGCGCACTGCTTTCAGCACATACAGCACAATTAATATAATTGTGGGCTGCAATATCTCAAAATCAAATTCAGTTTATTTAAGTAAATTCAGTTTTCAATTCTCAGATTTTTGGTGCATTTATTTATATTATTTTGTATTCTTGCTAAATTTGGTTTATTTTTGTATTTATTTTCACTTTTATAATTTTCCAACATACATTATTTTGGTGTAATTGACATGCGGAAGGCATAATAAACCGCTTTCTCAAAATTACCATCTACAAGTCTGGTTTATTTTCACCCTGTCTTGAGTGAAGCTTCATTAGTTTCAATATATTCACAGGTCTGTCAAACACCATCAGGCGGAATCTCATACATACAGAAAGATTAGTTGTAGCCGGAAAATGTACATTATAGTTTTTGTTACTAACCGAGGGATAGCACATAATTTTAAGGAAGGCAAAACACTCGCATAATCACATCGAATTTTCTGAGATTCTTTTTTTGTAGCATACTAAACGGAATTGAATAAAATTTGAAAAACAGTGGGTTGCAAATAGGTGAATCTCTGTTGCGATGCTAGTAGAATTGTCGAAATCCAATAAAAACATTACAGATTGATTATTTACAGCCATGGCTAAATGACAAGATGAACTTGTATAATTATTACGCGCAAAAAATAAATAAAAAATCAATAGCATTACCATATAGCCAGTACAGAACCACTTATGAAACGTCTACTCCGAACGCTATTTAGATACGATGAAATGAAAAATGTTTTTCCGACTAAGCAGTTTTATTCTCGACAACAAATCCATGATACATGGCGTCTATGTCCAATATGAATGCCGCAAGAATGCGCTAGCATTCCGTTTTACTACCAGGAGCTTCAGACTCGGCTAACCATAGAAGTGCAAGGTTGGTCTCCATAAAACGTAGTGCTAGGTGATGATCGGCGCCACCTCTAGTCCAGTCATTTGGTAGTTTTACCAGGAGAATTTTCCGGGAGTTTTGAAAATGGTGTTTTTATAGATTTCGACGTGATCTATTCGAATTTTCACTTTGCTACCTCGTATCTTTGCCGCTCGCACCGCCATATTGGAACAATGGCGCCCAAAGACAGTCTTTTGACAAAATCTCCTTTTCGACTCATTTTACGATGAAAATAGTTCTGTTTAAATTAAACTAGAGATAAATTCCTATAATTTATGTGTAAATTATTTTTTTGTAAAATAAATACTTTCAGCGTACGATCATCGCAAAGTCTACTTTAACACGTGTATTGGCGAAAAAACTCATTTCCACACCACCATGAGATAGAATAAGTGGCGCGTTTGTTTTTTTTGTGGTAATCCCAGTAGACCTAATCCACATGTAATGCACTAATTATGAAATTTAGTGCATTCTCCTTCACTTTGCTCTTCCTGATGGACCAAGTTCTGCGAGTTCATCGTCTTCAGATCCGGGCGAAACGGCACAGATAGAAATCTCTTCCAAGTTATCGGCGATAGGGTTATCAGCTTCGATGTAATCACCTTCTGCCTCGATTTCATCATAGGTTTGCTCGAAAGCAGTCTCCGTTTCTTCCTCTTCATCGTTATCTTGTAGTGGAATTCACGAATTATCACAGGTACCATTGCAATTTGTGCAATCAACGGATCAATCTAGCCTTCCTGCGTCCACAGGATCCACGACATCCCTTTTTGCATTTGCAACAAATAAGTTTTAACAAGGTTTCCGAAGCGGGGGGCTCGAGTGTGGTGGCAGGAATTAGCCCATACCTGCTTTTTTCCATCCCTATCGCTCTGCATTTGTGTTATTACCATCTAATGTCTGTGTATTGAAATCAGCATTGTCGAAAATAAATTGAGAAAATGCGTTATCATCGATATCCAACGGTGAGCGCATTATAGCCGAGACTTCTATCTATTAATTGCCAAGATCCGTACTTCTGAAACAAAATGCTGTTACCCCGACCTGCATTGGTGACGCAAGCTATTTCGGCCTTGCTACGGCAATTATGCAATATGCCAGAGCAATATTCTTTTTCTTTCATTTTTCAACAGACGCACGTTTGTTTTTTAAAATCTCATCATTTAGGAAAACGCGTAAAGTCTCAGGTATATCGGACTCAATTTCTTGAATAGAAAATTATCGGATGGAGGATAATGTGTTGTCTCGTAGACCTTGGAGCGAATATCCTCTACGACGATTGCTGCAGCTGTCTTTAGAATACGTTGATATACTTCTGTCATGGTTGCGGATTTTTTGTGGTACCAGGTTTCCGTCGGGAATTTATACCCTGTGTTTCGAAAGAAAACCACAGGAGCCTTATTGACAGTGAAGGCAATCAAAACATCGTCACCATATTTCTTGAGGATTTGTGCCTTCACAGTTTTCATGTGTGAGTGGTAATCGCCTTCAATCTTGGCCATTAGTTCGTTCAGTCTCGTTTGCATATGAACTTCTTTTTTTAATTTCTCCAGTCGGTGGTGCGTGGTACAATTTTTTCATGCACGAATTGTGATACTGTGCATCGACTGCAATCAAATCATTGACTTGCTCGAGACACTCAACAATCGCTTGACCCCAATCATCATTACGAGCTCTAGCAATTTCTGAAATGCTATTTTTATCGATAATTGACGCACGCTTGGCAGCCCTTTACTGCTGGTTCAGAGACCTCGCCTTTTTCAATTAGAAATGCGAGAATTTTACCTGGTGAGCATTGGATAGAGGTGGGCTTGAAGATGTACTGTTTACACTTGTCCTCTTTTGTGGTAGTTCTTGTTCTTTGTCGTGTTGTCGATCTCTGCTCGCAGGCGGTTCTCTTGGACTCGTACCCTTTAGTTGTTGATGGAAGGATAAAGATTTGCTGATCGTATCTAACAAGGAGACGGCTCCTACTCGTCATCACGAATTTCGCTCACATTTATAGCATATGTAGGGCTTTGCTAGAAATGAAAGTACCCAAAGTGGGAACTCCATTATTGGGATGGCCAAGCGTTTAGAAAATAATTTTTTTGACGCGGCTCTGGTACCGTAAAAGCCCTTTATGTTAGTATGTTTGCCAAGCAGCGGTTGGCGTAGTGGTAAGAGTTCGGACTCGTAATGCGATGGTCGCAGGTTCGACTCCCCGTGCAGAGACTTTTTTTATATACTTCAAGCGAGATGCTCCTTTTGTTTGCAAACTTTTCAAATTCCACTTTGGATGCGCTTTGGCAAGATTAACCACCATTTTGTAGTCGAGTGGAACGAAATCTGGATCCTCTTTAATTTTTTTTTCATCGGGTTCGTATTCATCATTTGACAACGAACTGGTACCCTTCCCCTCTTGATATTCTCCTTCTTGGTCGATTTCTTCGGACCAAATCAACTCTTCGTCGCACAAAAACTTATACTCCGATAAAACTTCAACTACTTTCTCGTGTATTTTATTTCCCATTTGAATGTGTTCTTCGGTTATCACTTCGGAACTTTCTGATGTGATCAGATCTTCTTCGGCCAAAAGATGTAAACTATAATCCAGCGCCGTCTTCAATCGTTGCTTCGACGCATCCCTGTGAATGCTATCGTCCGGCTCCTGTTCTTTTTCCACCGACGTTCCAGGCATATCACGAATTTCAGTTTTGTCCGACGTTTTCGATTTTTCCACAATATTTTCCTCAATTTTTTTTTCACAACAATTTCGATACTTTCCAAAATATTCTCACAGTATTCTCGAACAATTCAACACGACCAAGAGCTGGTAAACGAATGAACTCCTTAGCTAGCGTTGTCCTTAACGCAGATGGTCAGGGACATACCTTTTTTCTATCTGCGCCGAGAATCTATTGTTCGTGTACGGCCGCCGAGAGTGACCTTCAGGTCACAACAAATCTTATTGTGAAATGAGTATTCCTGTTTGAATAAGTCTAGAAAGTTCGCAACTCGGAATTTTTCACGATTATGCGCTTATATGCCTTTTATGTATAAATAAATAAATAAAATAAATTATTTATCACTTCGCTTAATTGCGACATGAATATTATAAAAATTGGGAAAGAGCTAGAAAAAAAATCTCCGCATGGGGAGTCGAACCTGCGACCATCGCATTAGGAGTCTAAACTCTTACCACTACGCCAACCACTGCTTGGCAAACATACTAACATAAATGGCTTTTACGGTACCAGAGCCGCGTCAAAAATTTTATTTTCTAAACGCTTGGCCATCTGGAGTTCCCACTTTGGGTACTTTCATTTCTAGCCAAGCCCTACATATGCTATCAGGAGTACAAATTGAAAATGCGGGATTTTTTTCTATTTTTGAACGTTTATTCTGAAAAAATGGTAACAAATGAATTATTCAAAGTATTGTCCATCGCTAGCCACAACTTTTTCCCATCTTTCTGGCAATTTACGGATACCGTCGCGAAAAAATTCGGCCGGCTTGGCTGCTATCCAGTCATCGACCCATTTTTGGGCTTCTTCGTAAGAATGGAAGCGCTGGTCAGCTAGGCCATGTGTCATCGATCGGAAAAGGTGGTAATCGGAAGGAGCAATATCTGGGCTATACGGCGGGTGGGGTAAGACTTCCCATTTCAGCGTTTGTAGGTATGTTTTGACCGGCGCTGCAACATGTGGCCGAGCGTTGTCATGTTGCAAAATTACTTTGTCGTGTCTTTGCTCGTATTGTGGCCGTTTTTCTTTGAGTGCGCGGCTCAAACGCATCAATTGAGTTTGGTATAGTGCTCCTGTGATGGTTTCGTTCGATTTCAATAGCTCATAATACACCACACCCAGCTGGTCCCACCAAATACAGAGCATGAGCTTGGCGCCGTGAATATTTGGTTTGGCCGTCGATGATGATGCATGGCCGGGGTAACCATATGATTTTTTGCGCTTCGGGTTATCGTAATGGATCCACTTTTCATCACCAGTGACAATGCGATGCAAAAAACCCTTCCGTTTTTGCCGTTCGAGCAGCAGTTCGCATGCAAAAAAACGGCGCTCGACGTCTCTCGGCTTCAGCTCATACGGCACCCAATGTCCTTGCTTTTGGATCATTCCGAGGGCTTTTATACGATGGGAAATGGCTTGTTGTGTCACTCCCAATGAATCTGCGAGCTCTTGTTGAGTTTGACACGAGTCTTCATTGAGTATTGCCTCCAATTCAGCATTCTCAAACTTTTTCACTTGGCCCGGCCGCTCTTTGTCCTCAACGTCAAAATCACCACTTCTAAACCGCACAAACCATCTCTCGCACGTTGAAACCGATGGAACATGACTCGGATAAGCCTCGGAGACCAATCGATGTGCTTCAGCAGCACTTTTCTTCAAATTAAAGAAGTAAATTAAAACTTCCCGCAAATGCTGTTTTGTTGGCACGAAACTCGACATATTGAGAGCTCAAAAAAACTATGAATTTGACACTGCGACAAATTGACACATACTGAAAATTAAAGCTATAAGACGTAGCTTTGACATGAACATAGTCACAGTACTGCCTGATGCGTATAGCGTTAGTAACGCCATCTGTTATCAAACCCGCATTTTCAATTTGTACCCCTGATATAAATTTTAGCGAAATCCGTGATGACGAGTAGGCGCCCTCTCCTTGTAAGTAGATTATCGTATTGTTTATTTGTACGTGTATCGTACGCAATCCACAAAACACAAGTTAGGTATACATAAAGTCTTGAACAATATCGTAGAAGAGGCAATTTGGCCTGTTACGGTTAAGCGGAATGGCTTATTCGTGACACACGTTAGATATATCATATGTTGCCGGACAATTGTACCGTACACAATCCACAAAACACAAGTTAGAAATATACAAAGTTTAGAACAATATCGTAGGAGAGGCAACTTGGCCTGTTACGGTTAAGCGGAATGGCTTATTCGCGACAATACATTACGCGACGCGACCGCGGGAAATATTGTAGTAATAGAAAACTGAGCATTCGCGCTGTGGAAACTCTTCCTTATATCTCCTGGATTTTAGTTGTAGTATTGATTAGGAAAACTCTCGAATTAGGGTGAAACGCTATTCCAGTTTTCGACTCCCTTTCCCCAAAGGGTGATTCTCCCCCCTTAGGTTGGCATGACTCAACTTGTCCACCTTCTTCGAAGGTGGTTCCCCCTCTAGAGAGCGTGAATCACTGGCTTAGTTCTATGACTAGCCCTGTTAATGAGTGTTTCCCTTGCATCTATACTCTATCTTATCTCTACTCGCCCTTAGTGCCGAGTGTCACGATTAGGGAGTTCGCAGAAAAGACAGGTGCAGAGGCAATCGTAAAATATATCTATTATGACTAATGCCAGTTAGGCGCCACCCGCCTTAAAAGGGGATCGGGTTTGTCTTCCGACTGTCAAACACGGAGATGACTTAAATGAAAAGGGATAACTACTCCGGCTGCCTCGGTCGCTTATCGTGACCGGCTCGTACTTACGAGACAATAAAGGAAAAAGAAAGATCTTGCAGGACGTAACAGGTGCGACATCGCTTTCTCTATGCAAAGATACAGAAATTAATTTCTCATTATTATAGCGTTTTCGATACACATCGTGAACCGCTAACGATTTCAGGCCCTTCAAGAGTTTGCCCTTGTCGTCCTTTCTTTTAACACTTGACTTACGAAATATCTCGAATCCTTTTTCCTTCACTTCAGTCACCTCACTTCCTGTTAATGAATTTTCACAAATAAAACAGTTCACTTCCTTAGAAGCCATGGCTTCGAAAATTTGAACATCATTGCAGAACGATACCCAATATTTGGGCTCTATCAGTAGACGTTCCGCATAAGGGGCCACAAGGCCTAGGGGGCCCCTGTATACCTGCAACAGACCTAGACTGGTTTTTCAACGCGTGGTAAAATATTTTTGTCAATACGCGTATTGGTGTAGTTGGGTGTGGGCTTGCGGAGCTCATACGCTGAAACTATTCATTTTACAAAAAAAAAGATCAGTACATGAATTATAGAAAATGTTCTCTAGTTTAATTTATCACTTAACTATTTTCATCGTAAAATGAGACAATAAAGATGCGAAATGGCGAATTAAAAGTTGGAAAAGAGCACCTCAAAATCTATAAAAATGCCAAATATCAAAACTCCCGCCAAACTTTCCAGGTAATCCTCTTTTTTAGCACCAAATGACTTGTAACGGTATTTTACGTCATCATTAACCTTAAAGGGTTTTAGTTCGAACTCGAGCAGGGAGGAAATTAATATAGGCTTCAGTATTAGGTAAAAGTATGGTTTATTAGACACATTAAATAAATAATACAAGTAAAAGTGAAATAATTTGTGTAAGAATTAAATATACTCCTTTTTCCTAAATTTTGGTGATTATGCACCTTACAACAAGAATTTAACCCGGACTTACGCATGCCGTTATAATCGTGTTCGCATGAAGTAGGAGGTTTGTCTTGAATTACTGAAATATTTTCTTTATAAGGTAGTATAGTTCCTACACATAGAAAGAGCCTGTGGAGCTTGCTATTGTTTGTATATCTATATCGGCTCTGTTATTATTCCTCGGTGTCCGGAGGGAGCCTATTCTATAGCTATAGTGCGTGGACTGTAGTGGGGACAGAGCTCTCACTCGAGCTCTCCTGGCTGAGCGATCTACTCGCTGGTCCCGCCGCTGTTCCGGTGGAGGCGTCAGCGCGGTGCAGCCCCCGTGCATCGTCGCATCGGAAATGCTACAGGAGCGTCCCTAGCTACTTTTTAGGGGTTTTTTAAGTCCCTTATGGATATCGTATAAATTTCTCCATACCACACTGGTGTCTTTCAGAGGTAAGATCTCGTTGGCTTGTGTACTCTGCTACGTGGATGACTGGTGGCTCTGTAGTTGGCCTTGGAGATGTTCGTTTTTCCTTGGGCGAGAAGTTTCAGGCCTGATCTTTGGAGTGGTGCGGTTGAAGATGCTTCTCCTTGGGTTGACTAGGTGGTCTTTCTTTTAGCTGGATGGCTGGTCCTCTTTTAGTCGATTAGCTCGTCTTCCTTTGGTTGATTAGGTGGTCCTCCTTTGGTAGATTCCAGATGTTGGCGAAAGTCTGTGAACAGAATGCTCTCTGACTGTGGTTTGTCGTGCCCTTTTATACCGGCTTCCCCGCTTTTCTTTCCTTTCCGTCGGTATAGCAGGGTATTACTATATCTTCTAGTCGTCCTGTAGCCCATCTCCTGTAGCCCATTTGTCCCGTTAATTTCCTCTTCTTGGTTATAGTAATTTAGCGTGTTCTTTTTCGAGGATTCTTCATACCATTCTTGAGACTATAGCATTACTGCTTGGTAGTATAACTATAGCTCGAGTAACGGTAGTTGGTTTATAGGTGTGCGTGCTGTGTGGTATGAATCTCTATGTTGGTGTGTGTGGATCTAGTTTAGGCTCGTCATTTAGGTGGTGTATTTAATTATAAGACGAATATGTCGTCTTAGTACTCCTTTTTCCTTAATTTTGGTGATTATGCACCTTACAAAAAGAACTTGACCCGGGCTTACGCATGCTTATATAATCGCGTCCGCATGAAGTAGGAGATTTTATATTGAATTACTGAAGTATTTTCTGTAGTTATATGGTAGTATAGTTTCTACACATAGAAAGAGCCTGCTGGGTTTGCTATCTGTAAAGCTAAGATAGAAAAAACCCCTCCATTCTACCACCTCGGACACCTCGGAATTAAGATAAGAGAGACCCCTCCACTCATGCATCTCGGACACCTCTGGGACTTGCGTGGAGCATCCTCCTTCGCACGACAGTCAGTCTACTCGGGACACTGCTCTTATGCACCTCCTTACATACGTAATATAAACCACGTTGTAAACTCCACGATTGTACGATTGTAAAACACTGTCTTTACTACGAATAAATAAACGAGTCACTACTCAAACTTTTCAAAAAGGCAAGAATCGGTATAATCCCCGTAACATTTTGGCGATCATGCCAGGATAGTATTCGCGACTAATTAGGAAGTTATTCCACTTGTACGAACTACGTTAAATACTGGTCACGACTTGGACCCTGAACTTTCATCGAGTCACATCGAAACTATCTGGAAACGAACCCTGGGACGTCCTCCAACGCGAGACATCACCATTGAAAAGGGACCAAGGAGACGTCAAAACTCCTCGTCAAACGAAATTCACCGGTAAGCAAAAAAAAAATAATAATATATTTTTTTTATTAATACTGTGGAACCTAGCCCGCGAACTAGGAACCTCATCAATAAAAACCGACTGTGAACTTCTATGACAAACAAGCTTTTAGCAGCTTGCGAAGCATAAAAGTTATAAACCAAAGGCAGGAAGCGAGGCTAACACCAACCACTGTCCAACATAACTTAAAAACAAAGAAAAAAAAAAAAAACCCCATTCTGGCTTTTACGACGTACCGCGAACAGAACGAAGAGATTCCTACTAGCGAAGAAACAGACAGTGATACCGACATTATAGAGATAATACAGAACCCGTATTACACGGCACCGACCATGTCGAGGACGACATCACCTACGCGACCCATAGAGGATCGAAGCCTTACACTCATATTAGAAAAATTGGAAAGCATTTCCGCAAGAATGGAGAGAGTAGAAATCGGAATTGTGGGACTTGGAGAGGAAAACGAGAGACGAGCTCAAGAAATGGACACATTTTAAAGTAGACATCACGGAAGATGAAGCACCACCACTGCCCACGGTACCACCGGCATTCCCACGGGACGGACAAAATCGTTCGCGAACACGAGAACAGACGCGCGGGACATCCGAATCCACACCGGAAAGACAATGCGAGAAACCACATCCAACAAACGCTGAACCAGCAAAAGACGCTATCAAATACGTTCGCACGCTCAAAGGATACGATGATGTCGGAGTAGAAGAATTTATCCGCTCGGTCAAACGAGCATCCGCTGCGTGTGATAGGCCCGAGCGACTCCTGGATCTCATTATCAACGAGAAGGTAGTTGGAGAAGCCGAGCGCAGCATCCGAGGCATCGAGATAAACAGTTATCGTGATCTGTTCCAAGCACTCCGCGACAACGTGTCAGCAGCCACATCGTATGAATTAGCAAGAAGCAAACTCACGTCCACCAAGCAGTTAAATGAAAACGTACGCAGCTACGATAAACGCTTTATCGAACGTTACGACGAACTTCATTACACGATCCAGAACGAAGCAGACGAAGACACTTCGCGCACCGAAACACGAATCGCGTTAAAAATAGAGGAACGGAATATCGTCAAAACCTACATCGGAGGGTTGCGAGACGAAATCTGCATGCAAGTACGCAGCACACGCCCGAAAACACTACGCGACGCGAGAATGGAGGCACTCGAGGTGGAAACCTTCCTCCTCGAGCGGCGACGAGCGATGCAAACAGCACGCCCCAGTCCACCAAATAATCGTTTCCAACCGTCAAGAAGACAGTCTAATTATCAACCAAGGCCATCAAACCCCACCTGGCAACAACAGACACCAGCCCCGCTGTCCACTGAAAGAAACTTCAACCGCACCGAAAACAAGCCACTCTTCGACAGAATGAAATTATTCTGCACAGGATGCAAACAACCAGGTCACATGGTGGAACGCTGTTTCAAGAAACAGGGTTTTCCATCGGGACCATTCCAAAAACGGCCACCTCGACGAGTCAACCAAATAACGGAAGAGACGCAGGAAGACCAATGGCATCAAGAAAGCGACGAACAGAACGAGCAGACAGAATCCTCAATACCGGGGGAAGATTATGGAACTGTGTATGGAAACTGGGAGGAACTGCACGACCAGGACGATACCTCATCGACTCCGGAGCATCAATGAATCTAATTAAACAACATATGATTCACCCGGAAAATCGACACCTCATCAGGCCATGCAAACGAAGTTTCTACATGGGCAACGACCTCCACGAGACCACACACGAAGCCGATATCACCCGACATGGCATACCGATACCTTTCACGATCATACCTGACGACTTTCCGTTGGAAGAGGAAGCCCTGATAGGACGACCATTCCTGGACAAATTCCAGTTTGCGTTAACAAACACGCGACTGTAGCTTGACGATCGTACCTACACACTCGTCGACAGCGGATACAACATACCGCCAAGAACGCGCCAAGTACTCCACATCGCCACCAACCAGAAAAAGGGATGTGCCATAATAACAGGGCATGACCTGATTCCGGAAGGAGTATACTGAGTCAAAAACCACCAAATACGAGTACCGCTCTCCAATACACAGGAAACTTCGATGCACATCAGACAAGAAGGAATACATTCGGAACCCGTCACCGTCAACTCAGTAACAAAACATTCAAGAGATGACGTTAACCGAATAAAGCTTCTCATGGAGAATCGACTTACGGACGTGGAAGATAAGGTAACTGGACCACTTGCACAAATCATAACGCGATACAATGACGTGTTCACTCTACCGGGCGACCCACTTCCGTGTTCGCCAGACACGGAGCACGTAATCAGAGTGAAAGACGATAAACCAATCAACCACGCCAGCTACCGTCCACCCGAAATACATAAACATGAAATCAACAAACAAATGGCAGAAATGTTCGACAAAGGAATTATACGAGAGTCCAAATCACCTTACAACTCACCTGTGTGGGTAGTACCAAAGAAAGCAGACGCACCGGGCAAAAAGAAATGGAGAATCGTCATCGACTTCCGGAAACTGAATGAAAAAACAGATCAAGACGCTTACCCGCTACCGCTCATCGACGACATCCTCGATCATTTGGGAAAGGCAAAATTCTTCTCAGCTTTCGACTTGAGCTCCGGCTTTCACCAGATACCCATGGAGGAAGAAAGCAAGAAATATACAGCCTTCTCAATCCCGGACGGGCACTTCGAATACAATCGAATGCCTTTTAGACTCAGGAACGCACCAGCGACGTTCCAACGAATGATGGATACCGCACTTCGCGGATTGATCGGAAAAACTTGTTTCGTATACTTGGACGATATCGTGGTATTCGGGTCCACACTACAACAGCACAACGAAAACCTCGAAAAACTCTTCGAAAGACTTCGACAAGTCGGACTCAAACTTCAACCCGACAAATGCGAGTACTTGAGACCGGAACTCGAGTATCTCGGGCACCTGATAACAGCCGATGGGGTGAAACCAAACCCAAAAAAAAATCGAAGCAGTGCAAAATTTCAAGCAACCGAAAACGGTCACCGAAGTCAAAAGTTTTCTCGGACTCACAGGATATTATCGCAAATTTATCAAAGGTTTTTCAACCATCAGCAAACCTCTCACGATGTTGACAAAGAAAGGAGGAGAATTCAATTTGACAGATAAAACAGAAGAGGCATTTCAAACTTTAAAAAACGCTCTCTGCACATCGCCTGTACTCAGGTATCCGAACTACGAAAGAGAATTTACTCTGACAACTGACGCCTCAAACGTAGGGCTAGGAGGGGTCCTATCGCAAGATGGACACCCCTGCTGCTACATATCACGCACACTCAACAAGGCTGAAGAGAATTACACCACCTCTGAAAAAGAACTGCTCGCCATCGTATGGTCAGTCAAAAGACTCCGACAATATTTACTCGGAAGAAAATTCAACATACAAACGGACCACAAAGCCTTGGTGTGGCTCTTCAACATCAAAGACCCCTCTTCGCGACTGATGAGATGGAGACTCAAACTCGAAGAATATGAATTTCAAATCGAGTACAAAAAAGGGAAGGAAAACTGTGCAGCCGACGCCCTATCTCGATTATGCATAACACGAGAGATGCTACACAACGCAGGAGGGACAGACATCGCGTCACCGGAAGAAAGTATTCTGACACCGGAACGACTCTATTCAGACTACACCACTTGGTGCCTACTCGAGAATCACTTGAATAAAGTAAAAATACTACTCAACACCAACAAGGGGATATGAATGCCCATCGTCAAGGTATCTGACGACGATAACCACGAAAAAATCGAACTGGGACCATACGACGAAAAGAAATGGCTAAACGAAATCTACTTAGGAGTCGAATATTTCAAGGAGAACAAGAAGGACCCTCGGTTCACCATCTCAGACGCCACCTTATCCACTTACGAAAAGGAAACTCTTACGGATATGCTAAATTTCCTAGCAAACAAAGATAACGTCGTAACCCGCATCTGCAGCAAAGAAAGAAAATTAACAGAAGAAGAGAAACGACAAATTCTCTCGGAAAACCACGGAGGATCACTGACACACCATCTGGGAGAAAATAAATCCATCGCGCGTATAAAAGAAAAATACGAATGGAAGGGAATGGAACAGGAAATGATCCAGTTCATCCGGGATTGCATCATTTGTCAACAAGCAAAACTAACCCGCATACGACCGAAAGCCCCCGCCATCGTCACCGATACACCCAGGGAAGCCAACGAGAAAATCGCAATGGACATCTTCGGCCCGTTACCAAAGACCGCTAAAGGAAACAAGTATCTCCTAACCATTCAGGATACATTCACTAAGTATCTACTGATGGTACCGCTACAACAAACTACTTCAGAGGATATTGCCGACGCTTTAATCCAACACTACATCTACACTTTCGGAACACCGAAGAACATCTTAACGGACCGAGGAACGAACTTTCTGTCCCACGTTATGCAGGAATTCGAAAGAAGCCTAGGGATACAGCCGATAAAAACCACGGCCTACCACCCTCAATCGAACGGTTCGCTCGAACGCACACATGCGGTTATAAAAGACCTCATTAGAACATCACTTGAAACGGCCGAGAGAAACCAACGCTGGGATGAGAACATCCAAACTATTGGATTCGCGTATAACACCTCAATCCACGAAGGGCACGGACACACGCCATTCGAACTGACGTTCGGACGAAAAGCGAGACTCCCGTCATCCATCGATAGCACAAATAATCTAACGTACAACGAGCTGATCGAGAAATGGAAAAAAAGACACAACGCAACATTGGAAAGAGCTCGAAATAAACTCATCAGAGCAAAAAAAAAAAAGCAAGGAATATCACGACAGAAACATCTGCCGCACGCAACCGCTGTACCAAATCGGAGAACAAGTCTGGACAACGAACGGAGTACGAAAACGAAAGCTAGACAACGAATGGGAAGGCCCCTATACGATCACGGCCGTACTCGAAAATAACAATTTAGAAATAGAGAAAAACGGTAAAAAACAGAGAATCCATATAGATCGAACTCAACCTTTTTTCAGACATGAGGAAAACAATACTCCTCGCAGTCCTCCTACTAGCAACTTGGATAACAGCAATCACAGTCCAGCCATTGAATGACACCACGTTCTTTCTCGAGGACCTCGGAAAAGCCAAAGTATATCATCAAACGTGGAGAGTCATCGGAACCATCGATCTAACCGAATTAAATACCCGCTACAATCAGTTATGGAACATGAACAACGATGCAGCACGCGCCTGCGAAACAAAGTGCCACGAACTAACCGAAATTGATCTCATGAGAACACGCCTCAAACGAACCTACAATAACATACAACTGCTCGACCATCTTACCAACAAAACACGGGTCAGGAGAGGACTCATCAATGCCATCGGATCTTTATCCAAATCCCTCTTCGGCACACTCAGCGATGAAGACCTCGACCACATCAATCAAGAGATCGACAGGATCTACGATGTCACTAATACACTGGAACAAGGATTATCAAATCAGACGAAAATCATCAAAATTCTTCTGAATAATGCAAACCACGATATGTATGCATTAGGCAAACGAGGAGACGAATATCTGAGACAAGCCAACAAAGCCGCAAACAAAATAAATAATAACACGGTAGACATATTTTTGGCCAACCAGCTAACAATCAGCGGATTTCTTCTGGCTGACCTCCAAGAAGACACGAACACATTGCTTAACGCCATAGGGGACGCTAAACACGGCATAATTCATCCACAAGTTTTTGCTCCAGTAAATCTCGTGAACGGGATCGCATCTTTTGAAAAACGGGCCAATACACCGTATAGTCTGGAAAATAAAATCGAGAATTACCACGACATCGTCGCTATGTCTCAAGTAAACATCATATTGACGAAAGGACGACTAACCTATATCATCGACATCCCCCTCTGGGAACAAGATACATTTGAAATTAAACACGTGATTCCCATCCCTAGGAAGCAAGGAGAAGCCTACACAGCTCTTATCCCAGAGTCACAATATATCCTAATCAATCAAGCTCACAGTTCCTACATACCAAGCTCATTAGAACAAATCAACCAATGTCTCAAATCGGGAAGCCTAAAAATTTGTAAAAGAAACCAACCATCCTTTCTGCTAGCAGAAACAGAATCCTGCGACACTCAGATTTTAAACAGAAAAATCAAAACTATCACGCACCCAAAATGTAAAACAGTTCTTTTTACCGTACAAGACATAACATACATTCAGTTACAATCCAATCGAGGATATTTAATATTCCCGCAAGACAGTCAATATTTCGATGTTCTCTGCGGACACAGATTGGAGATGCTCAGGATCAAATTGCCAAGCTTGATCAACTCCGACGAGGACTGTACTATAACGATGAACGGCGCACTAATTAAAATCGCACCAACACTCAACACTACCATGAACATCCTATACCACAAAGATTATGCATTCCCTATAAACGACTCAGATATCTCAATAATTCGACGACACCTTGTCCCCATACAACATCACATGGATACCAACGAAATTCAGGAGTTGGAGACCAACCTCGACGAAATACAACAACAGATCGATCTCACGAAGGGACGAAGAAGAGTCCAGTCATGGAGCGAACACGCCTTCAGCATACTCACCTTTTGTGGATATGGCGCACTCGTACTCATCACGCTCTGGTCCCTTAACAAGGTCGGACTATTCGAATGCATAAAAAGTTGTACACCCAAACTTTGCTTCAGACTCGGATGCAGTAAGATAGTTAACCACTACCGACCTAGTAGCGAGTATCAAGTTGAATATCGCCTACCAGCAACCGAACCAGCTCGGCCATCACCGTCCTGCCAACAACCACTGGACCCGCTCTTCAGATCAGTGCGTCCACCGCGAGTAAAATAGGAACTTCCAGGGGAAAGTTCTATCTACTCCGGGGGGTGTAAAGCTAAGATAGAAAAAACCCCTCCATTCTACCACCTCGGACACCTCGGAATTAAGATAAGAGAGACCCCTCCACTCATGCATCTCGGACACCTCTGGGACTTGCGTGGAGCATCCTCCCTCGCACGACAGTCAGTCTACTCGGGACACTGCTCTTATGCACCTCCTTACATACGTAATATAAACCACGTTGTAAACTCCACGATTGTACGATTGTAAAACACTGTCTTTACTACGAATAAATAAACGAGTCACTACTCAAACTTTTCAAAAAGGCAAGAATCGGTATAATCCCCGTAACACTATCGTTAATATATCTATATCGGCTCTGTTATTATTCCTCGCCTTCGGAGGTAGCCTATTCTATACCTATACTGCGTGGACTGTAGTGGGAACAGAGCTCTCGCTCGAGCTCTCCTGGCTACGCGATCTACTCGCTGGTCCCGCCGCTGTTCCGGTAGAGGCGTCAGCGCGGTGCATCCTCGGTGCATCGGCGCATCGAAAATTCTACAGGAGCGTCCCTAGCTAATTTTTAGGGGTTTTTTAAGTCCCTTATGGATTTAATATAATTTTCTCCATACCACACTGGTGTCTTTCTGGGGTGAGATCTCGTTGGCTTGTGTACCCTACTACTTGGATGACTGGTGGCTCAGTAGTTGACCTTGGAAGATGTTCGTTTTCCCTGGGCCAGAGGTATCAGGCCTGGTCCTTGAAGTGGTGCGGTTGAAGATGCTACTCCTTGGGTTGACTAGGTGGTCCTTCTTTAGCTGGATGGCTGGTCCTCTTTTTGGTTGGTCAGCTGGTCCTCCTTTGGTCGATTAGCTGGTCTTCCTTTGGTTGGTTAGCTGGTCCTCTTTTGGTAGATTCCGGATGTTGGCGAAAGTCTGTGAACAGAATGCTCCTCGACTGTGGTATGTCGTGTCCTTTTATACCGACTTCCCCGCTCTTCTTCCAGTTCTGCCGGTATAGCAGGGTATTACTATATCTTCTAGTCGTCCTGTAGCCCATCTCCTGTAGCCCATTTGTCCCGTTAATTCCCTCTTCTTGGTTATAGTGATTTAGCGTGTTCCTTTTAGATTGTTCTTCATACGTTTCTTGAGACTATATTATTACTGCTTGGCAGTATAACTATAGCTTGAGTAACGGTAGTTGGTCTTTATAGGTGTGCGTGCTGTGTGGTATGGATCTCTGTGTTTGTGTATGTGGATCTTGTTTAGGCTAGTCATTCTGGCGGTATATTTAATTATAAGACGAATTTGTCGTCTTAGACTATACTACTCTTGAATATTGTTCAGTGGCGCGACAACGGTCTTACATACGGTGCGACAAGCAAAAATAATTGTATTCGAGAACCGACAAAATGTGACATAAGTGCGGTTATGAGTGCAATCTACAATATATAAATAGTTTTTTATATAACTGAATAGCTACTATTTCAAATATTATATTCAACATACCATGAACCCAGGTAATAGTTTATTTCGCATACAGGTTGATTAGAAAAATAATTATCCGTGTTCACAATGAAAATAATAGCGTATAAAACATCATCACCACCAAATAGCTTTTGTTATTCAAAATCAGGTAAGCACACTATTCTTCCAGCTATACCATGGTACATGTCGAAAGCCACATCTGGGCCCTGATGATACTGCTTAAAGCTAAAAATAATCAATATCTGCATCATGACCAGGAGATGTTTTTCACTACTATGAGTTAGGTAAGAATACTTTTCTTAGAGCTTCGCATGGCAAAAGCAAATTCCTGGTTCTGACTCTGCTGCTTGAATCTCTAAGACATCATAATCAGCTGTATTAGTATCAGAAGATGCCTCAGAAGATGGCATGTGTAGCGGTACTAAGAGTATGTTTACCTGATTTACAGTAGCAAAAGTTATCAATTGGTCCTAACGCAATGGTTTATTATAGTTTGCAGCTTTAAATTACACCGTCAGAATTCTAAGATGCATTTATACATGCGTAGTCGTTAGAAAAGTATACTTACCTGATTCTTAGTAGCTAAAGTCCATATCATTTTATTAGATGTATTATTTCTATTATTATACTTAATATTCGATAAACCAATGAATAAAATAAGCCAAACAAAGAAATGGTTACGTTCACATACAATTTGGACATTTATTAGAAGCTTCGGCCTCTATTTTAGACACTGTTCCCTTTGAAAATGTTGACAACTGTCAAAGACACGAACTTCGTTGACAAAAGTTAACTCAGGTGCCTCGGCGTCTAGATTAGGCCATTGCAGGATTGGAAAATAAAAAAATTACTACGAGTCTGCACCTGAATAACGTACTGATTGCTGTGAGAATCTTGACAAATGTCAAAGAAGCGAGCTGTTTTAACGAAAGTTAAATCAGTGCATTGGTGTCGAGATCAGACCTTGCATGCTTGAAAAATAAAACAAATAGTGACTATCAGTATCACCGTCTAAAAAAGGCACTGCTTTCCCTTGAGGATTTCGACAATTGTCAACTGAGCGAGCTGCTTTGATAAAAGTCGATTCAGTTGCCTCAGCGTCTGTATTATAAATTTTATACTAGGAAAAAAATGAAATTCATTAGCAGCATCGGCGTCTAATTCAGACACTGCTTCCTTTGAGATTTTTTTCTCAATTTAGAAAGGCGTATTTCAAAGCTGGTCCGGTAGTACACAAATGAATACAGTACGTAGAATATTCTTCTACAGATATTTTTCTGAATTGAACTTTTGAAATTTTCATAGCAAGCAGAGGTTTCATGAAAGTTACATCGTGCACACTGTGAGAACTTGTTTTAACAGACGGGTATTTCAATGAAAGAATTTGACAAATTCTTATGACGTGCATTAATTGTGCCAACAAGTCGAATTTGCCACTGTCCTTACAAACAACGTATGCACTGACTGATTATTTAATAAATTATCAAAGCGGGAGTACTTTGATTAACCAAACGTGTTGTGAGGTTACGTTAATTAATATCAAATTTCAATTAATGTTGATGAAGGTAATACCATTTTTTTTAAATCAACCTAAATTGCAATGGCAAAACATTTTTTCAGTACTTTGAGAAATTACCAGAGCGCGAACTTTTTGATTAAAAAAATGTTGACTCATATAACCGCCACAACAGATGACAAATGGCAGTCTATTTTGAGTAATTTTACTCAATAGAAGTTGTCGTTATTCGAGATGCCATTTTTTGCATGCGTTTATTTTTGTTATTCATGTATTTAGTTGGAGCTGGCTGTGGTCGCTACTCTGCAGTAGCTTATGAAAGTTGCTGTCAATTCGGCTTCAACCACGTGCACAGTATGTGAGGCTGATTCTCGCATGAACGCGAAACTTGCACAGTGAATCTCGGTCGAGCCTCCCGTTGACTATCGGAATATCGGAAAAACTAACACCGATGCATGATTGGCTGGCGCAAGTTACGCGTTACGCGTGATGGAAAGCTAGCGTAGAGCGTACTTTATTTTTACTACAGCAGACGATGTGTTGGATGGCCTCTAGCGGTAAAAGCTAGATCCCGTTTGATGCTCAACCCTACCGCCGCAGAGACAGTCCGCGCCGTGTTGTTTTCTGACGTTTCTCCTCCCCTTACGGAGATACTGGAATAGATTGTTTTTACCAATTTGGGTGGATAAAAATAGGATATTTTGTCGTCAATACGCTGCGGATATGCTTCAAATTGTACAGGACTATAGTATAAACATAAGTGCTTCGACGTCTGGCCGAATTTCGGTTGAAAATGTGAAAAAATGAGAATAACCGTATATTACTGACCCTTCAGAAATCTAATATGGCCGTATGAAAGGTCAACATCAGTTTGGTAGGGTATAAACGTTTCTGGAACTCACGTACGTCAAACCGGACCAGTCGCCGATTCTTTAAGGTTGTTCGAATATTTCAATATCGTCAAAAATTCGATCACACAAAAGAAAGTAACGTGGAGTGTATACGGTGGTCACATAGTCTGTCTCTTTTCTCGTTGCCGACAGCAGCCACACGTATATTCTAGATTTATTGGGAATCAACACGGAAGCGTGGGCCATTTAATATGGCGACGTCAACCCAGTCACCTAGCAGTCGTTAGCTGGGAAAACAGTGTAAAAATCTTGCCAGTTGCACGATTTCCTGTATTTTACAAAGTCGCACAGAAATGTTATTGAAGGGGAGAAAATCCTAAATGCAGGTCACATTAATCGCTATGATATATTGTAACGGTATTTTCCCGTTATCATAAATTTTTTATATTCTGGGGGGAAGAATTCGGGCTCATACACAAGAATAATTACTGTAGACTAAGAAGTCTAAGTAGTAAAAGGAGTAGGTAAAAGTAGGGTTTATTTAACAAGGCTGTGATAATATTTCGTTTTTCGGCTTTATGGCGCCGTTTATCAGTACAATAATTTTCCCCTTCGATTTCGTCGACAAACGTTCCACGATCTTCTTTATCTTCGGTCGTCTGGCTTTCTGATATCGCGCTTTCCGGAACGGTGGCGAACTCGAGAACTAGACGGAAACGGGTCCTCTCGTCTTCTGTATTCTTACGTGCCGCTGGCTGCGTCATCTGCTAAGCCTCGAGACCTGTTGCTGGCACACGCTAAATCCACCGTGCCGTCTCAGTTGTTCTTTTCCGCCCCTTTTTGCGATAATGGGACCTGCGTGTCACAAGTTATCTTGATTTTGTGCCGCGATGTGTCCACAGTAGATTCTGTTTAATAGTGGTTTCATTTATTTAACCATCAATTCTGTGGAACTCCGGAGAACTCCGCAGAACAGCTTCATGCCCTGAGTTGTTCCAATTGGATCTCCAGAAATGGGTAAGTTGTTTTTACCGCTTGTCTTCCTAGTTTAGCTGAAACGCTTCAGTCCGCTATGCGCGCCGGAGCTCGCATACCGGGTTTGCTTTTTCCTATGGGCTTGCTATCCACAAATTCTTCTGAATTTGTTTCCTTCTATTCTCTTTGTCGTAGAGCCGCTAGCTCTCCTTTTGTAATTTTCTGCCTTGCAAAGTTCGCTCCAAAAATTTCTCTCTCTTGTGAGAGTATGTCTTTCTGGTGCGTCGCGAGCTCTCAATTCTCTATTTTACTATCTATCGCATCTCCAACAATCCTTATTTCCTAATACTTCGCTTAATTTCTGATTAATCTACCCCTTTATCCTTTAATTCTTCTCTAGTTCAGCTGGACGGAATTAAAACCGTTAAATGATATTCTCGGCTCCTATCTTCTACCTGAATGCTAGTGTTGGTTCTCTTAATTTATAGAACGTAATTTATATTCCCTAAATTATCCTATCCTATCCGTTCAGTGAATCTCCTTTTCTTTGAGATCCTCAAATCACTTTAGCTCTTTTACCCAACTAATCCCTCAAACTCTACTTCTGAGTAGCTTGCTTGGTATCTGGTGAGAATATTTTTCTTCACAGTATTTGACTTGTACTTTAATTTTTTTATTTAACGCTGTATTCTAATTTTTCAGATTGCCACTACCGCGCCACTCGCCTTCCCCTTGCCACCAAGCGAGGTCAGCTGGCCGCTGACCCGCTGTTTGTGACAGCGAGAAGATTCCGACGTGATGACGTTAGATGTTTTCGCCGAATTCTGCTCCGGTTCGACGACCCAGGATCCGTATTCCTCAGCGCGTTCGGAAATGATCTGTTTTATTGTCTCGTCTACATGTAATAATGCTGGGTGGGGAGTGTGACTACGTCACAATATGTGAACTAGTTCGCAGTGACAGCAATCATGTCAAAATAAAGGCATACTGTCTGCAAACGTCGTGTTTTTGAAAAATAATCTTCATGAAGTGAATGACACTTTTAATACGGATGGACAGATAATTTAAATCTGTTTTATTGTCTCGTCTACATGTAATAATGCTGGGTGGGGAGTGTGACTACGTCACAATATGTGAACTAGTTCGCAGTGACAGCAATCATGTCAAAATAAAGGCATACTGTCTGCAAACGTCGTGTTTGAAAAATAATCTTCATGAAGTGAATGACACTTTTAATACGGATGGACAGATAATTTAAATCAGTTGTACTTGTAAAGTTAGACGGAGCCAAAAGTGCAAACATACTCTAGCAGTTGTATTCTGTATCAGGTAAGGAATCTACCAGGTCTATAAATATGAAACCGAAATTTTTGTATAGAAAATACACGTTTATTGTATGAAAGTGATAAAAAATATTGTATTCGAAGTATTGCCCATCGCTAGCTATACATTTTTCCCACCTGTCTGACAATTTGTGGATGTCACGCCAAAAAAACTGTTGCTTTTTTGAGGCAAACCAGTCATCGAGCCATTTTCGTACACTTTCGTAAGAAGTAAAGCGCTGCTCAGCAAGTGCGTGTCCCATCGATGCAAATAAGTAGTAATCGGACGGAGCCAAGTCTGGTGAATAAGCCGCATGTGAAAGTATTTCCCAACTAAACGCCTCAATCATTTCCTTGACCAGTTTTGCTGTGTGTGATGGTGCATTATCATGAAGCAAAATCACTTTGTGTTGCCTTTTTTGATATTCTGGTTGTTTTTCACGCAAAGCTTGATTCAAATCGATCATTTGTTGTCGGTAGCGTTCAGTATTAACGGTTTCGCCAGGTTTTAGCAGCTCATAATAGATTACACCCTTCTGATCCCACTAAACACAGAGCATTGTCTTCCGTCTATAGCGATTTGGCCTCGCAGTCGATATCGATAGTTCGCCTGGAGTTACCCATGATCTTTTACGCTTAGGATTCTCAAAATATATCCACTTTTCATCGCCAGTCACAATTCGATGGAGAAATGACTTTCGTTTGTACCTGGTGTTGTGTCGCGGAATATTCCACTTCACGTATTCTCAGGAATATTCCTTAGCTGACACAGCTAGATACAAAATTCTAAAATATAGCATTCGTTCAAGACAGGATGCGAGGGAGACGCCGATGCAGCATGAGGCGACTCGTTAGGTAAAACGCCCAACTATGGGATTTTAGCAAACGCAGTTGCCAACTGCTTTACTAAAATCAGTATGAAATTAGATTCAACAGAGAACGGTTGGTTCCTCGTGAAATACTCGCAACAACGTATTATTGTATATTCTTACATTGACATTTAAATAGACAACGGAAAGTTACCGTTGCCTAAAATAAATACTTCCTTTCATATAAATTCGCTTTTTCATCTATTACTGGAGATCCATCTCCTAATCGGCAAACGATCCCAAAAAATAATAACTTTTTAATATTATACCGAGTACCGAATAATCCAATTACGCGGTACCGGCATAACACTGGCGACCAGCATTTCGCAATTGGTTTTTCGGTTTTCCTGCTGTCTTTCATTCAGTTCATGTGGAACCCATTTTCCCATCTTCTGGATCTTTCCCATGGCTTTCAAAGTATGTAGACGGCTTCTTGTGTCACATTTAATTGATCCGCGAGTTGTTGTTGCGTTTGAGCGTCATCCTCATCCAACAATGCTTGCAATTTGCTGTCTTCAAACTTTTTCGGTGGTCTTTCACGTTCTTTGTTTCTCACATAAAAATCGCCACTTTTGAATTTTTTAAACCACTCAAAGCACTGTGATTTACCAAGAGCATGCTCACCGTAAGCTTCGACAAGCATTCGATGCAATTCTGCAGCAGTTTTCTTCAATTGGTAACAGAAAATCAATGCTGTCCGCAAATCGTAGTTTCCAGGCACAAAATTCGACATGTTTAACGCTATTACAAACTATTCTGTTGTATGAAACTTGTATTGTTGTAAGTTGAAAATCTTTGTCAGAGATGTCAACAAGGAAATGGCGCCAATGACGCGGTTTGACGGTAACTACATTGACAGCTAGGGCCATCTATGGGCAAATTTCGGTTTCATATTTATAGACCTGGTATATGTTGCTAATTTATGCAGATATATAATCGTTGCTTTTGTAGGATCAAGGGATGACACAAATGAGCTGGTTGTTCTATCGTGTACGTATAATAAGTGTGCCTGCAGTGATTCGCGCATAAAATCTTTGGAAAAATACAAGCTATTTTCTAGGTTATCATAGACTCATTGCGTAAACTCGTTGCGTAGACAAGTCTATGATAACCTAGAAAATAAAAAATCTTTCCAACAATAGCCAATGAAAATGATAAAATAGACCTTGTAATAAATTTACATGGATTTTTAAAAAATGTTGATTTTGGTACGTAGTACAATCCTTCCTTGGACTAGCCGGGTATTACTGGAAATTCATAAAAGATTTTTCGAAAACCGTGAAGCCACTCGCGGAATTAACGCAGAAAGGGGTTAAATTCGAGTGGACGGCAATAAGGGATGCCGTCTTCAAAGAATTGAAGACGGCACTAACTACGGCACCAGTATTGCAGTACCCGGACTTCAAGAAGCCTTTCGTAGTTACAACAGACGCCTCAAATAAGGCACTCGGCGCAATCTTATCGCAAGGCAAGATCGGGGATGATTTGCCCATATGTTACGCCAGCCGCACCATGTCAAAAGCCGAGCTCAATTATACGACTACGGAGAAAGAACTACTTGCCATAGTTTAGACTTTCGCTCAGTTCCGACCATATATTTATGGTACTCGCTTCACGGTCGTGACAGACCACCAACCACTCACCTGGCCGTTCGGGGTAAAGGACCCAGGTTCGATATTGACGCGTTGGAAAATAAAATTGGCGGAACATGAGTTCGACGTGGAATGTAAGGCAGGAAAGCGGAACACAAATACCGATGCGCTGAACCGTATATGCATTACTACGAGGGCCCAAGAGAGAGCCAAGAGCGAAGCCAGTATATCAAAAGAGGACAGCACGACGGGGCAAATCGGCACAGCGAATGACCGCACAAAGCGGAGAGCCGAGGATATCTCTTACAGCCGTGGAAGCTCGTCGGAGCGAGAGGTCATGCTCGCCCACAAGGAAGAAGAAGACAGTATGCATCGGGGTATGGACAGCCGTACAAGGAGGTGAACCGACGATACCCCGAGCAAGAATAGCAATGCGGCAGAGCAAGAGGTAGTGCCTGCCAATGCGTCGGAAAAGGACGAAAAGATTCGCAGCGTGCATGCAAGTCGCTCTACTGATCTCCACAGCGCCGCCGCCAAGTCCTGCGGTCGGGGAAGGCGCAGATTATGCACCCGAGCAGCGCAAGGCGCTGGTAAGATGGCGAGCACCACGGAAAAGGACAGAGTGAGCGCAGCACAGCATGGGCGACCCGCGCGGCGGGAAGGCCGCGAAAAGAAAACGTTGCAAGGCCGCCCAAGACGGAGAGCGACGCAACGGCGCAACTACTGATGGGCCAAGAGGTTTCGGACAAAGTACCCCACAGGCCTGCTGAGGAAGCGAGGCAAGGCGAGGGCCGTAGCCCGCAATCCTCCAGCAGCGCAAACGAAGACAGCATGACAAAAGAGTATAGCGACTGCCGCAGTAGCGTAGCCTGCCCTCCCGCCGATGATCGCCTGAAAATAATAAGGTAATACCATGACACCCCCATGGCAGGGCACCAGGGTAAACGGCGAGCATTACATCAGATCCGGACCAAATACGACTGGCCCGACATAAAAAGGGATCGGAAGGCATACATTTCGTCCTGCGAGTCCTGACAAAGAATAAAATCAGGATAAAGGTACGAGTGCCGATGATGGTAATGGACATCCCATAAAGTCCGTTCGAGAAAGTAGCAGTCGACATCGTAGAACCGCTACCTGAAAGCGCCTCTGGAAAAAATACATACTTACGTTCTAGGACGCGCTTATAAAATACAGTGCAGCGATACCACTGCCGAAGCAGGAGGATCCGACAGTAGCGAGGGCACTAGTCGAATAATTGATTTGCCTGCACGGAATGCCGGAAACAATATTGTCAGACCAGGGCACGATCTTCCTCAGCTCGACCGTCAAGGAGATGTGTCGATTATTGAGAACTAAAAAGATACAGACAACTCCTTACCATCCGGAGTCGAACGGCGCCCTGGAAAGATCGCATCGCACCCTCGCAGAATACCTGAAAAACTTTATAAACGAGGATCAAGGAAATTGGGACGAGTGGATACCATACGCAATGTTCACCTATAATACCACACCGTACACAGGGACCGGAATGCCCCGTATACGCTGGTGTATGGTCGCAGCGCTGACTTACCGACCGCCGTCCAACAAGAGCCCTGCTGTACCTATGCATACGATGACTATGCTCAGGAACTGAGGAAAACATTGCGCGCCTCGTGGACCGTTGCACGTGATAATCTCCGCGATGCGAAAAAGAAGTCGAAAGCAACGTACGATGGAGAGTACAGGATTGGCGACCGGGTACTCCTACACGACCGTGCGTCGAGGCCGGTTAGCCAAGCTGTCGCCCAAACGGACTGCGCCGTACTCCATTACAGAAAGGCGCTATCCAGTCATCTACGTTATCCAGAAGGGACGAAAGAGTCAGCCGGTACATGCAAACCAGCTGAAATCTTTTAACGAGCTCTAGCGAAAAGAAAGTGAATTTAGAAATTAAAGAGTAAACTAAAGCTAAATAAACGAGGGAAGAAGCTCCGCAGAGCGCAAGGGGGAGAACTTCCATAAATAACAATGTTTGCAAGGAAATAACAATTTATAGAGAAAGTTTTTTAGAATAACGAACGATGTACATAAATAAAAAACCATTCTTAAGTATAAAGAAAAAATGTAGAACGGTAAACAATGTACATAAATAGAAAACCACTGTACAGTACGAGATAAGTCTGCCCCACAGCTGGGGCAGCAGGCCAAAGGCCCCTCCCAGAACAGGCGGCAAAGGCCAATGAAGTCGGGGTAAGGTTTCCCGTCGTCACCGACCCAGGGCCCCAGGCCATACAACAGTAGGCGACCCAGCGGCAACTCTGGCGACGGCGGCGGACAGCTAATGCCGCCAAGACCCCGTCCAGGCGGCAGCGACGGTCTCGTCCGGGTACCATCAGCCTCTCTGAAAAAAAGAGAGACAAATGGGGGGTGTTAAAGAAAAACGTACATGCATAAGTAACCAAAATAGGAAAAGAGAACTTACCGCTAATTTAAGCACCTCCGGGGTTAGCTTCGCTCCCCGACAGTCCACCGCTCCCTAAATAACAAAAACGTACATCATTGTCGTTCGAATGAAAGAGTAAGAATGAGCAAAGAAGCTCTCGCGCGACGAAACTGGCGAGTACGCAAGAGAAGGAGAACTAGCGAAATAAGCAATCTCACGCTTTTCCTCCCCCGCCTAATTGCAGGTTGATAATAGCAAAGCGTGGACTAGCCGTAGTTGCGCAGCTTCCACTCGACTACATCGTCAGCACCTTCTCCAGCAATCCGGGTATCTAGTATGAAGACATCGGAAGCCTCACGGTAATCCAAATAACGTAGCGGTTGGTCATCAGGTTGGACCTCGCTGCACTAATCTATCGAGAAGCAGATATAAACAAAAATCTGCAACGTCTGATGGAGCTGTGTGAACGCGAAACCAGACACAACGACATATGTCCCGTCATAGCCGACTCAGTTCTTCGAATGAAGAGAAGAATAGATATGGGCGTGGTAACCATATACGACCTTCTAGGGACGTCTGGGAGCGCAGAGGACTAATCAACGACCTTGGAAGCATCATCAAGGCCATCACGGGAAACATGGACGCCGCCGACGCACAGGAGCTCCACGAAGAAATTACCCGACTCAAAGCTTCCCACCAGACCCTGCAGGAGAGATTGAAAAACCAAATTCAAGTGGTCAATACAGGCCAACGAACAGGCTCTGCTGGCCCAGATACAGCGTATCAACCACACGCTCAACGACAACCTGTACTATGTAAGGAGGCGCCAACACTTGAACGAGACGCTCAAAGCGATAAGTATCGAAGTCGAGGCATTACTCAGCGGCGTACAGGAGTTTGTGTGGCTGGTAACCAACATACTTAGTGGTAAGATCGGAGCAACGTCCCTGCCGCCAATAACACCCACAAGACACCTCGTCGACGCACTACCACACCTACCACCTGACAGTAGCTTCCCAGTTGCTATAGCGTACGAACAAGTGTCAACACTTATGCGACTGGCAGACACCAAGGCCTACAATGAAGGCAACGTGGTAGTGCTCGTGCTAGATATACCGCTGATCGGGCAGCAACAGTATAATATACAAAAAGTATACCCTATACTCACGCGAGCAAGTAACGGCGGGTACTACTACGTGGACACGACTGGGAGTCACGTAGTCATTGATACCGAGAATCATAAATACCTGAGGATGACATCCGATGACCTAAAAATTGCAAGGTACTGAGCATACATATATTAGCCCTCCGACGCACCCTACAATTTCCCCACTCAGCACCAGAAAAACCCCACTCAGCATGAAACTTTGAACGATACGGGAATACTTGCATTGGTAGGCGTATGTTTAGTAACCGCCCGAGATTTCAGCATCAAAACCATGGGGCGAACATCGCAGGTCATCCGGCAAAATTACCTTCCGTCCTTCAACCTAAAATTAACGGAGATAGAGGCTCAGGCGCCCCCGACACAGCCCGAGAGGAACATTCCATTAATGAGCGTGCTACGGGACCCAAGAGAGCTTCGAAAGGTCAAAGCTCGAGCAGACCGAATCATGGAAACTCTCGACACCACCAGAGACGGGATGCAGCACATCCACAACCTGAGTTTCTACTCACTGGGTGCAACAGCACCAATAGCCACTATCGGCTACGTTCTGTTTAAATGTTACAGGTATCAACGAAACCGAACACCGACAAGGACACGCAAGGCAACGGCCCCGGCAGCCGCCGAGGTAAACATCAACCTCGAGTCACTCGGACGACAACAGCCAGAGGAGCGACTACGATCCGAGCTGGCCAGGGCACATGGCTGGCCATGCACTCGTCCCCCCAACCGAGAGCGACTCGCCCACTCCGAACGACGATAAGAAGCAAAAAGGGAAAAATCTAATTTATCATCGTCAACGAAATGAAAAGAAAATGTATCAAAATGTAAAAATTGTCAATGTCACATGTACACGAAAAACCAAAAAAAGAACAACAATTTTTTTGGGCAAAAGAAAATTTTTTTAAAGGTGGAGGGATCTTGTGCCGCAGAATATTCCATTTCACGGTATTTTCTGGAATATTCCATAGTTGACACAGCTAACGAAACATTGAAATTCGTTCAAGACAGGAAACGAAGTCCAATGCCCGATCGTACGATCAACACCCAGAACGCCGACACAGCATAAGGCGACTCGCTTGGCGATCGACGATAGGCTAACGCAAAAACCGCTAACGAAGAGATTTTCGTAAACACAGTTAGCAACTGCTTTTACGAAAATCAGTAAATAAAGTAGATTCGAAGAGAACGGGTTGGTTCCTCGTCAATTACTCAAAAAACAGTTAATTATTGTAACACTCTTTTAACGTCATAAATAGATAACGGAAAGTTGCCGTTGTCTATAATAAATATCCAACTATTACTTTTCCGTAAATTCACGCAGTCATTATTTACTAGAGACCAATCTCCTTATCGGCAAAAGATCCCCAAACAAATAATAATTTTTAATATTATACCGATTACCGAATAATCCAATTACGCGGTACCGGCATACCAAATCCAAGCTTCGGCCCTCTTAATCTTCTCTAATATTCCAAATTTGTTAATAATATTAACAAATTCTTTTCCAGGTTTAGGAAACATGTGGAATCTAACTATCAAGTTTCGCGTACCTTTGAGCAACCGTACGTACAACAGAACGATTTGTCTGGCGTAACGTGCGGCGAAAACCTAACACCTTCGAACTCACGCTGTTCCATTTTTTTCACTTTGTATAGAAATATTTATTAGCTTAATAAATAAGTCAGAATCCGGTTGTTATTTCAATAATTATATAATATCTTAACGCGTACGAAGAACCACGCTTCCCATAGTAACCATTGGATTGCGGCCCGAGCAGAGTATTACGAAAACTGGCCACCAGAGGTCAGGGTGTCAAATGTAATTTCCCAATAGCAACGAGTAAATTGATTTTCAATGAACAGCACTTTGCTAACACATAAATAATACATTATAAACTCTTCTTATGAATTTTCAACAAGGTTCACCCCTGTTTTTTAGTAAGCTATGTAGGGTGTCCTGGAATTAGTACGTCACATAGGTTCAATGCCGGGTCTATTCCTTATATACTATGATAGTCTATTCCTTATATAGTAGGATAACTAAGTCGTAGGAGGGTGAATAGATAGAGTGAGTAGGGCATAGATAGGGTGAACATGGCATAAGAGGGTCTGCACGGAGTTATGGACTGTTGGAAGAAACGGTTTAACTCTGCAGGTAGTGTCTCCGTGAGTTCAACGGAGGGTCGAACCGGCGTTGGTATCCGCATGCACAAAGGATTTGGGTTTAGTTCCTAAAGATAAACAAGGGGTGAAAATTATGACTCGGGAAGCTCTCCGCTAAGGTGGGCCGTCGGCACTGAAATAAGCCCTTTTAAGAAAATTTGCTCGTTGTCAACTTAGGGAAATTGATCTGAACTGAATGAAAGACAGCAAGAAAACCGAAAAAGAACTTGCGAAATGCTGCTCGCCAGGTACAAAAGAAAGTCATTTCTCCATCGAATTGTGGCTGGCGATGAAAAGTGGATATATTTTGAGAATCCTAAGCGTAAAAGATCATGGGTAACTCCAGGCGAACCATCGACATCGACTGCAAGGCCAAATCGCTATAGACGGAAGACAATGCTCTGTGTTTGGTGGGATCAGAAGGGTGTGATCTATTATGATCTGCTAAAACCTGGCGAAACCGTTAATACTGAACGCTACCGACAACAAATGATCGATTTGAATCAAGCTTTGCGTGAAAAACGACCAGAATATCAAAAAAGGCAACACAAAGTGATTTTGCTTCATGATAATGCACCATCACACACAGCAAAACTGGTTAAGGAAACGATTGAGGCGTTTAGTTGGGAAATACTTTCGCATGCGGCTTACTCACCAGAATTGGCTCCGTCCGATTACTACTTATTTGCATCGATGGGACACGCACTTGCTGAGCAGCGCTTTACTTCTTACGAAAATGTACGAAAATGGCTCGATGACTGGCTTGCCTCAAAAGAGCAACAGTTTTTTTGGCGTGGCATCAACAAATTGTCAGACAGGTGGGAAAAATGTATAGCTAGCGATGGGCAATACTTCGAATTAAATATTTTTTATCATTTTCATATCAGGAGTACAAATTGAAAATGCGGGATTTTTTTCTATTTTTGAACGTTTATTCTGAAAAAATGGTAACAAATGAATTATTCAAAGTATTGTCCATCGCTAGCCACAACTTTTTCCCATCTTTCTGGCAATTTACGGATACCGTCGCGAAAAAATTCGGCCGGCTTGGCTGCTATCCAGTCATCGACCCATTTTTGGGCTTCTTCGTAAGAATGGAAGCGCTGGTCAGCTAGGCCATGTGTCATCGATCGGAAAAGGTGGTAATCGGAAGGAGCAATATCTGGGCTATACGGCGGGTGGGGTAAGACTTCCCATTTCAGCGTTTGTAGGTATGTTTTGACCGGCGCTGCAACATGTGGCCGAGCGTTGTCATGTTGCAAAATTACTTTGTCGTGTCTTTGCTCGTATTGTGGCCGTTTTTCTTTGAGTGCGCGGCTCAAACGCATCAATTGAGTTCGGTATAGTGCTCCTGTGATGGTTTCGTTCGATTTCAATAGCTCATAATACACCACACCCAGCTGGTCCCACCAAATACAGAGCATGAGCTTGGCGCCGTGAATATTTGGTTTGGCCGTCGATGATGATGCATGGCCGGGGTAACCATATGATTTTTTGCGCTTCGGGTTATCGTAATGGATCCACTTTTCATCACCAGTGACAATGCGATGCAAAAAACCCTTCCGTTTTTGCCGTTCGAGCAGCAGTTCGCATGCAAAAAAACGGCGCTCGACGTCTCTCGGCTTCAGCTCATACGGCACCCAATGTCCTTGCTTTTGGATCATTCCGAGGGCTTTTATACGATGGGAAATGGCTTGTTGTGTCACTCCCAATGAATCTGCGAGCTCTTGTTGAGTTTGACACGAGTCTTCATTGAGTATTGCCTCCAATTCAGCATTCTCAAACTTTTTCACTTGGCCCGGCCGCTCTTTGTCCTCAACGTCAAAATCACCACTTCTAAACCGCACAAACCATCTCTCGCACGTTGAAACCGATGGAACATGACTCGGATAAGCCTCGGAGACCAATCGATGTGCTTCAGCAGCACTTTTCTTCAAATTAAAGAAGTAAATTAAAACTTCCCGCAAATGCTGTTTTGTTGGCACGAAACTCGACATATTGAGAGCTCAAAAAAACTATGAATTTGACACTGCGACAAATTGACACATACTGAAAATTAAAGCTATAAGACGTAGCTTTGACATGAACATAGTCACAGTACTGCCTGATGCGTATAGCGTTAGTAACGCCATCTGTTATCAAACCCGCATTTTCAATTTGTACCCCTGATACAATAAACGTGTATTTTCTATACAAAAATTCCGGTTTTATATTTATAGACCTGGTATGATAGTCCGTTGTGAATTCGTATCGAACTAGGTATGTGCGTGTCTTTTCGGTCACTATTGATGAGTTAAGAGTCGCAATTTAAAAATAAAAATCTTTGAATCCATATGGCAGCTTCGAGTGACTAACGATATTCTGTTATGGCCACTGCTATCTCTGCTATTACCTCGTGAAATTTTATCACAATCTCAAAGTGCGCTACGAGGAGATTGCGGTAGTGTTTAATGTAACATTATTTTGTTATTCTAATGTTTATTGTTTTGTTTTAATTTTTTTTTAAATATGTCCCAACTGTGTTTTTTGGTTTTTATTATTTTTAAAAAATTATTTTTATTTTTTGTGTTTTGGATTTTTCTAATTTTTGTCTGATTTTAAATCTTTTTATTCTTCGTGTTTCTAAATCATTTTGTTGGTCATAGGGTTGTCTAAATCATACCATATTTTCCGTGACGATGGATAGTGACGGCAGATGACGTCACCCTGATCGCCAGCGATACCTTGTATAAAGAATTATCACACAAAGCCATAAAGTTCTTATCAAAAATTTCCCTAAAAAATGTTGCAGAATAACAATTACAAAACTGTTTCAAGAAAATAAGCATAAAAAATTTGAAAATCAGACAAGAAATGCGAACATTAAAAAAATTAGTAATATACAAAAAATTAAAAACGAAAACAATCGAAAAAAAATGTTTAGCTTAAAAACAAAAAAATAATTAAAAAATAAAAAACAAAAAAATGTCAACTCAAAACGAAATAACACTAAAAAAAAATTTTTTTAAATCATTTAATAAAAATAGAGTGTAAAATCCTACCGCATTTTTCCCGTAGCGCACGCTGGGGTCGGGATTTTTTTTTCACCAGCTAATAACGGAGGTAACAGTAGCTATAATGGAATACCGTTATTCACTCGAATCTGTCATATTGGATCCGCTATTCTGAGATTCTCAATTTCCTCTTACTATTTCTGGCACAAAACTTTGCTCTCGGGTTCACCAGTGAACTGGTTAATAATTACGTGAAAGACTGGTATAACCCCTTGTTTTTCATTCTCTCAGTGAAAAGTATTTTGTTAGCTTGACAATTATATTTATCATGACCTTCCAAAGCACACTGGGTTTGATTCTTTAATTAGTATTTGGTCAGTAAAAAATGAGTGATAACAAGATCTTACTTACGACTTACTCTTTACCCTAAATTTTCTATTTTTTCTCTATTTCGATGCTATATCCTCTCTTCTACTTTATCTACAATCTCTTTTTCAATATTTAAGCTATGATCTCTTGTTTTTTGTTGTATATTTAACTCCAGTATTTTCGTAACATCGTTTCCAAGATCAAGCCGTTTATTATCGAACGAAAGTTCTGTGAATTGGGAACTTTTCGTAAACTAATTGCCATACTCTTTTCGCATGTTTTGCGTTGTGGCGGGATAGCCTTACTTCTCGGAATTCTGGCACCACTGATCTTTGATGAGAACAAGTGCATTGCCTCTCCCAGAATGTATTCGAATGGTGGGACTACAGGCCTACAAAAATATTACTTTGAGAATAATAAGAAAAAAAGTCTGCAGTAACATTATATCCCTCGCGCCTACTGACAAATTAAAGAAATATTCGACGACTTAAGAACATTTTTATTAGTAGTACAATGAATTCTTTTGTTATTGTTACAGGACAGGAATGGAGGCGGCAAACAGTACCATAGAGCATGACTTTCACAGCGCCCTGGTGCCGATAAATGGAAGTCATTCGGGCAGTTCAGGAAGAAGTACACCGAATGGCGGAGATCCCGCACCGGGAAAGCTTTTTGTCGGCGGTCTCTCTTGGCAGACGAGCAGTGAGAAACTCCGAGAATACTTTGGCATGTTCGGTACTGTTACGGATGTTCTCATAATGAAGGACCCAGTCACGCAGGTTCGTGCGGCAACTCGTTTTGCCACCCCCTCTAATTTACTATATATATATCTTCATAATCCTAGACCCTCCGTTCTTCTATCCTCACAAATTAAAAGAGCATATATTTTCCGTTCTGCCTACCCTTTCCTCCCGATTCATTGCGACCTATAACAGTACGGTGGATGGTGTCGTACCTTAAATCGTCCGGGAATATTTATATTCATGGTAAATACCCTGTTCAAAAAATCTGATAGATTCTTATAAGAAATAAAGTATATCAATTCTAATCAGGTTTTGGCTCGTAAATATCGGATACGTTATCTCATTTGCCTTATAGAACAACAAGTTTTCTATCGTTTTCTGTCCTTTACTATGAGTGCTAATTTGATCATTAAAATTAATTGTAAATAGATATCCGTGTCTTTGATTAGTACTATTGTTATTGATAGTCAAATACACTATACCGATAGGAACAAATACAACTCTGAAAGTCCGAGAAAAAAAATTCATTTTGGCGGGATTCGATCCTGTGTTGCTAGTATTTGTAAGCTGCAACCATACCTCTGTTATTACGAACTTAGAAAAAACATCGTAGAATTTGTATATAACGTGCAGACTGATTATCGTTAGTGAATAACACTCAAAATATACAACAAACTTATTAACACCAACAAAAAAGTGAAATAAGTACTAAAATTAAAAATTCATTGAACAGTTGACCCAGTGGGGAAAGTTGCCCAATTTTGTCTATTCGGTATACTTCTGCCACTTCGAAAGGGTCTGGAATTGGCCACTGGTTTTTTTCAATTGTCTTAAGCTACCACTCGTAATTAGTAAATGTAGGAGCAGAACACAAACTATGTGAGTAAGTAAATAACTAGCACCTGCACGGACCTGTAAGCAAAAAATATAGACAAATCACTAGGAAACTAGGGAACTAACTAACTGAAACGTAAACAACCTACTAAAGATTCTTTCTGTTATTTATGTTAGTTAGTTAATACGTTAGTTAGTTAGTTAGTTAGTTAGTTAGTTATAAGCGTCGGTTAAAATCAATTGGAGTGTACTTTACACCCCCCTCGCCCCGTTCATTTTCATACACTTTTGAGGAGGCGAGAGATTAATATACCAAATATTAAATGAATAATTTAATTGAGTTCTTGAAAATGATTGTTTCACGTCGTATGAATCTTTAATTTTCCGAAGGAAACGACAAATATTATATAGCAACGGTAAAATTTGGCGGGTATTTAGCTTTTTGTAACAATAAAACATTTATTAATTACATATTATAGAGGATTACTTATGGCATGACCCTACATATTAATTACCATTTCTCTATACTAAATTAGTTGTAATTCTTGGGAAAACGATTTTTTATTGAGCAACATAAACATTCTTATGTTGATTTCATATTGACTATTGAATAGAATGTGACGATAGAAAGCGATTTAATTTCTATAATATATTCTCATATTAATAATTATAAGAATAAGGATGACCCTTATTCTCATCATTTTATTGTTAGACCGTAAGTTACATATTATTACAGATAGACGTACTGATTATGTAAAAGTACATATAGGTATACAGGGTGGCCCCCTGGGGTGGGGGTGAATGGTCGACTTTGGCATCATTGGATGACCCTCTTCCAGGCGAACAAATTTTATTCAGAACTTTTTTTGATCCGATGCGTGGTTTTCGAAATATTTCAATGTCTTCAGATAAATCGGCCACCCTGTATATTAAATTTCTATCGTGTGATTGCGGTACAACAAAATTTGATACGTCCTGCTCACATTAAATTGATACCGTGTTTTTACTGTAACTTGGGCTAGACAGAACTGATAGAGCATGTAGAACACGACTATTATTTTTATCGCTTCTTTTCAAATTCTATCGATTTTTTAAGCTGGGTAGCCACACGTCGCATTTGCTTTGCGAATTTTTTTGCTATCGTATCAAGTATTGTGCTTATATTTTCGGTGGTGCTCGCAATTAAAAACGTTGGAGTAATACTACATTTATTTCATATATGTTATCTTATAAGATCATCGGAATACGGGAATAGTTTTGGAATTATATTGAATATTAATATTATAATAAAAATTTGGAATAATTCGAAAAATTCGTATTCTTGAATATTGATTTTACATTTCGATGTAAATAATTCGTGACATAATTTCGCGTTGCAATTATGTTATGAATATGTGATCGCACTTGCAAATGACGGAACTGAATAGTTATGTTATTACTAACAATATTTTTAAATGTATTAATGTATTAAATAATTATACAACTAGTATTGACGTACAAAGCCACGCTGCTAGTGTCCATGAAGTCTCTGAAAAGAAAGTGTAGGAGTAATGACCGCGAACGTTAAAGAATTCTATTCCGTTTGAACAGTTACTTATCGCAAAGTAAAAGAGAGACGCTATACTATTTGTTTTTTTTTTGCGTAAATCAACGGCATCACAACTACTTCAGAAAATACGTCAAATAAATATCAAATAATTCGCATATAATCTTCAAAAGATCTCATGTTGAGTGGTTCAAGCTGAACCGACAAATGAACAGTTTCGTTTTTTCAGCCGACAATAGCCAAAATAGAGACATTTGTCAGTGAAAACCATTTTGCGATTTGTAAAGATTTTGGCATGCAATTGTTTTAACGTTGATAATAGTTTATAATTTAAGGCATCGTGCATAAAAAATCAGCTGATTGCATTTCCTATCCGTATACACACCGTTCGTGGTATGCATTTCATTTATCGTATTACTGAAAATCTGTAATAAATGGTACTCTAATAATAGTAACGTAGCTTCGAGACGATTTTTAAAACGACACATTCCACCTCTGGCCTCCACTGTAATCTATACACCCAGATACCCATAGCAAATAATATCGAAGTCAGGTGCGGCGTGCCGAACGGCTAGTAAAAGGTTGAAGTTGTATTTGGGATCAAGTCAAGTTAAATACAATCCAACTTCGATTGAATCGTGAAGACGAAGACATAAGTGTCTTCATTGAGTTCGTGTGTATTCGGTAAAATAGTGAGTTCTTAATGCTTCAATCGCGGTGGGATCGTATATAAAAATGGGGTATTTTTGTCCAGTTGTTGACTTCGCACGACTTCTAAAAAAAAGCACGAACATACGTAAGGTCCTTGATCCACTATACTCTCTCTGCCTCGCCAAATTGACCCTGGCGCTTCTTCCTATAAACTAAGGAACGGAAAATGTACATGGACGCACCTAAGGTCACTTCATCACCTTTTCCTTTATTTTTGGACTTGCAGCGTAGCCGCGGCTTCGGTTTCATTACGTTTGCCGAACCCGGCAGCGTCGACAAAGTACTGAAGTGTCCAATTCATACGTTGGACGGAAAGAAGATAGATCCGAAACATGCCACCCCGAAAAATCGTGCAAAGCAGGCGAACAGGACGAAAAAGATCTTCGTTGGCGGTGTGAGCCAGGACACGAGTAGCGATGAGGTCAAGGCTTACTTCAATCAGTTTGGCAAAGTTGAGGAAACAGTTATGCTGATGGATCAACAGACGAAACGTCATCGTGGCTTCGGGTTCGTCACGTTCGAGAACGAGGATGTCGTCGACAGGGTCTGCGAGATTCACTTTCACACGATCAAGAATAAAAAAGTCGAGTGCAAAAAAGCCCAACCAAAGGAATCAGTACAGCAAGGTGCTTTGGCCCTTGGCAAGAGGGTCGTTCTTGGAGCTTTGGGCGTTCGCCTGGCACCCCAGCCACCTCTCCAGGTCGCCACGGCCTCGCAGATTGTTGCAGCACAAGCCCAGGCTCATGTTCAAGCAGCCGCAGCTGCGGCCGCCGCCGCACAGGTCCAGAACGCCGTTGCCGGTTACGGAAAACTATTCGCCAGCAGTTATCCTGCTCTGTCGGCGTATAGATATGCTCCATACCCAATACCCGCAGCAGCTGTTGCTGCAGCCGCGGCTGCTGCTCCTCAATCGACACCGGCTCCGCCGACCGCTGCAACTGCCGGAGGACCACCGGCAGCATCAGCACCGGGTAATCCTTACCAGGGTTACTCTCTCACAAACGTTGACATGTCGAGCTTCCAGGGTGTTGACTGGGGGTCCATGTATGGAATGGGCATGTACGTTTAAGCGTAAGAAATTGGCTTTAAAAATGTAACTGCGAAACTATAAGAAGACGAAGAAGAAGAAGAAAAAGAAGAAGAAGAGGATAACGAACAAGATGAGAAGACGAGAAGATGCAAGGACTACAGCCGGCATGAATGTTTTCACATCCAACGATATTCGAAGAAGTGAAACGGCAGTGAAGAACGAGGGATCGAGAAGGCGTCCGTGCGTTTGGTTTTAAGCAACAGCGAAGATAAACGGAAGCAAGCATGATTGTACGACACGTTCTGTGCAATTAGAGTACGACGTGATTCACGATACGCGTTTTCGTATCCAATATCTGATACTCTCTCTTTCCCGAACCCTCGTGTGTTCGTTTAAACAAACTCGGCGGATATGTAGTCGAGAGAAATATGGTTATACCGCTGACTAGATTCAGGACCAATCGGGCCGTCGAGTAACACCTGTATACCATAATAATGTATAGCGTAATGTTCGTGAAAGGGAGAGATGTAAATGTGCCATAATGGACGCATAGTAATGAGGTATAGCTTGTAAAAAATACTTTAAGAACAAGAAGGGTGGAATGGATACTATATAGAGACTGAATGAACAAATTGGCACAGAGATTCGAATCGATTCAATATGGAAAACAATTACGATTTCAATAAAACAAAGATGCATCGTTAACTATGAATCAAGAATTCAATATGCAAAAAGACTAATAGCGGAAATGTAAAGTAAGAAACGCGAGGTTGAAATTTTCTTTTTGTTTTTTATTCTGAAAAATCATTTAAAAAATTTGTTCTAAACAACCATCGCACATCATACGTTTCATGCTCATACTCTGTATTCTTTTCCATTCTTTAATATTATCGCTTTTTTGCATTCATTTAACACATTTTACGAAGGTTCCCCAACGTATAGTACATTACAATAACGTTGCGCCCACTTAATATATTAAGTGTTTCGGTTGTCCGTGGTTGACAATCTTTATATCATCTATGATCTTCAATGGCCGCCACCACCATCATCATCATCATCATCATCATCATCATTATTATTATTATTATTGTTGTTGTTGTTGTTATCCTCATTATTATTATTTGAATAATAATGAAGTAGTTCGCTGACTCTCAGCGTTATTCGGTTCCTAATTTTTTAATTTTTAATTTACCACGGATATACTTCATTTTTTTCTGATATTATCTATTGCTTTCTTTTTATATTTACGACGCCATCACTAAGCCGAAGGTTATAGATGTAACGCTTCTCTTTTATGAAAGGGGCCCTCGAATGATATGAAAGGACAAATTGCGAGCACTGATATTCTTAATTGATAACTATTGAAGGCGTCGCGTTAAAACGATAGAATTTAGAGAAACCTCGAATGATGTCGAAATGGAAGGTGACAGGGAAAGTATAGCTAATGAATAAACATAATTAAGAAGTATGTGGCAGTAAAGAGTAAAAGTAATTGAGAAGCAATACTCTTGGCGAGAGCCGGCCGGACGCGCATGGAAGAATAACGTCGCCAATCATGATACGGGTCTGTCACTGGCTTCCAGTATGTCGAGATAGTTCCCCAGTCAACCAGTTCCTCGCTCCTTTGTACGTATTTCCGAAGCCGATCAGGGAGATAAAAAATTCAGGGGAAAATGAGATTGACAAAACTTAAAAGACTAGACAGACGTTGCAGCTAATGCAATTGCTTGCAGCTACATAATTTAGAGGTAACAAGGGATTCCTTACTTCGAAAAACCTTTCCGAGGCTATGGGTGGTCAATACTTAACGTCTAAGTAGCATTAACAACATCCATATATTTTTTTTCTAGTAACATAAAAGACAATATTTCTCAGCTCTCCATCATGTGAGGGATTTAGAGGTTTTAGCGTTAGAGAAATCGAACGAAAAAGGATAAAAAATATTTTAAAAATATTTTAAAAAAATGTAAGAAGCGATTTCTACAACAACGCGTTAGTAAATGTGAAGACAAAGCGACGCCGTTACCGGTTAATAAAAAGCAACAGAAATGAGAGGAATAGAAAATTCACTAGTGTGCTTCGTTGTGAACTCTGTGATTCCTTGAACGACGAAACGGGTTGTCGGTTACTGATTGTGCATGTGTCAATCTACTTAAAATAGCTACCCATTACTTAAGAATACTCGATAGATACTTAAGCGACACTGCGGTGATGAAAGAGAGAATGACAAAAAGAAGAAAGAAATTCGAATGAGAAAAAAGGAGACAGATAAATTTTGAGATAAGCTCAATAAATCTGAATGGCAGAGTAAAGCTTTGGAATGCGCCGGACAACGAAAAATTGGTACTCGTTGCTCGGAACTCTTTTGTGCTTTTTGAACGTTATCTACTTTTGGTCGCGACTGACGAGCTTCGTACTTAAATGTAATCATTTTTTTCTTTCAACGAAAATAATCGGTGGATGTAGAATTGTTTAAAGAGCACGAACGGATTCCTATGCGATGAGCAAAAAGAATGTGAGAAAATTTGAGCAATAAGCGATCACTAAACTTGACGTATCGATTAAACATACGATGCGCTCACCATATAAAACTACATACATTACATACACACATATATATTACACATATATGTACGTGGTATACATAAATTACTAATAATGATAATAATTTAATCGTTTACTGCTTAGTGGGACAAGGGAAGGCATGAACATGAGACGAGACGTGAGAAAGAGTCTAAAGAAAAAAGGAAAAAACAAACAACAAAATGAATTGGCGACCTCAATAAGGTACGGGATAAAACGCATTTATCCTTCTCGATAAGTAATATCTCTAGTGATAAATAAAAAAGCGGATTAATACAACGTGAGAGTGATATATACAATATATATAGGCAATAATAATAATAATAATAATAATAATAATAATAATAATAATAATAATAATAATAATAATAATAATAATAATAATAATAATAATAATAATAATAATAATAATAATAATAACAATAATAATTACGATATAAACCCGTTGACTCGAGGACAAGGCAAAGATATGACGGATCTATACAAATTCGCGAAGCCTCGAGTATTCTTAAGTTATAATAATACCATAATAAATTGTAATTGTCATACGATACGTATGTACGATCTCACGCCATTACGAGCAATATTGAGAGGAGAAAGCGAGATCGCACTTACCAATAAGGGTCTCTTTTGTGTTCTTTCTCGCTTTTCTGTCTCGCACTTTTTTTGTTAATACAAACGGCACACTAATCATCGATTAACGCTCATCCATTAATTACTCTACTATAACAATTCTACCGCGATTGAGGCCCGGAAAACATTTATACTACATTACAACTCTACCATAATGCAACACTATCTGATTATGACTCTACCATGAGAAAACTCTGCGGCGATGCTAATGGTCAAAAAGTTGTCTCGTCGTATAAGGGTTACAATCCGGTAGAGTTGTAATGTGGCAGAGATGCTATCCGAAATAAAATCGCATAAAGTTAGTAGATAGAGATAGTTTGTTTTCGTAGAGCATTTAATGGTAGAGAATAAATGTATCAAACAAACTTTCCGATTCGGAGAATTTCAGACATTCCCCTGTAATATATTACGTAATATTTAACAGAAAATGAAATAAAATCGAGTATGTGTTCCGAGTGGTACATACCGTGGTTTTGAATATCCACAGAGGAAGCGTGGCTATTAAAGCATCATAAAAAAGGAATGAGAAGAGCGAGAAAGAAGATAGGGTAATAGTAAGACAGACGAGCAAGCAAAAAAATGAGAGGGGTGATGATGTGTGTGTGTGTGTGTGTGTGGTGAACAATTATCGTCAGGGTGAGCTGGGTGGAGCTGTGCACACTTCGCAAGAAATTGTGGACCGAAGTAACAAATACTTGGACATGGGCCGTACGAATCGCAATGGATTAAATTGTTTCATTTCTTGGATTAAGTGTATGTAAGGATTCTCCAGTCACTTTTTAATTTGAACGGTAAAAATCGAACAGTATCTATAAATGGAAGCATGTCGCTTGAAGAATGTCGCTTGTAGAAAGCATGTTAAGAATTAGTGAACCTGCGTCCTGAACATGCTGCGATACAGCACGCGTGCGTGCAGTGCAAAAATTGTGGATACAGGCCGTTGCACTCGATAATTCCTTTATTAGTACTTGTCTAAAGCGCCATATACATGACAGAGAACTACATTTAACGATTTTTTGCAATACGTGAATGGGGGGGGGTCTGTTCGTAGAACAATTGAGAGTGGCCCATGGTAACTCGAACTTGCTTATCGACGATATCATGGACTCTCGAGATTGATGGAGAACAGTTGTCAACCGATTTAAGAATCGTGAAAATAAATTTATCACACCTTTGACACTCGAGAACAAAATTAGTAGCCGAATAAGGGCCGGGTCAAGTTCCCGTATGATTCGACATTCGTGGGGCCTATCCAGCGATTCGAGACAACGGACACTAAAGAATGATGTATGACAGGGTACGAATGCGTTACATACTTTTATTTAATTTCTTATTGTTGAGGTGTTACTAACAAGAACAGACAATTTGGATCAAATATACACATTACTTGTCCATCTATCGATTCATTCTATTTATCATTTAATTTGCTTTTTTTTCCCATTCTCGTACCTGATATCATCTTCACTCATCATAACACAAACCACCTCCCTTTACATATGATCTTTCATTAGTATTATAGTGATCATTAGTATTATTATTATTATTATAGTTTTCCCTCAATTTTTATCACTTAAATGTCTCAATCATTTGCGAATGTCAAGAATATTGCGTAGCTTAGTTGAATGCTAACAAAACCTATTAGTTGCGTATGATCATTGTTATGTGTTGGACATTTTGAGTGTGCACGCGCGCACGCGCGTGTGTGTGGATGAATGTATGTATATTTTAATATGTGTATTAAGGTGTGCCATTTTTAACCCTTATTTATTTTCGATTTCCACTATGTCCAAGCATAGGTTTACCAAGATTTAAAAAAACTCTCACTTAAGGGGGGCTTAAACAATCCTCAGTGGTGCCGCACTCGACGTTTGTACTCAAGTGATGAGACATAGATTTTTGAGATCGAAAAACATTTCCAGCTAGTAAGATCTCCATTTTTGTTCGATACTGATACAGAAAGTTCCTCTTAAGGCCAATAATAACATATCCCAAAAAAATTTGATCCAATGGAAAAAACGGTTTACAACAGTTTATAAATGGAAAAGGACATACGATGGTCACACGGGCAATTACGCCGATGGCACACCTTTAATTGCGTGGATTTATACGTTGTAATTCTCTGCAGCAGTAATACTAACATATGCATAGTACTATATTCAAATTTGTTCGGCTGTACATGAGGCTCTCTCTCTCCCTCCCTCCCTCCTTCGCACAATTGGTACTCTACCTTTGCAGATAATTACGTCGGGAGAAACGACACTTCTATTGAGTAATATACTTGGCGAATACCTCACGGACCTTTGAACGAATTTGAATATGGTGCCACATAGTGTTATTACTCCTGTAATGAATTACACATGTACATTTTTTTTACTTACTTTAGCACGGTAATATTTTGTGATGTCAAGTATTACAGCTGTTTAGTTTTATGTGTAAAGAGTTTTGTAATGTACAGTTTTCATTTGTTGAACTGAGGATATCTGGCCCATGGAATCGTTGAGGTTAGCTAAAGGTCAACTTCGATTTTTTTTGCCGAACCTATAATGTTTATTACATAAAATTGTAGTCGATTTCGATAGCTTTGAAAACCCCAGAGTTATAGTGCTTTGACGTATCAGAGTTTAGAGGGCTATAATTTTTATGTTTTTTAAGTTACAGGAAATTCTTTTTTGTTGAATTCGTTGCGAAACCAACTACAAGTTCATGTTATCAGCATTATGGGTTCGTTTGAAAAAAATGACGGTAACCTTTAGCTACCATTGACACCTTGATCGATGAAATTATCCATGTGATGATCGTATGACCTCTTTGTAGCCTACAACTTTTGTAGATTTTGCCATCGAATCAGCCATATTTGGGGTATTTTATGATTGCCCTTAAAAGAAACATCTTGTAACGGCATTGAATGAAGATGGTGGTCCCACTAACTGAAAATGTTTTTTTTCGACCTTAGAAAACATAATGGGAAAGGGGATTGCTAACAATTAATTGCAAGAGGTGTATCATGATTTGAGTATAAACGTCAAGTGAGACGTAACTTACAAGGAAGGATAGTTTGGTGTCCCCCTCCGATTTTGATGAAACTCACGTATATTGTAGAGCATCAAAAACTAAAAGACACGTATTTTTTTATCGGCGGAAAAACATTTCTAAGGGGTGAAATCGCCCTTCAAAGTTAGGGGTGATTATGCAGTTTCACCGCTGCAAATGAATTTTTTTCTTCATCTTCACGTGGAATTTTTATTGTCTTCAATGAGGAGTATTGTGGTTTTTGTTTCATTAAAATCGGTTGACGCCTTCTGGGTGAAACTGCACAATCACCCCTCGATATGCCTAACTTTGAAGGGCGATTTCACCCCTTAGAAATGTTTTTCCGCCGATAAAAAAAAATACGTGTCTTTTAGTTTTCGATGCTCCACAACATACGTGAGTTTTATCAAAATTGGAGAGGCACACTAAACTATCCTTCCTTGTTAGACATGACAATTTTTTAAAAGCACAAAACAAAATTTGGGCAGGGCGTGAGTAAAAAAAATTGTATGTCCTTACATTGTATATATATATACAGGGTGTCCCAGCTACATACACCTCATTACGACGGGTTGCATACTCCTAGGAGCGCGCCCAAGCGCGCATCGAGCCGGTAATACAGAGCGTGACGGTATAATCACTCGCGTATCTTTACAAGAGTTTCAGTACAGCGAGTCGTCACGCTGTCAACCGCTTCGCATAATAACCCGAAAAAACGTCATATTTATAAAATATTTTAATTTTAAAATGTGTGTTTAAATGCTTGAAGATTAAAATGTTTATTTGGGTGTTTAAATGTTACAGAACGTTTAAATCTTTGAATATTTAAATGTGTTTAAATTATTGAAGGTTTAAATGGTGAAACGTTGCAGAAACGCAGTACGGATACGTTCTTTTAGTTGTCCTATCTATCAAAAATTATGAATCGACTGCAAATTGTAGTTTGCTATGTTTAAAATTCAGTTTCGGCGAAACGCACATAATCCCGACGTGCGCACGAGTCTAAATTGAATCTTGAAGTTCGAATTTGCATAATTAATGTAATGAATTTAAACATAGCAGACTACAGTTTGCAGTCGATTCATAATTTTGATAGAAAGAACAACTAAAAGAAAGTACCCGTACTGCATTTCTGCAACGTTTCAACATTTAAACCTTCAATAATTTAAACACATAAAAATATTTAAAGATTTAAACGTTCTGTAACATTTAAACGCCCAAATAAACATTTAAAACTTCAAGCATTTAAACACACATTTAAAAATTAAAATATTTTATAAATCTGACGTTTTTTCGGGTTATTATGCGAAGCGGTTGACAGCGTGATGACTCGCTATACTGAAACTTTTGTAAAGATACGCGAGTGATTATACTGACACGCTCTGTATTACCGGCTCGATGCGCGCTTGGGCGCGCTCCTAGGAGTATGCAACCCGTCGTAATGAGGTGTATGTAGCTGGGACACCCTGTACATACATTAGGGTATGCCACTTTAAACTTTTATTTACTCACGCCCTCCCCAACTTTTGTTTTGTGCTTTTAAAAAACTGTCGGAGGAAGGGGTGGGGGGTATGGAAAATGTTTAAGTTACCCCTCACTTGACGTTTATACTCGAATCATGATGCACCTCTTGCAATTAATTGCTAGCAATCCCCTTTCCTGTAATGTTTTCTGAGGTCGAAAAAAACATTATATATATAAATAATGTTTTTCAACCTAATATATATATATATATATATTAGGTTAAATGAAAATAATAATATATATATATTAGGTGAAGCATGCTGTGTGATAACAGCTCATTGTTACGTTTTCTCTAGTTCATGTCATCCTATCATCCAATCATACTGTTCTCTCTTTTACTTTCGATGCATAACAGTGTTATTTCTGACAAAAGTAGTACTGACTTATCTTCCTATGTCAGATCAATTGCTCTCTCCTCCCTCTCCTTCTTTCGCTCATTCCAATGCAGAACCTCGTTAACTTTGTATTTATTAGTGAGCCACCACGGCACGCAGGTCCCGCCTTGCGTTCACACCCTCAACGATTTTCCAAGCGATAGCTCACTTCTCGAACGCGACAGTAATTCGCGTGAAAAGAGCGGAAATGAAAGTGTTGATTGTCAATAAATTAACGCAGAATGAGGATGTATGTGTGCGATATGAGAGAGGACGAGAGCGATAATAAAAGCAAAGGTTCATGTTTCCTAAACAAAGTAAAGAAATATCGCTACGTAACCGCTTTCTCTGGACGGATACCACGTTTTACTACAATCCAACTTGATATACAACCTCTTCTCATCTATGTATTTAACCATTTTTTTCTTCATTACCCTCATCACGATACCCGATACGGTACAACGAAGAGAGAAAAAAAGAATGAATATACAGGAAGAAGAAGAAAAGCATCATCACCATGGTAATACTTTATTATAATTGATACTTGAGACGTATTACTTTTATTAATATTATTACTATTAACACTACTTCTATTATTATTATTATTATTATTATTATTATTATTATTATTATTATTATTATTATTATTATTATTATTATTATTATTATATCATAGCTGAGTATTATAATTGGCAGTGAGACGCGAAAAAAAACACAGACAAAACATAAAATACACAGAAAGTGGTTTTGCATGAAAATTAACACATACGAAAACGCATTAATCATAACGACGGTTTGAGAGTGCATGTTACTCATAGAAAAACTGGAATGCTCACAAACAATATATACACAAACCATACAAGTACGAAATAGGAAATAAGACGACGATATAAATAGGTAAGACAAAGGCAAAAGCCAATAATACGTAATTGAAGGATATTAAAGACGTTTAAGATCGAAATATGTTAACAACGCACCATCCTTAGCGAAAATTCCCATTTTCAAATATACCGTATACTTGATATGAGTAGGAACACACATGAATGTTCGTAGTCGTAGAAAAAAAATATACTCGTGTGTGCCTTAGTGAATTACATAGTGGGGAGATTATTATTGTTAACGTTTTATACGAAAGTTGTTCGATCGTCAACAATGATTTTTCTGGTAATTTTTCATTGTTTCTATTGTTACCAGGGGTATTGATGGCGTCTCTGAGATAAACTGTGGATTTGCTTCCTAGTAGAATCCTAAATTTCAAATCGTTACGTTAGTCTTTCGCCACAGAGGGGTTTAATGTACAATCTAAGGACGTCGAGCTAACTTTTTCGAGCCGTATTTATTGGAATCTAGAATCTGTAAATATCTGTTAATACCTTCCAAACATGTCAGTTCTATTTATCTATGATTCCTGTTTATTGCAAAAACGGGCATATAATTTTCTTGAAAAGAATATATTTAACCTGTAATAATTATGTTCATTTTTTCAGGAAACGGATTATCTAAACATATTTTTTACTACGGCCAACCGCTTTCGAATTATGATTTTTTTAAATTCGTACTAAAATAATGAAGTAAAACCGGTGGTGAGTCTTGGTACTATATAATGCTGTTGGTGAGAGTGAGAAGAGATCATCTGCTATCGGGCTGTTTTGTATATTCTATAAAATCACACTGCAAATATTTTCTTCATGAAAATTAATACACTTGTATGGAAAGCTTTTATACATAAAGAGGAAAATGAAATTTCATATACGTGGTTTATATATAAAAAACTTCCTATATAAGTATATTCATCTACCAAATATTTTTAACCGTTCAGGGCATTATCGTTTTGAGCTCTTATTTTAGTATCAGATTCTATCTGATACCAAAGAAAAAAATTCTTCTTCATATACCATTGTTATTTCATTATTGAATAAAAAATCACAACGTGGCGTCTATTCATGCAACTGTGTGTTATCTGATGGGCCAATAGTATAAAACTAACTTCAAGCGAAGCTCCTTGACTTCGTCCACATATTGAATAGCAAAACATTCTGAAACCTGTACTTTATAAAATTAACCAAATATTTAAAAAATTGTTTCATTTTCAAGAAAAACCGAATGAAAACTACAGGTTTTAAACATACTAATAATCATTTTCGGAGTCTAGAGGTAATAAATGGGTTTCAGCAAGCTCAACTAGATGATTCCGGAATGCATACTCAACGTGTTCATGTCGCACTTAATTGTGATGACGGAAAAAAGTGACAAAAGTACTGCATTCAATTGGTATTTGATTAGATAACTTGTTTCATATTGAATATCTTTCGTACGAAATATTTCCCCGAACAAGCGACGGGGTATAAGAGTCGAAAGGACTAAGCATGTATCGAATCACACAGCGTGTGACCCGAATCGCGCACGCGATCCTATGATAATACGGAGATTGAAGTTAACGTAGACACTGCTCTCTCGGTCGAGCGTTGGTCCACTTTCTCTAGGGTGTATACGATTGATCGCGTGCGCCCAATAGTTTGAAGCTTTGTATTCGCATTAAAGCGTGGCATATTGCAAAGGGAATCGGTGCAGAGCGTAATTGACATCCAACTATTGTCCGGCAGGCTCCCGCTCGCAGACAGGTTACAGTAAAACCTAATGAGCGTCCCCGTTTACCGCTTGTAAAGGGTGTCCCAGCAAGAGCGCCGGATTTAAATTTGCCGCCATTTTGTTAATACGAGTTGTACGGTGATTTTTTTTTACATTTGTCACGTACAGACTACGCGATTTAAGAATATGGAGAAGTATTCAAACCAACAACGTTTAATTATTGTAAAAACACATTACAAAAATGGTGAAAGTTTTGCGAAAACAGTTCGCCAATTACGTCAAGTTTTTGGTCGCAATAATGCGCCAAATGATACGACAGTGAGGCGTTTAATTACAAAATTTGAGACGAAATTTACGCTAATGGATCAGAAGATCATTGTTCGTCGTCGTCCTTGTCGGTCACTCGAAAATATAGCCACAGTAACGGAATCTGTGGCCGAGAATCCAGGAACTTCCATTCGGCATTGTGGTCAACAATTAAACATTTCCAGTAGCACTATGGAACGAATTTTGGTAAAAAATCTGCATTTGCACGCGTACAAGGTTCAATTGGTGCAAGAAATCAAGCCAAGGGACCATGCGCAGCGCCGTGAATTTGCTGATTGGGTGTTGGAACATCATCAAATTAATGCGGATTGTTGACCACGATACCGAATGGAAGTTCCTGGATTCTCGGCCACAGATTCCGTTACTGTGGCTATATTTTCGAGTGACCGACAAGGACGACGACGAACAATGATCTTCTGATCCATTAGCGTAAATTTCGTCTCAAATTTTGTAATTAAACGCCTCACTGTCGTATCATTTGGCGCATTATTGCGACCAAAAACTTGACGTAATTGGCGAACTGTTTTCGCAAAACTTTCACCATTTTTGTAATGTGTTTTTACAATAATTAAACGTTGTTGGTTTGAATACTTCTCCATATTCTTAAATCGCGTAGTCTGTACGTGACAAATGTAAAAAAAAATCAACGTACAACTCGTATTAACAAAATGGCGGCAAATTAAAATCCGGCGCTCTTGCTGGCACACCCTTTATAAATCAAGCCAGCACAGTCCTCTGCAATTGTACAGTTGGTTTTAATCGTTCATATGCTTTTTGGCAGACTGCGGAAAAGTTATTCATTCCAGGTAATCAATCAGTACTTCTGTCTCTCTCTCTCTTTCTCTTTCTCTCTCATTTTCGGAACTTGTAACCCTAGAGACTCAAACCCATTACGCAATGAAACTTTTACACGCATTTTGAAATGTTCCCAAGAGGGTTCGCAACATTTCGAAAAATGTCATTGCTCCTAGATACAGTTAGTACGAAAAAGGCGTATGCAACAAGTCATGAGGCCTTGGATTACATATATTTACTCTGAGGATAGTTGCCCATAGATTGTAATTTTTTTTGTGTATAACAGTGGGTACCGTTATTATGGTGTTAAAAAAAAACAAATGTAACAATTAATATAACAGCTACATTGAAATGATTAATTGTGACCCAAAGTTCGTCATGGTTTATCGTACCCTATTGCCATTGGGCCAATTCATTGTCTGCTTCGGCTTTCATGGGATGGCTTCTCGGGCCATATTCCGTGCCTTGACGTAACAAAGGCGATATAATTGATCAATTCAACGTGTGCGCATGGAAAGTCTCTGTATCTATCGCTAGTCAAAACCTTACGGAATAGGGCCTCAAGTACTTGTCAAGAGAAAATTGTACGCGAATGTGTCAGCAGAAGCGCGCTAATACGTACGTTCCATACTGAACATTCAATGCAAGGGAATACTGAACATCGAAATCCGAGACTATAGCGTATCAAGAATATTTCTCAATACGGTCTGCTTTACGTGAAGGGGTTTCACGAACTTCCGGCAACGTACCGATGTGCACTTTTGGTCATAAATGGTATTACGAGTATTCCTTAATGTTGTAACGCTTCATGTACATGTTGAAATGCAGACGCACGTTATTGAACACGTATGTAAGATGCAAGATGTTATGGATACGAGACACAGATGCGGACCGAAAAACATCAGCAAAAACATCACACGTCACTTACACAACTGACACTGTGCCCATATAACCGACACATAAACTTAGGTTGATGCCTAGTGGAATTGCCAGTAAAGTAGACGTTTAAAACTGGTAGATAACATCTTTGTGTATTATCCTTGTATGTATGTAGTTTAACCTATATATATACACATATATATATTAAAACTCGTTTAAAAACTATATTTAAAACTGGTAGTTAACATCTTTGTGTGTATATATTGTAATATTATTTCTTTTTGCATTATTCCACGATGATTTCGTATATATGTGTTTGTTTTTATATTAATCTGGGGCTCGAGAGGAATGAACAACACGAAAGAATCGAAGCTTGGACTAGCGATTACGTACTCAATATTTAATTATAATAAGCGACAAATTTCTCGATATAAATTTGTGATTCAAAAAAAATATTCAAACAAATATCACAATAAATATTACATTATAGGACAACATTAAAGATTCGATAACCAAAGTATTTGATCACGCGAGACATTTCTGAAATACATCAGTACCATGTAGAATGTTCCATGAATTTTCATATAAAATATAAATATAAATATAAATTGATAAATTCTTATGCATACTATCGTATTCGTAGGACACAAAATATCTATAATTACAGGTATAAATATAACATGAAATAACGTCGAGACTTATCTCCTTCAATCCGGAAAGTTGTTGATGTGAGCACAATATCTTAATTGCGCGGGGGGGGGGGGGGGGGTGGAATCTCCAATGCTTTCGCTGCTGTGTATGTCGGCCAACCGCCTCGGCTGTCCAACCACTGATAGAGCCCGTGGCCAATGTCTGGACGAAGCGTCTTTTCCTTCGGACTTTGATCTTTCAGAAGTCCTCGAGATGATGGACGACGAGATTCCCGGAGCGAAGGGGTTACGTTGCAGTTGCAGGTACAAACGCATCGATGAACTTCTTTACCGGGTGAAATTAGTGTTGATCCCGGTAAATGATTTCCATAAATTGGACTGCGGCCGATTTTTTATATATATGTAGAATGTCTCAGACAACGTATGGCGGACGTCTTCTTCGGAGTAATGAAATTTGCCGTTTTTTGATGATGCACTAACGCAGGAGATCGCGATATATATATATATATATATATAAATATAGATATAGAGAGAGGTTTTACGACAAACAAAAATATGTGATAGATCTAATTCAGAGTATAGGTGCGACTCCGGTGATAGATTAGAGCGGGTTGTTCGCTCGGCTGCTTCGCAGCGACTCACTATCTTCTCTCTAATGACTAAGTACGTTACAATATTATTCGATACGTTTGAACGTCGTACGGTACATGTACGGGGTCGACACGGGTATCGGAATGGATGAACTATTGTGAGCCGATTCGCTACATATATCCCCCTTAATTTGGAAGATCGGTGATACATGCATTGGCGATGATACAAATTACAAAATCATAACCCATACAGAGCTCATGGATGTCATATCCCATTCTAAATCGAATCTGCAACAAGATTAAAGGCATTATAGGTGGCAATGATATTATGTTAGGCGGGCTCATAATATTTACGGAGGCTCGTACGGTTATAAATTCCTTTAATGACGTTAGGTGAATCTTTGTCCACTAATTCATATGGATTTTTGCCATAAATTTTGGAGATCCGATAGGGACTATAATATAAATGAAAGAACTTCGAGGTAACATGATCGATAGCGCTAGAGGGATATGGTACGCGAAGCAAGACGAGGTCATTTATTTCGAGTGTGACTGTTGAAATGCGCTTTTGCGAACGAAGCCGCTGTTCATAATGCAATTTAATCCTTTCATTAGCTATTATTATTTTGTTTTCATGCGAAATTTCATTGTTTGCGGGGAACGACACTAGACGTTCTATCTCTTCGGCAGGTGACTTCCCATGATGCAATTCGTATGGAGTGAATCCCGTACTAAGATGAGTCGTTATGTTCAAGAGAAACTCCATACGCGGGACGTGTCGGGCCCAGCTACTATGTGCATCGTAACAGAAGGTGCGGAATAATCGTCCAAGCTCTCGCATGACTCGCTCAGTTGGATTGCTCTGAGGATGTCGTATAGAGCAAAAGCGCACCTTAATATTGGGTTTTGCGAGTTCTTCTTTCCAGCGAGGCGACGTGAACTGAGTGCCATTGTCTGCAAGAATAGTTATTGGCTTCCCAATATCAGGGATGTACTGGTTTACGATCTTGTGCAGTACCGTTCGTGTAGTAGCATTCTTGATCGGGTAGAGCTTCACATATTTTGTAAAGGCATCCAGCATGACGAATAAGTATTGCACGCCCCCGACCGACCGAGGGAGAGGTCCATAAAAGTCGACCGTAATGAGTTCTCCTGGTTTTTTCGAAGCAACTAGTTGGTATGGTCCTTCCATGGAATAATTGAGACTTTTGATACGCTGACATAAGTCACAGGAGCGAATAAAGCGCTGTACCTGCTTGTTGATCCTGTTCCAATGGAAATATCGACGTATGTGAGCGATAGTTTTGGCGGTTCCCGGATGACCAAGTTTTTCATGGATGTGACTGATAATTTTATCCGTCAAAGCGTTAGGAAGAATGAGGAGCCAACGATCGTCGTGCTGGTAATACCGAAATAGTATATCATTATGGAGGGTGTAGATATCTGTCATCTCCCCGCTCTTCACACGTAACCGGAGTTTATTGCAGTCCTTATCTTTCGATTGTAGGATACGGATCATTTTTAAATCATCACGTATTTCCGGAGATAATTTATTAAAAGTTGGTGATAGCTTTATGACTGACACGATCGAGTTTTTATCCATTAGGTCTAACGGAATGCTCGATAAGATGAAAGAAATCGTAAGAGTTGGGGTATCCTCTTGCTCAAAGGTCCCTGCCGGATTTCGGCTAAAGAAGTCAGCTACTACGTTGTCACGTCCCAAACAGTACTTAACGGTGAAGGTATATCGAGATAGAGCGAAGCACCATCGACGAAGTCGTGGAGTGTGGTATTGAGTTGAGTTCAAAGAACTCAAACCTTTATGATCCGTGATTATCTCGAAATCGCGACCCATTAGATACGTGTGACATTGTATTACGGCATAAACAATCGCTAGCAATTCTTTTTCGGTTGTGCTATAATGGAGTTCGGCTTGGTTTAAACATCTACTAACCAGTGTGATGACACATTGGTCACCATCATCATTAGTTTGAAAGAGAACTCCACTGATCCCCCTATCCGAAGCGTCGGTTTGCAGTTGGAATTGCTTCCCTGGAATAACATGGCGAAGCTGGATTGCCTGTACGAAATTTTTCTTCAAAGCTTTAAATGCAGCGCGATGTTCGCTAGTCCACGTCCAGACGCTCTTACCTTTCAATAAGGGTCTGAAGGGATTTATATAACACGCATGCTTGTAACTAAACTGCCTATAATAATTGCAGATGCCCAGGAATTTCTGCAATTGTTTTTGATTGTTTGGTTCATCGAAGTTTTTTATGATGTCCAATTTACCCGGGAGGGGACGAATACCTTTAATGGTTAATTCGTAGCCTAAAAATTCGACCGTTTGCCGGCAAAAGTATGATTTGTCGAGCCGAAGCGTAAAGTTGTTACTTTGCAGGCGTGAAAAGATTGCATTCAAATGACTGAGGTGATCATTGAAAGATACCGACGTGATTAGCAAATTACCGATATAGATCGTAAGAAACTCCTCGTACGACCTATTAAAAACATGGCTAATAGCCCTAATAAAGCCGCTCCCAGCCGTCTTCAACCCAAATGGGATTCGACAAAACTAATAAAGCGTGGACCCGTACAAAAAAGCTGTATACGGGCGTGACGACTTTTCTAGAGGTATTTGCCAATAACCATTTGCTAAATCTGATGTTGACATATAGTTCGTCCCATGGTATCGTTGAACTAATTCACTGATCAGTGGTGGTGATTCGTTATCCGCGTCAATAATTTGGTTAATGAACCGTGCGTCTAGGCAGATTCGTAGCCTTCCATCTTTCTTCTGTACAATTCGTAGAGGATTACAATAGGGACTTTGCGATCGTTCGATGATTCCGTGTTGTAACATATCATCGAGCTCTGCTTCCACTGCTTTCCGTAATACCTGTGGGACCGGATACGATCTTCGTACCACAGTTTTAGGAGTTGTTAAGTTTATTTGGTGTTCATACGACCCTGCTGCTGTAGTCTTTGAAGAAAATAACGGTTTATACCGACACAACAACAATTTCAGAGCAGATTGTTGGTCCTCTGATAACCCAGCGAGAGATTGTACCAAGTTGTGTACGTCGTCAAAGAAATTTTCATCTTATCCTTCCGTATAGAGTCGGCATGACCGGTATGTCTCCAGATCATCCTCCGACACTAATCCTGCAAGATCATTCATGGACAATACTTCGCATGTCATTTCAATTTCGGGAGTGAGTGATTTCCATTCAATCCTTTTTTTAATTGATTCGCACGATGGCCTTTTATGTACATTGACAGGGGTCATAAATAAACAATTTAAATCGACTATTTCACTGAAATCCATTTCGCTAACCTTAAACGCAGGATGTGGAATTATCAGATGACCTTCGGATTGAATCGTATCTTTGTTAACGTGACCATTCGAAGTGTCGACCTGTACGAGAACGTCATCTGACTGAGATTTATTCGGAAATTCTAAACCAATTAGGTCTGGGTGGATGGCAGAATGGAGAGAATACCGATCTTCGCAACTGTCGTACCCGTTCTGTTCAGTAGTTAAATTGATCAACTGATCGGTGTGCTCATCACGTGAGTATTGGTTATCAGGCGGAGCTTGATTGAAAGACTTTTCATGATTCAGCATCCCTTCAAAACATCCCCCTGCTAGCGACCGGTTTAATTGATCGTTAATTGGCATTTTCTCTTGTGGTTGAGAATGATCACAAGCTTGAAGAGATTCGTGTATAGAAATAACATGGATATGTGTTACGTCACCCTCTTTTGACGAAACCAACGTTTCTGGACAGGCGGTTCCAAAACAGACTAAATCTTCAGGCACAATGTAATTATGAATAGTAAAGGTCAGATTATCATAATTTAAAATCGCCCTATTGCGATGTAACCAATCATTCCCAATAATCATATTTTGTGACAAATACGGAATTATAAGAAACGTAGCTTCTAGCTTACACTGGCCGCACACAGTCTCAAGAAACACTTGTTTCTTGACTTGCGTGGGCTTTTTGCCTATGGCAGTGGTAATCACCATATTAGTGACAGGCAACTCGATAACTTAAAAATGTTTACGAATATAATCGTAATACAATTCTGATACACAGGTGATCTGACTTCCTGAATCTATTAATGCCGCTATAGGAATACCAAAAATACTAAACATGACTTGTGGACATTTACGAAAACGAATTGTCTCATAAGTAGTGTTAGGTACCTCTCGAATTTCTTTTACCAAGTCCTCGAACACATCAAACGGGTGTCAGGGCGTCGGTGGACCTGTACCCAACGCACCCACTATCCGTTTAAATTACTTAAATTGTCCCGTATCGTATTATTGACGATGGGTGGTGGAGGCGACGAGAAGAGCGGACCGGGTGACTGGGGTTGAGGTGTTGGTACTACAGCCAACCTCTCGTGCACCTGAGAATAGTTAGGCATCGGGACATATTCAGTATACCCCATATTAATATTGGAAACGTTGGACCGGTTATTCGGCGGCGGATGCGACCAATTAGGACTGTTATTTGGTGTACTGCTCCTACGTGGATATTGTGAATGATTCGAATTCGTATTACCATAATTATTGGAATGATTTGGATAGCGATGAGCATTACGACCGTTGTCATTACTACTAGCGCTATTGACGTTGCTTTTTCGAACTCTCTCACGTTCGTCATTATTCAAATCTAACTGGGACAATGCTGTAGATATCAACTCTGTCTGCCGAAAATCAACAGTAACGAGAGCATCCCTTATACGAATGAGGAATTGCTGGATTACTGTATAATTGACCTCGTATGGATCCAGAGGAGGGCTAAAGTGTTGTGCCTCCGTAATTTGCTGGTTAAAGTACGTCGACATCGACTCTGAAGACGATGTATATCGACGCGCAGCCCATTGGCTTTTGATACGTACACGTATAGGAATCGAAGAAAATTCATTTAAAAAAATAGTTTTAAAATAGTTATATGTATGACACGCATGTTTGTTTGCGTTATACCAACTCCTAGCTCGACCCTCTAAAGCACTTTCAATGATTAATAATCGTGTCGCATCATCGTCAACCCGTTTAACCAGAAAATATTTTTCTAAATGCTCCAAAAAATCTTTTGGGTGAGATTGTAAATCATTTTCGAATTTAGGAGTACGTACATCTATTTTGACCGTCCGTAAACTTTGTATGAGGCCGTCTAACATACCTGGTCTTTCGTTGTTCTGTTGCACGAAGCGCACATTCTGATCATGATAGGCTCTTGGAGAGTGTTGATTAGAATTTGCTCGTAACTGTGCAATTTCTTCTTGTTGTTCGACCAACTGAGTTCGCATTCGTTGTAACTCAGCCATAATCGCTGCACCGTTTATGCCCTGAATCTCATTCCGAGTTCGTTCGAGTTCAGCTCGCTGCTGCGCTATACGATCAGCTTCCTCAAGCATACGTGCACGCTCCTCATCGATATCCTGATAGGTAGCCATTCCTAAAGATTCATTTAAATTAGTACGTATATCGTCGAGTTGTACTTCTTGAGGATTGCGCCTCGTATTTCGTCTAACCGTATTTATTTTCGGGGTCACAAGGTCTCTACTAGGTGTTTTTGACCTACGAGTATTCGGGCTATGCCGGAGCGGCATTAGAATAAAATAATAATAATAATAATAACAATAATGATTATATAATAATTATTATTAAAAGAATACCAATAATTATTATTCTGTTATTATATTCACATTACTTATTTTAATTTATATATTTTCTTAAACAATTCCAGTCCAGGGTTCGAGTCTACAACCAATATTCGAGTTTATATTCTTTCGAGTCCCTGTTCGGGCGCCAATTTGTAATATTATTTCTTTTTGCATTATTGCACGATGATTTCGTATATATGTGTTTGTTTTTATATTAATCTGGGGCTCGAGAGGAATGAACAACACGAAAGAATCGAAGCTTGGACTAGCGATTACGTACTCAATATTTAATTATAATAAGCGACAAATTTCTCGATATAAATTTGTGATTCAAAAAAAATATTCAAACAAATATCACAATAAATATTACATTATAGGACAACATTAAAGATTCGATAACCAAAGTATTTGATCACGCGAGACATTTCTGAAATACATCAGTACCATGTAGAATGTTCCATGAATTTTCATATAAAATATAAATATAAATATAAATTGATAAATTCTTATGCATACTATCGTATTCGTAGGACACAAAATATCTATAATTACAGGTATAAATATAACATGAAATAACGTCGAGACTTATCTCCTTCAATCCGGAAAGTTGTTGATGTGAGCACAATATCTTAATTGCGCGGGGGGGGGGGGGGTGGAATCTCCAATGCTTTCGCTGCTGTGTATGTCGGCCAACCGCCTCGGCTGTCCAACCACTGATAGAGCCCGTGGCCAATATCTGGACGAAACGTCTTTTCCTTCGGACTTTGATCTTTCAGAAGTCCTCGAGATGATGGACGACGAGATTCCCGGAGCGAAGGGGTTACGTTGCAGTTGCAGGTACAAACGCATCGATGAACTTCTTTACCGGGTGAAATTAGTGTTGATCCCGGTAAATGATTTCCATAAATTGGACTGCGGCCGATTTTTTATATATATGTAGAATGTCTCAGACAACGTATGGCGGACGTCTTCTTCGGAGTAATGAAATTTGCCGTTTTTTGATGATGCACTAACGCAGGAGATCGCGATATATATATATATATAAATATAGATATAGAGAGAGGTTTTACGACAAACAAAAATATGTGATAGATCTAATTCAGAGTATAGGTGCGACTCCGGTGATAGATTAGAGCGGGTTGTTCACTCGGCTGCTTCGCAGCGACTCACTATCTTCTCTCTAATGACTAAGTACGTTACAATATTATTCGATACGTTTGAACGTCGTACGGTACATGTACGGGGTCCACACGGGTATCGGAATGGATGAACTATTGTGAGCCGATTCGCTACAATATATATATATATATATTCACCAGAAACTATGTATATATATACATAATTACATATATATATATATATATACTTTGTAAAGGGTGTCCCAGCAAGAGCGCCGGATTTTAATTTGCCGCCATTTTGTTAATACGAGTTGTACGGTGATTTTTTTTTGACATTTGTCACGTACAGATCACGCGATTTAAGAATATGGAGAAGTATTCAAACCAACAACGTTTAATTATTGTAAAAACACATTACAAAAATGGTGAAAGTTTTGCGAAAACAGTTCGCCAATTACGTCAAGTTTTTGGTCGAAATAATGCGCCAAATGAATCGACAGTGAGGCGTTTAATTACAAAATTTGAGACCAAATTTACGCTGATGGATCAGAAGATCATTGTCCGTCGTCGTCCTTGTCGATCACTCGAAAATATAGCTACAGTAACGGAATCTGTGGCCGAGAATCCAGGAACTTCCATTCGGCATCGTGGTCAACAATCCGCATTAATTTGATAATGTTGCAACACCCAATCAGCAAATTCACGGCGCTGCGCATGATCCCTTGGCTTGATTTCTTGCACCAATTGAACCTTGTACGCGTGCAAATGCAGATCTTTTACCATAATTCGTTCCATAGTGCTACTGGAAATGTTTAATTGTTGACCACGATGCCGAATGGAAGTTCCTGGATTCTCGGACACAGGTTCCGTTACTGTGGCTATATTTTCGAGTGACCGACAAGGACGACGACGAACAATGATCTTCTGATCAATCAGCGTAAATTTGGTATCAAATTTTGTAATTAAACGCCTCACTGTCGATTCATTTGGCGCATAATTGCGACCAAAAACTTGACGTAATTGGCTAACTGTTTTCGCAAAACTTTCACCATTTGTGTAATGTGTTTTTACAATAATTAAACGTTGTTGGTTTGAATACTTCTCCATATTCTTAAATCGCGTGGTCTGTACGTGACAAATGTAAAAAAAATCACCGTACAACTCGTATTAACAAAATGGCGGCAAATTTAAATCCGGCGCTCTTGCTGGGACACCCTTTATATACTATGTACTATGTATACTATGTATATATACAAAGATGTTAGCTACCAGTTTTTAATTTCAACTTTATTGGCAATTTCACACACACATATGTATATAAATATCTGTCACCTTTAGATTTTATTTCCAGTTTCATATTCCTGTAATTATTGATGGCTTTTTTATCACTTGCATCATTTAGATCTAGCCTATCTCGAACCTCTAATATCGCACACATGCGTATATCAGTGATGCATATGGTACGATACTTTGTCCTCGATCACTAAATGACAGACGTATAAATAAATAGTTCACATAAAAATCTCACTGTGAAATCTCTCGGCTACATAAGGCAGCCCTGATCACGCTTTTCACTACCCGCATATAGTCTAGGAATTTCTCTATTGTTTTTATCGCATATACACTCATATTAGTATTTGACTTCGCGAAAATCATGAAAATTGATATGTCTGCTGTATTGGAACTATACTTATGTCCAGCCACGTAATAAAGTGGGTATTCTTATTTCGGCTGTGTCGCAATGTAACTCGTATTTTAGGAACTGTTCAACAAACGTCTAAGCTCTCGTTTTACTAAAGAAATATCTCGTGTAAAAATCGGAGTCATTTTTAAGTGCTAACGTAACGACATTATTAACCTTTCCCAGAAAAAAACACCTTGTGTGTGAGGTTCGTAACGGTTTGAAATGTCAGAATCTGAGTAATTGGTGGGGTCAGATAAATGGTCGACAGGCGTTTCGTCAGTGTCAGAAGCTGATTCTGTATGTATTTTCTGTTTGGATTTGGTATTATTTTAACAACGCTTAATATTTATTTTTATTCTCTTCTTATTCTCTTGAACTGTTTATTTGGAAAGCTTCAATTTTCAATATCAAAGCAGTTTGTATAAATAATTGAGAGATAGCTAAATGCAGTGCCGTTGAAAGGTCAGAATCTGGCCAGTCTACCTTGTCGCGTTTGTTAAGTACTATAATTATTTTTGCTTTTACTTTTTACGTCACCTAAGAGTAATATTGTTTCGGTATTTTTTGGTACCATATCATACCATATTTGCGAGGCCCCCGCCATCTTAGCTGCCGTTCCATAAACGTTGATCGGAGTTTCAACTCTGGTTACCCTATGTTAAAACTAGGTACAAAAAGTTGAACCAGGTTTACACCGCATTAATAGAACATGGCCTTAGATGTTCATTCGTTTTTTTACTTCTTTATTTGGCTTTTTCTGCCATTAGTAGACAAAGTCGATGATTCGTGTCTCAAGCGCGAGGAGTCGGTGGCACAACGGAACTTAGAAACCTGACTCTAGTCGGTCATTTATTAGTTAATTAATATTATGGTCATATCTATGCCTAGTTAATCCTCAGTTGAGGTAGTCATTCCGTATCACGTTTTGATTAGTCGAAATGCTCTGACATTGTCCACCTCTTTAGTCTCTTTGTTATTATTTTTTTTCAATTCTTCGGTTCCCTACGTTCTTCGCCTTACTGAAACCTATGCCCACTTCAAAAATGTATGTCTTGTAATAAGTTATAGCTGGGTTATTCAGCGTTTCCTAGTGTGACCTGAAAGAGTCGAAAGATATCACGTAGTCATCTTAAGAAAAGTCTTTACGTATTCTCATGTATTGCAGACTTCGATTCATTGTATTGACTCTACTTGTTAATTAAAACGTATTAACAAATTATGAGGGACCGCTTGTTAATTGAAACGTTGTTATTCATTAACGGGGATCACTCGTTCATGACAATGGAAAATGCAGTTTTGTTTGTTAACAAAAAATTATATATTTATTCTAAATGAATATTCATTAACTTCCTTTGGAATAAGATACTTGATAACTACTAATGTTGCTAAATCGTATTCGAAAGCAATAGTATGCGTTTCTTGTTCTCTCTGGGGATGCGAATTTATTGGATATGAGAAAAACAGAGCACTTTGACCGATCAAGGAATACATTGAAAATGGGCTGCCTAGACCCAAGCCCTGACGTTATGCTTTCGTACTTACAAACTAGATCGATTCGACAAGGAACGGCAAGAAGAAATGTGTAGAGCATGCGTTAGCTATTTCATAATTTCCAGACCCCTACTTCCTACTTAGACTTCATTCCCCAATATAATATCCTTAGAGAAAAGGTGTTCTGTAATTATTGTATGTCTAAAACAGTTGTGTCTTCATACGCAATATATTCTTTCTCGCGATGCGAAGAATCCAATGGAGACAAAATAAACTCGAGTTCAATGCCTCTCTACGAATACTACTTAAAATGGGTCCAATATGTCCTGCTTCCGCCTCGCGAACACATTTTTATCAATTATCACACGATCCGATATTAGTCAGTGTATTGTTAGCACCATCATCATGGTACTGTGTACATGTGCGTATCCACTAAGAGTCGTATATATCGACGCTGCTTACAAAAAGTAGCACGATTCAAATTTCTTACGAAAACTAACACGTTTCGATATTCGACGCGAAAACTAGCATGTTTCGGCTTCCACGACGAAAACTAGCATGTTTCGGCTTTCGTCTCGAAAACTAGCATGATTCGGCTTCTGCCGCGAAAACTAGCATATTTCGATTTGCATGGAGAAAGTTGAATAAGATTCAGAACTTTCACAAATGTTTTAATAATTTTTTCGGGAGCACTATAAGGAATAAAAGAAAAACATCAAGGGTGTATCGCCCGTACACCCTTAAACATTTATATTCGTTTTCTATTAAAAAAATAATAACATTATTGAAAATACGATTCAACAAATTTACTGAAATCTTAGAGATCGCTATGGACTAATATTCTCGAAAAAGCTTGATTATGTTCCATAGGAATGAAACCTCTGTCAAGCATTGCTTGTAAATCTTTTTTTTCCTTGGAGCAAGAGGCAATTTCCTATGTGATGTCTGTTTCAATTGAAACGAATGAACATCATTCATATTTTTTTTTTTTTTTTTTAAAGATTTTCATCTCCCGTCCTCCTTGATCGAAATCATATTTAACGCGGACTGTATCGACGTAAGGTTGAACGAATATTCCCCGAATACTCGCAATTTTAACTGGCGTCCAGTTAAAACACAAGGATCGTCACTTACATTTCATAAACTTTGTCATCCATTATATTTTATAATTGTGCCTTCGATAGACTGAAAGGTATCGCATCCTTCCGTACAAAGGCAACTTGGTCTCGAGCTCGTTTCAATCTTTGCTCCGCATTTATCGAATATTAGTGTAACTATTTTTTAATGTTGACAAGCAAAACGCTTGTTTTCGAAGGTAAGAGCACGTGACAGGTTTCGGGGTACGTCAAGGATTGGAGCAGTGTGTACAGGTGTACACATGGTAGTTTCTACGATCTTATTTTCTCACTCACTTTCATTTTCAATAGTGTCCCATGCTTCAAAAACACTTTGCAAGAAATCGCGTGGCCTGTTCAAGATACTTACCTAAGTGCCTTAAGTATCTTCAAAGCTCTTACTCTAATCTAATGTTCCTGGGAATAAACACTATTTCCTAGTCACCTTAGAAAACATTGTCACCCACATTTTAACTCGAATTCTTCCATCCTGGAATGAATGATCTATAGAAAAGAATTCCAATATCATATCAATAATGATGATAAAAATAACAATGTAGCGTATGTTAGCAGAGGTGATTTTTATTTATGCGCTAAGGAAAAAAAACGAAAGCACAATCACGGTTCTGTCTTTATATACGGAGTCCGATGATGATGACGATCACCATGATAACAACATGATACCAAACCAGGTAAGGCGATTATTATTCGTAGTTAAATAACCTCATTAGATTTAGTAATCTCTAGTGTATTGTAATTTAGAAAAAAAAATTAACTCAATATGTAGTACAGAATTGTAGACATTTTTTTGTGGAACTTATGGCTGATCCTAATGACAAGTGCGGTATTTGTAAATCGCAAAAATGTGATTAAATTGAAACATAGCCTAGCTTATCGGAGCTCAAGTATTCGAAGAGCATTGTTTCCTCTTCAATCGCTATTATGTGTATAGTTTCACGAGAGTAGCACGTGTGTGTTTGTATTGGTATTTATTAAGAAATTTATTGCATTATAATCGTGTCATTTCTCATCTCTACTATCATAAAACCTATCCTTAAGTAATGATCAATCGATGTTGTGGGTGTAGATGTAAAACGTTCGTAGTGTACAGATCCGGACTCTGGAAGAGATGGAGATATTATGAAAAGGCACGTGCAAGACAGATTGAAAGGACAAGAAGGACGAGAACCAACCAAGGCAACGACGAGTTTTATCACCTGACTTGTTGTATTATCCCTCTCCTGCCTTCTCTATCGTTTGCAACATTATGTAAGGTGAAGGCATCGTTGAATGGCCATTTCGTTTCATCGTGCGCTTACTTTAATCATTCAAAGGACAAAATATAATTCATGGTACAACCCTTTGAAGCGTATATTTGTCTATAAGTTCCAATTTCAACGACAATGGTGGACTTTGTTTATCTATTTTTTGGTCGCTGATTATAAACGTGCGATACAGACACCGACATTCCCAAAATACTTAATGACGACCCAAAATGTAAAACAAAAGTGGCATATTTAAATGTTAATAGGTACTCCGAAATTTCCGAGAATACTGTTTACGGAACTCAAGTAAAAATTCTCAAATTGAGAATAGCGCATAAAAAATAACGAAATAACAGCAGGAAAATACCGTATTTGTATAAAAATCAACATACTGTTGTTATTGGAGTCGCTAATTAATAACCTGAATCTAATAATATAATCTGAAGAAAAATATCGAAGTTTCATGATTAATGCAGATGATATGTGAATGACTTTTTATAAACGAATTGCTATATGATTCTACCTGCAATAGAGATGCTACAAAAAAATTAATTTTTAAATTCACTTTCAAAACTTACAATAAAACAAATCAAATATTATTATTTTTTGCAGTCTAAAGTATTTAGTATCTTTCAATTTATTTCTATGCCGTATTTTTTTTATTCATTTAGAAGTTGATATTATTTATTCACTATTACAGCTAACTATTTATAATTTTATACAAGCATTCACGGGGGTCTTACGAGTCATTAACGAATTTTTCATTGAAAATTGTATTAGAGTAAAAACTGCAAAGTGTGGCAAATCATCTCATTGTGAGATTGTAGCAGAAACCCATTGATAGCAATAAACAAAACTTTTTTTCACTATGTTTTGTGAATAGCATGCCAAAATTGAAGGTTTATGATGTGTTTTGATGAAGCAATTTTTTTTTAAAGTCAGACCTGGGTTTTCTATGTAAATTACCATTAACAAAATTATTACCATGAGTAGTCAGGCGGGATGAGTTTTAGGCCATTTGCAAACCGTAGCTGCTGTGCAGATTACGTTTCGACAACTTTCGTCCATCTTGAAATAGTGAGGTATAAAAGCTCACTCTGAGTAGTTACTCGAGTTCTTAGATTTTTAGGTTAATAGGATTTGATATAGTTCGTCACAACGAACAGGGTAGAGTCAGCAGTAAGCGTTTATTTTCACTAATTTGCAATTAGTTGTAACTATTTATTGCTTTATTGTTTCAATGATCCTTACTTTTAATGAAACTTATGGAGTTCAATCTAATGAAAAATATTTCGTTAATCTCTAATTTTATTATAGGAAAAATAATATAATATAGTTCCTATAATATTCCTATAATGCATATAATAGAATCAATTCAATTTTGAATAGTACGGTTAATTCAATTAAGCAAAGTTAAAAAATCGGATTATCAATATTGTATGAAACAGTTTCATTGAAATTAACCGAAAAAAGCATTAGGATGATCCAAGTAGAAATATCTGTTGAAAATAAATATGGGGAATTCCACGTCAAATTGATTTGACCTCGACCCTCACCCTCTGGAATTTAGACCATAACTTTATATATTGTTGTTACAACCCAATAAAGCATGCAGCTTTTGGGAAGCTCTGATTTAAGAATGATTGTTTCAGAAAAAACTACATGAAAAAAGGTTGGCCGCTGTTTATAAATTTGAAAAAATTCATACAAATCCAATATTGGATATCAACATTTTTAATCCATATCCCAGAGTGTGCCGGCATTTACTTCTATTTGATTCGATTTTTTGTTTCGATAATTAATAGAAAAAATTAAACCAAACGCAAGCTCCTTCCAGTATGATGTATTAAAATTTTGTTATTTAACAAATAAGTTTTCAAGAAGCAGTTCGGTTCTATTTTTTCAATTAATTATGGAAATAATAAAAAGTTTTTTTAAATAGAAGGAAGCGAACGCCTGTCTGTCCACTCTGAGAAAAACTTTTATACCCTACACAAGAATGTTATGATTATTTTCAAATTTTCCAGAAGTGGCAAACTTTGCGTTGCCCGTAAGATTAAAAAAATCGTTTTTGAAGAGGGGTTTCCAAATAAAAATACAAAAAAACCTGAACGTTTATTAGGATTGTAACAATAATATAAAAAATGGTGGACCAAGTCCAAGGTTGAGGGTCGCAGCGAAAACAATTTGACGTGGACCCACATTCCCCGCATTTATTTCTAACCCTCGACCGCCCAACTTTAATCACATCTGCTAAAAAAATTGACCGTCAATGGTCTCGAAATCGAGACATTTAAATAACCTGCCCGTGACCTTACGACCAACGCTTCAGTTGTAATACTCTTAAATTCTATTTGAGTTACGTGTAGAATCTTGAAGTGATTTTTGTTGTAAGTCGAGGGGCGTCTGACCTCACCGCTTGTAGATCATGTAAACGGAAATCTACCCTCTAGAAATCATCCACATCGATGATTCACAACCTGTAGATGCCTCTTGTAAGGGCAGAGATAATTTGTGTAAAATTGGACAATATATATTCTTACAGTAGCGATATCCCTGGATATACATTTAAGGAGGCCGATATCCCGGTTTGACTAGCATATTTGTTTACCGCCAGATGGGATCATCTCAAGGCATACACTGATTAATCTGGCTTGTGGTAATTTTTTTACGATTTAATATACAACATAATGGATAAGTTGGCACATTTACATCTCTACCAGATACAACTCGACCATGTTACAAGTCTACTAGAAACTAAGTCTTCCGTCCAAACTCTACCAGATATCAACTCTGCCCGATATAACAGCTCTCACAACTCTACCTGAAAACATCTCTACCATATTACAAGTCTATCGTATTACATCTCTACTACATTACAAGTTTACCACAATCCACCTCTCCGGGCGACATAATTTTATCGGAATAAAATACAATAACCCGTCGACATTGTCCTCTGTCGGTATTATTGTTATAAAAAAAATTTCAAAGCGCGACACTCGCACTTCGGTCTTTATTATATTGTATATTGAATATGACGATTGTATGTTTAGGAAGCCAATAGAATGCTGATAAAAATGCTATGAAAAAAAAGTCACATCAAAATTTGCATCAATCATTATGCTCCCAAACAAAATGACCAAATTATATACCTAGTTACTAGATCAAGAAATGTGCGCGCTTGTTGGTAAAATTGAATTCGGTACTTATCATGAATGATAGAAAATATATCATAGCTAGGGTAACTCCGGCATTAACATCGGTTGACAAACGGAACATTAATATGATACTTAACAAGTTTTCAGAACTTTGTCAGACATGTGTATATAATGCACTGTTTCGAGCTATTTACAGTATACATCATACCATTAACATTGGTTCTTACCAGGTCGTTATTACCTAATAGGTGTTACACTTACCAGTCGTTATTATTCAATGAATCAATGTTGCCTTATTGCAAACTCAACAAAAATTAATGTAAGATACACATACTTTTCGAAAGTGTTTGATATGAGAGATATAAAATTATTGGTTCAGAAGCTCGAAAATTTCACACTGCCAAAGCAACTCGTGAAACTCTTGCACTCGTGCGGACACTTCGTTCACTACTGCGGTTATGTATCAGTCGCGTTATCCTCTAATGCTCGGAGTTCCGGGAGAATCCAATCTCGGACTCATTCTTATCATAATTTACACCAACAAGGCAATATCGAGTCTTACGTGCGTTTTTCTTGTGCATAAAGACACTACATGACTGTATCCTACTCCAATCCAATTTGAACCGCTTTTCCGAGTAGTATTTTATGAATGGAGTTGATTTGAATGTCAAAAAAGTATAAGGTCGTCTCTTGTACTTAGAAGAAAACTCCAATAATATTGTAATACTCACGGATGGTACGACACTCGCGCCCATTCACTACGGTCGACGATGGACCTGTTTTTACGTTAAGCTTTATCTCCTTCGAACATTTCAAAAACTCTACTACAAATAAATGACTATACTTCAAGTTTGTTCGACCCAAACCCGAATATGCGGCTGTTGTTTGATCGCCTCAATACGTCAAGAACAAAACGTTAAGGGGTTACATGGTTTCGCAGCCAAAAAAGCACGTTTTCTCGATTTTTTTTTTCACATTATATATAAATTATTTTATTCGAAATGTTAAGTGCATCAAAGAGTAACATTTCAACAGTATTTTAAAAAAATTTTATCCAAAAATGTTGGAAATTCAGCCGGTGGGACCTGGTTTCCGGAGACCCCTAAAAAAAGTGTCCTCGCGGTGGTCCCGATAACTCGTGATAGCTTTATCTGAAATTAAAAACCAAAATATTTTCTGTTAGTACATAAGTATAGCTCGTGATTGAACGAAGAATTAAAAAAAAAATTAAAATTTGAATTTTTGGCAGAGTTGTATGCAATATAATACATTTTTTGGTACAATTTACACTATATATAGCCTTGTAAAATTAGTTATAATAAAAAAAATCCTTCGTTTAATCACTAGTCAATACTATTTTGAAGAAGTGTGCAAAACTTCAATAAGATCAGTGGATTAGTTTGTGTGAAATCGTGTCCACCGATTTCAACAATAGCGTTTCGAAAAAAACGCGATTAAAATTTTAAGTAGAAATAAAACTACGAAATTTTTTTTTTTAAATTACATAGGAAGGTCGATTTCAGTTCCATAAAGCAAAGACCTCGCTGCAGCTGCGATGTCCAGGGCGTCCTTTTGTTCCTGCCTGAGTTGAATTCTTGCGTCTCGAGTACATGTCTTAGCTTTTTTCTTAGCTATGAGTATAAGATATTTTTCCCACCGGGGGAATTTCCAAAGACTCTCTCCTAGAGTTTTAATCCGGTTGACTTATAAATTTGGGAGAATATTCTAGACATATTGTACTATTAGCTAAAAAAATTAATAAAAAATTCATGTTTTGAAATTTCTAAACCGATGTAACCCCTTAAGCCGTAATGTGCGTTGGCGAGTCACGCCTTTTACCTATGTATCAGGTACTAAGGTAAACGTACTAATCGCTAGACTTGAACCTGTGTCTGGACATACTCGTATATATATATATATATATATATATATATATATATATATATATATATATATATACATACCTACAGGTATGGATTAACTTGGCGTGTCGAGATACTGATTACCGCATGTGCAATCCCCACCCTTTTCGAAATGATATTCATTTCGACTCCTCCAAGAACTTCTGTCATTTGATATACTCGCGCGTAACATAATGAGTACTACTGGAATACTGTATTTTTTTATTTGCCGTTGGCAAAAACAAGTTATGCTGCGGGCTCTGTTGTATTCTATCTACGCTATGGCGAATATTTACTGAACAACATCTAAACTTAATATAGTCCTTGTCGATGCGCTGCTCAATTCTATTCACAAACTATTTTTGAGGAGGTCGGGTCGGCTAAAAATAAAGAATTTTTGTGTGAGTAATTCTTTTTCAATGACACAATAATCTCTCCTGAAAATCTGTCAATCGAGTCCTAGAATAAAGAATTTTTCCGTTGTGCCAGAACCAATTCAGTCAACTGTGTTCCTCGTAAACCAATGAAATACATCCCGTATTTTGTGACTCCTGGTAGCGCTCACTGATGCCGAGACTGTCATTTCCACTATCGTTGCTTTCGACGCTTTCTTGTAGGCAGTTGAATCTCAAGTCATTATGCCCGCGAAGAATGATGACCCCCGTGCACTTTATTTCATTGTTGAAACTTATGTGCACTTTAATAAAAACATGTGTGCGTGGTGTTTTAAAAGTGTCTTGCAACTTCTATGGTATTCAACGCACATTATAAAACTTCAAAAATCATACTCTGCGAATCGACTATGCTGTTCGAACACGCAATAATCAAAATTGTTAACTCGGTAACCGCTTGATTCGCGCATTTATGAACAAGAAGTTCACGAGTGAATGGACATAAGATAAATTAAACTTCAAAATTTCTGTAATTTTAATTGTTTTGATAAATAAAAGTCGTTATTGTTTTAATGGCTTTGCGTTCACATAATCAATTCACCCAATCACAAAATCATCTTCAAACCTTGAACGGCAGAATCCCCTTTAAAATGGAGAAAATCAATTACATTACTTCGTTGCGTCCATTTTTTCATTAAAAATTTTTAATCCAGGATGTAATAGATATCTAACCAGATTCCGACTTTAAAATGTATACGATGATGCTCTTCAAGATTAAGGCAGTCCTTGGATCAGATAAGTCAAACGGAGCACCATTTTATGTCACGTTGGAAACAAACTGGTTAAATATTGAATTGAATTCTATTTTATTCAATTCATTTCCATTCAATCAGCAACCACAAAAACCCCTGAGTATCGGGATTCATAAAGGCCAGTCAATTTAAAACTACAAAAACTGCAGATATTTTCATTAATTATTTAACATTTTTTATTTGTAAGATGTTTTTATTGTAAATTCAGATGACGAGAGGTGAAATATTTCTTAATTTTCGAGTGGTCGTATTGGCTTCGGTTCTGATTTGTAAGAATGCTAGTCATAGACTGCGAATTTCGACAACTTGTATTATTAAATTGGATGAGAATAATACAAGCTTTCTTACTTTCAATTTTTTTTCATAAATGGAACATCGAACTTCAAAGGGAAAGGTCATTTGAACGTGTTATTGCAGTAGGTTTGGGAAGTACGTATATAGGTTTAGTGGGGAGAGAAACGTTTTTTCATGATTTTATGAAATGAGAAATAAGGATAGAAGTTATAAAATGTTATCAGTCGTAGGGTGTCCATGTTTTGCAAACAAAGATGATCTATGGATACTGAACAATAAAACGGACTTAGTTTTCGAGGTAATTTTTATGTTAGATGCAATTCATGTATATATACAGGTTACTTAACGCAAAGAAGAGTCTTCAAGGCTATGACTATAGGGCTAGACAATACTAATTTATATATAAAACTATTGTGTTAAATTCTGAAAACGATGTAAAATATTTCAATATATCTACATACTAGTATCGTACCCGACTTCGCCCAGGTTTATTTTTAGTATCGTTACCTTAAATAAAACCAAATGCTATGATTTTCAAATAGAATTTGTATTTATTGAACGTTTAAACATTATCATTGAAGTATAGTTTACCAAAGTCAATCCTACAACACCTGTGTATAAACAATATTTTTTGTTGACTTATTTTCATCTATCAGCACATATAAGTTTTTAGGTGTCTCCGTCCGTGACATTGCTACGTATAATTGTCCATGACTGAAGCATTCATCCCTTAAATCAATTCCTACCACATTGAGTCCTTGGGATTTATTGATCGTTATAGCGAACGCAAGACGAATCGGAAACTGAAGGCGTTTGAATTGAAAAGGTAGATCATTGGGAATAATTGGAATTCTGGGAATGAACACATTTTCCCTTTTAAATTGTCCAACCAAAATTGTTGCCTCAATTATATAAGTGTTCATCGCCTTCACAATCAAACGCGTTCCATTGCATAGTTTTGGAGGATCCAAATTCCTTAACAACATAATAGGGCTTCCAATCTTGAGTGTGATTTTATGTTGTGGTATGCCACTTGGATTGAGCGTATTTAAGAACTCAACTGGATAACTGGTGGCCTCTTCTTCGTGTACCATCTTGTCAATTGAGTAAAATGATTCCGATTCAACTGGAATCATTTCTTGAATGGTGAAATTGATTTCGTCGACTTTAGCATTAATTGGTGCAAGTATTGCTCGTTCTTGAAGCCAACCGTGATCTACAATGTGTTGTGTTAGATTTGGATACACGTGGTCAATCAGAATTTTAATGTTTTGACATGTGTTGCAAAAATCTTTATTCAATTTGATTTTTCCAGTTTCCACATCCAATTCTTCTTTTCCGTTGCCAACACTCAGCAGATACCTCGAAAATTGCAATGAGTCGAATCCATTTGATTGTTTTACCCGCATGTTTGTTTGGAGCTTTATGTTTTTTACAAATCTCCACAGTTGCGATGATTTGATACAGGCTTTTATTTCGTCGTACATGTTACCTCTAGGAATGACTGGCAGTGTTTGACGAAAATCTCCAGCAAGGATAATGAACAATCCACCCATAATGTTATTATTTTCGCGAATGTCTTGCAGTGATCGATTTAAAGCTTCCAACCCATGTTTATGCATCATTGCTACTTCATCCCATAAAATTGCCTTACAGTCTTTTAATACCTCCGCTTTTCCAGTTCCTTTCTTAATTCCGCATACTGGCGTCTCGTTGTGTATGAGTTCAATTGGAAGCGATAGTGTAGTATGAGCTGTCCGACCGCCAGCCTTCAGGGTAGAAGCGATGCCTGAAGAGGCCATTGCGAGTGCAATTTTCTTTTCTCCTCTGATTCTAGCAAGTATTGAGTTGATAAGGAAAGTTTTGCCAGTTCCGCCAGGTGCATCTATGAAAATTATGCCACCTTTTTTGTCAACCAAACGTCATATGAAAGCTCACGCAACATCTGTCTATTCAAGCTGTCTGTTGTTTTACGTGATAGGCTTGGAATTCCAAATGCTGATAAAACTTTTCCTGACATATCAATAACTTTGTCTTCAATTATTATCAGTGCTTCGTTGTAGATTTCATCTGCAGTCCTTGTATTTGTCCCACAGAGCTTTTGGATTGTACACCTCGCAGCATGAGAGTAAGATTGCAAAAAGAGTTTGAATTTTTGAAGGTGAATCTGATTCTTTCGCTTCGTTCAATGACTCATCCCACTGGTTGTCATTCTCTAAGAGCCCCATAGCCAAACATGCAGCGTGATATGTCTCACGTAAAACTCCATTTACGGCCCGTAAATCATTAAAACTTGTAGGTCCCTCGATCTTATGAAGAAGCATTCGTATGTAGTAACATTCTAAGTTCCTCCAATGGACTGTATAGACGCGACGAAGTGCGTCACCAGAACGGACGCCGCCATGTCCTTCTACAATTGAGCCTTGTTTGTGACGATTGAAGACTTTCTTCGATTTGTCCCACGTAAAATATTGCGGCACTTCAAAATATAGCAATGTCTTTGCAAAGTCGTCTCTTTTGCACAGTTCAAAGAATTCTGTTAAAGTAGTTTTTGGTGGGTTTGCTAGGCGGTCTTCTAGATTGTTTTCATTAAAGTAAACTCTCTGGCCATTCTCCAAATGTACATCAAGGTGCATCACAGTTGGGAAGCGTTTGTGAATTGGAAATCCAAAAGTACGCCACGCAGCTTCATTACTACTTATATACCGGCCTGCTTGATATTCAGCAATTTCATCCACACCATTGTCACGGGATTGAGCTGCAAATACACCTTGATCAGAGCCCTTGTGTACATATTTGAGAATGTACTTGATCGATTTCACTGAGTTGTAACACTCAACGTTAATATGGGCATCAAACATCGTCAAAAGTAATGGACTGTAGGGGACAATCCATCTATTGTCAAGCTCAACTTCTTGAGTTTCCCGCCCTGACGTTAATTTAACGTATGCTGTAAATCCAGCATCTTCAGGCTTACGGCGACGGTAGAGCGGATAACCATCAGTCGCTCTTTGCGTTTCGCTTATCAGTGGTCGCGGAAACATCTTTGTGCACTTTCCATCTTTCATGCATGGTGACTTTGGATTCAACGACCCGCACGGACCGTGCTCCATGTTTTTCATAACGATATCGTCTAGGTTTTTATCGGTAAGTGGGTTGGGGATTTCAGCTGAGATAAGTTGATGGATTTCATTTGGATTTAATTCTTTCAATAACCATATTAAAATATGAGCCTGTGTATTACCTTTTGTCGGAAAATTCTTGCAACCAAATCGTGACGGTCCGTTCTTAATTGGTCATTAATTAAATTTTCCTGCATTTCCTGGCAATTCGGATTGAATGTGTAAGTAATGAAAAGAGATGGCTTACCTCAATGTCGAACGTATGTAATTGCGTCTTGGGCATATTCGTGCATATTTCGTGGCCCCCAGTGTATGTTGAAGGAAGTATCACCAGCTTTCCGTGATTTGTAGCAACTCCATCATCTGCTACTGCATCCTTTAAGTGAACATACTCATCGACACGAAGTTTCTTTTGATTGAGGCGAATGTAGAGCAGCCGTTAATGTTCCATTTTCGCATACATATCCACCAGATACTGATGAAGTAGTTGCCGGCAGAGTAGAAGATGATTTATTTGATTTTGCCTCACCATTAAACGGCAAGAGTAGTAAGACATGGCTGATATAGTTTTGCTGACAGTATTATTTGTTCCGGGAATAACTTGGCTAATGTTTATTGCATAACCGTCTTCTCCTCTTGGAAACATGAGCGGATATTGCAGTACATCATAAGATGCACTGCAATATATGTGCGTTTCGCTAATTCTCTTAAGCTCATTGCTTCTCATCTTCAAGACAATATCTCTGTTTTCGAAGTCATTTCCAGCAATGATAATGGCAACTTCATTAACTGTTGGTTCATTGAAAACTCTGGCATGTCCTGCGTGTGGTTTTTTATCAGCTTTGATCACTATTTTTATGTCATCTTGTATATTTTCGTCTAATGCAGTTTTGAATGTCCTCACATAGTGATTGTGTTCATGTAACATCTTCTGAAGTGATATGATTAATTTTTTATCGATCCCAGGTATAATGGAGCAACGACGTTGAGCTTCTGCTTCTTCATCACCCAAAAAAGCAAATCTGTAGGAATTTCGCATCTTCGTGAGGCAGCAGAAGAAGTGAACCGCCTTTGTGATACACTTGGCCTTGTATGGAGAAAGTTGGCATGAATTCTTTGTTTTTATTCATTGGCACGGATGTACCAAAAGAAGTCATTTGAAAGCTTGAATTGTATTTCCGTATAAGATTGAGAAACTCCTTTGATTTTTCATGATCACCATTCATCAAACTGTTTAATGGCTCTGGTAACTTGTCGTAGTTGGGCAACTTGACTTTTCCGTTGGAACAACATAAACCGGGTGTTTCTCCTTTAAATTTGAGTGCTCCACAGAAATTACACTTATTGTCCATCTTACCAATAAGAACTTGCGGAAAATTCATGTATTCTAATGACGGATCATAATGAAATGCTTCTTCTTTCAGGTAAAGCCAGTTGTTAGCTCTTAATTTTCTTTATCGCTCCCTTTTCATTTGTAGGCGGACATGAGTTACATCAGGTGTTTCGATTTGCCGTGACTTGATGTTGCTTTGTCTATTTGCTTCAAGACGGTTCGACTTTTCTTCAATAGTTTCGTTTTGAAATGAGGTTTGTTTTCTCACGTCTGCCTGCTTCAAGCTCTTTTTCTTTCAGAGCTTCTGAAGCATTTTCGCGTGATACTTTTTTCTTTTTCGTATCAATACGATTTGGATTAAACACGTCGCTTTCTGGGCATTTTTCGTTTTTTCTTATTTTATTCTTAATGACTTGACTGTTTACTGCTTCACTAAAATGTGAATTGCATTTGAAAATTCATGTCAAACAAAAACAAAATTTCCGTTCACCGTATCATAGTATCCTTTTCTTTTGTTAAAAAGCGCAAGCTATACCTACTACGAAGAATAACTTTGCTTTTTTTTAAAATAAAAATTAAACCTCAAAATTCAATAGTACTCTTAGAAAATAAACGTCAAAATTCTACAATACTCTTAGAAAATTCAAATATCCGTAACTCCTTAAGGACTCAACTTAAAGAGCTGAAAATTGTTGCGTTGACCTAGAAATCAGGAGACCTTTCCAAAATGCCCAAGATCACCTTCCTAGCACGCTCCGTCTAGGAGTAGTTTAAGGGACGGAAATCCACACTTTAAGAATTATAGTATAGATTACAAAAACGATCATTCGCTCCTGCATTCATCCTAAAAGCTTGCATCTTCACTATTATTTGATATTTTTCTTATCACCGATCCACTCAATCCGAGTCCAAAGATAAATTCTTGCACGGTTGATAGTGCTAGATGCATGAACAATTATTTTTACTCATTAATCTGTACTAACCATCTTCCGATTGAGCGTTCAATTGCGTTCGTTTTCCAATGTAATCGTTTTCAGAGTAGGAAATTCTGTGTAAGACGTAAGTTGGATTAATTGAATAGTTGCCTCCACAATTATTTGTTGAAAGCAGGGATGGACAATAGTCGAATAAAAATGTATTTAAAATACTCTTTTGTATGAATAACGGTGAGTAATTTTCAACGGTGATGGAGTGATTCGTTTTTTCTGGAATAAAGACAAGTGATTTGAAATAATTAATCTACTAAACTTTGCACGGTCAAGTATTTTGAGTATAATTTTATTCGAATATTGGCCATCTCTAATACAAAGAAATCGATCTGGGACAATCGATCGTTGAGTGGTATGAAAGTCAATGAAACTTATTAGTTTGCGAGAGAAGAAATAGTGTACAGACTTCGTTCGATATTATAGTTTGATATTTTTATCCACTGATTAATCGTCATTAAGTTGTACATAGTCGTTCTTTCAGCTTTAAATATCCGTCAATAATCACCTAGAGCCATAATTACACATAAACCGCAGACTGACAGTAAGAGTAATATAACACATTATACTTGGACATAATACATATGACACATTCCTATTGACAAATTTACCTTGCTACGCACACAGTAGAGATTCCACTAAAAATTATTGTATCATGAAACCGTAACACTTATTGTCAGTGAACAGTGAATTACCGGTTTATTTTCTAAGCGGCTGGTGTATACTATTTCGACTTGGTTATTCGAGCGAATTATTGTGAGGACGCACTCAGTATGAAAGTAAAGATGCATGAACAATGAGCAATTTGCATAAATGGAAAGAGCGTTAATGCTAGAATTTTTTTTTAATTACGAAAATAAGGCAGCGAATAATTGGATTAGTATTGAACTCGAATGATGTAAATAATTTTCGAAACATTTTAGACGCGGGACCCGCGCCTATCGTAGAGGGATACTGTAAAAAACCAACAAAAAAGAAAGAGAGGAACTAAAGGGTGTCCCAACAGGAGCGCGGGATTTAATTTTAAAGAAAAAACACATTTATTTTTTAATTAAGCAAACATTTTTATTTCAACATAAAGAAAAATAGTTCCGATTAACCGTGAAAAACAACATCAGGCAAATGGCCACCACGAAACCTCTGGCACAGGGTTATTCTTTTGTTGAAATTTTGAATAACGTGTTCGCATAAATGTGGCTGTATTTCACCAATAACGCGCCGTATTTCCTCTTTAAGATGTTCAACTGTTTCAGACTTATTCGCATACACCTTTTTCTTCACATAGCCCCAAAGAAAAAAAGTCCATCGGTGTTAGATCGCACGATCTTGGTGGCCAATGTTGATCGCCAAATCGAGAAATGACACGGCCTGGAAACTTACTCTGCAGTAACACCATTGTTTCACGTGCTGTGTAGCAGGTCGCACCGTCGTGTTGGAAAAACATGTCTTCCACATCAATTACATCCAATTCGGGCCACAAAAACTCCGTTAACATTTCGCGATACCGCACTCCATTAACAGTTAGCGCATTTCCAGCCGCATTTTCAAAGAAATACGGCCCAATTACTCCGCCAGCCCAAAATGCACACCAAACAGTTACTCGCGGTGGATGCATTGGTTGTTTGAGTATCACACGAGGATTTTCAGCACCCCAAATCCGACAGTTTTGCTTATTTACGTATCCGTCGAGTTGAAAATGTGCCTCATCTGAAAAAATGATTTTGTTCGAAAAATCCGCATTAATTTGATGATGTTCCAACACCCAATCAGCAAATTCACGGCGCTGCGCATGGTCCCTTGGCTTGATTTCTTGCACCAATTGAACCTTGTACGCGTGCAAATGCGGATCTTTTACCAAAATTCGTTGCATAGTGCTACTGGAAATGTTTAATTGTTGACCACTATGCCGAATGGAAGTTCTTGGATTCTCGGCCACAGATTTCGTTACTGTGGCTATATTTTCGAGTGACCGATAAGGACGACGACGAACAATGATCTTCTGATCCATCAGCGTAAATTTGGTCTCAAATTTTGTAACTAAACGCCTCACTGTCGATTCATTTGGCGCATTATTTCGACCAAAAACTTGACGTAATTGGCGAACTGTTTTCGCAAAACTTTCACCATTTTTGTAATGTGTTTTTACAATAATTAAACGTTGTTGGTTTGAACACTTCTCCATATTCTTAAATCGCGTGGTCTGTACGTGATAAATGTAAAAAAAATCACCGTACAACTTGTATTAACAAAATGGCGGCAAATTAAAATCCGGCGCTCTTGCTGGGACACCCTTTACAAGGAGATTAGGAATATGAGAAGATGAAATGGATAAAAATAACGATAAAAGAAATGTTTATAAAAAAAATTGAATATGCACCGGCACCATTCATGTCGACGACCAGCATCTCGTCGTTACATTAACGGAGTCATCAATAATGGATGTACGAGTTTATTATGATAAATACCGCGAATTGTAACTTTTCTGATAATGGAGCTCTCGCAAGGGCACCTCTAAGTACGTGGAATACCGATTCGGACCAAATTTTTTTTACAGGTAGGTCGCACCCAGGGGTGCAATAGGTGCAAGTAATAGGATGGACTTTTCAGCCGTTTTCGAGATATAAAATATTTAAAATTTCCGAACGTTTATATACTCTCTGCGTTAAATCATATTCAACAAGGGCGCGTAGCGTAGTCGGCAACGTCTCCGCTTCGTAAGCGCTGGATCGCCGGATCGAATCCTGGCGCGGATTTATTTTTAAAAAATTATTATTATTATTATTACATCTTTTCTACGGCAACTACTATGCGATTATATTAATATTTCCGTAAAGGAATAAATAATAAATAAATAAATACATGAAGAAACTATAAAAAAAAGGTACACAGTTCGTGATTCCGACTGTAAAGGTTATTTCACCAAAGTGCACTCCGTTAGTGCAACCGTGCGCTGTATATTTCTACCGCCAAGTTAAAAATTTTATGAAGAGACTTCAGAATTGTTCTTATATCATCGAATAGGATAGGGAAATTAATTCTAGGGAATACTATTTTGCGACATGTTACAATACGCTTGGTTCGCTGCCAAACTATATGACGATAGGAGATCTTTCCTAAACGTTAACGAGGCTTGCTTCGCGATTCACGTCTTGCAAAATCCTTGCGGATGCGGAAACTCGGCATTTATTACGTGCGCCCGATGCCAATATACTTATTGTTTTTCATGTTTTTATGATCAGTACCACCCTAGTTCTTGTAGTTGTGATAACCAATGAAAAGTTAATAAAAAGATTGGTTATTCTTTTAAACTCGTGTATTCATTTGTCACAATTCTTTCTCTACCTTTCAACCAAAAAATAAAAAAATTAAAAAAGCTGCTCGTTTTTCTTTATAACACCAAAATGATCCACAATAAAAAATATTTATTCATTCCTTTACGGAAATATTAATATAATCAGTAGATAGGCTAGGCCGGTTCCAGCACACCACCTGGGCAGGTGTAAATTTACCTGTGCTCAGTCGGTAATTATCCTAGAAACCTACTTTACCCACAGACGGTAATGACCGCATGTCGATAATTATCTTATGTCGAAATTGTTGTCTGCTAGATGGTGCTACAGTCGGATAGATCAAGATCAATATTTCCATAATGGTTACATGGTATCCAGTTAGATGGCGCGCGACGTTCTATGTATACTTACTGTAGTCGTGTACTGACCGAGCTTCCCCTACAGTCGGTAACTCCCTAGATCATGATCAATAAATGCGCCTGAATCTACCGCACCAACTACCAGCACACTGTACTACCGATCACTGTAGATAAGTGACCTACTAACTCACAGCGAGACCTCGCGGGGTATTTGGGATCGGGATATCCTGATATTCGGATATCGGGATATTGGGAGATTCGATACCTTTGTTGAGGATTCGAAAGAATTCGAGATAAATACATTTGCTGTATAAAAACTTGTTTTTATTTTTTAATGTTACAGATAATGCATTTAATCTATAAAAACTCTTAACGGTAGATATATATATATCTTACATGTAATGCATTTAACCTAAAAAATTCTTAACTATAGATCTTAAATATCTAACTATGAGATTGATGTTGATTAGATACAAATGTTTGATACACGTTTGATTACATCACCACTTATTACATTATAATCAACTATTCGATCATATAAGATTAAATAGTAGGCCGTGGTTCCCGCCGGAAAATTTGTCTTAGACTCAAATTCTAGACGAACATCTACTGGTGCTTGTTTTAATGCCTCATTCTGTTTTGAACAACCAATTATAATTAATGCAGCATACTTGATAAAGTTTTTTCGATGAAACCACAGTCGGATTCTATAGATCACGCTCGATATCCATGCTAAGGGCGACTTTATCATGGTAAGGCTGACATTATCATGATAAGACAGACTTTCGCTCTGCTGTCATCGCTTCCGGATAGAGTGCACCACAGGAGGATTCGAAAGAATTCGAGATAAATAGTGCATCAACTTATATTATTGATCTTAGTTGCATTTTTAACTTTAACTATTTTTACTCCCCCCCCCCCCCAATCAGCAGATCGAATGCTAGACCAATATTTTTTTTCATTGGTTAAGTTAGTCCCCACTTTTTCTATCGATAGCCTATATAAACCAAGCTGTAACGAAGAGAATCATTCAAGTGTGAACCCCACGACAAGATGTATAAACAAAGGGTAAGTTTTCTATCGCTTCACTACATAGTGTGAACATATATATTTCATAGATTTCTATACCATTTTTTTTTTTATTTTCAGATTTCGATGAACTGCTGGGATGAGCAACTGAAATATTGGCGAGACCCTCGCCGTCCGATTCTGGAAATGCCTTTACCGCCATTCGAGGAGACATTTACTATTGAATTTCCAATTTTTAAATATTGCTATTAAATTTTAATTATTCTCTACTTCTTATTTTGCAGATACCATTCGAAATAGAGTATCAGGATGGGAAATTAAGGACGCATCCATGGAAGGTGCTGACAACCAAGCCCGAGATCCCCTTGCTGATGAGGATGCTATTCGCGCCACCGCCACCACCTCCGCCGATGCCATCTCCTGAGCCAGCACCGATGCAGCAGGCTGCAGCACATAAGCCGGAGATATTCAATGCAATAATCGCGTTGGACTTGCTGCGAGTGCTGATGGAGTCGCCACCACCACCGCCTGCGTCTCCTACGCCAACCACGATGCCCTCGCTGGAGATCGCGTTCGAGAGCATGCAGCAACCACCGCCACCTCCCGAGCTGGACCCGTTGGAGATGCTGATATCACCGTCGTCGTCTCCTGTACCAACCTCGATAATCGAGCTGGAGGTGATTGCGCAGCAGCAGCAATCATTATCACTGCAACCGAACCTGGGGATGCCGCTGCTGCAAGATGATCTATATCTCACCAGCGAGGATGAAGATGGTGCTTTGCTGCAGCATTCAACTGCGATGCCGAAGCCAGCGGTGACGAAGCCAGCGGTGATTGAAAAAAGAAATGTTTACGTTCCTCCTCGCCGTCAAGTGTCGGCAGTAAGCATTCAAGTGGAAGAGGCAACGGTTCGCAAGCGCACAAGGCCTGCGCTTTGTTGCCCAAGGGTTCGTCGCCCACTACAATCGTTGAATCGTCAACCGACGTTGTCGTCGCCGATGCTGCCAGCTATAGTTATCGAGGCTTCATCGAGTCAGCGTCGAGACAGTGTTGAGACAATTCCCCTACCACCGCTACCACAGCCACACTGCAAGAGGACTGCAGCAACCAAAGGGCCTAATGAGACCGTTCCCCCGCATCGCATGACGATGGTTATAGACCCGCGACCAATTGAGCCGTTGATGCGCAAACGTGCTCGGACTTACGCACCGAAAGACCGATTTGGCACTATGAGAAAACAGTTGATGAATCGAATGAAAAGATTTTAATTTTTTATGTAAATATAATATTAGTGTCAAATTTTTTATAGATAAAGTAAATTTAATATTAATATTTTGTAATCTAGTTTTTAATATTTCAACGCAATAAAAAAAGTGTTTAATTCTATACCTCAGCTTTTGTCATTATTAGATATTAATTAAAAAATAATATAGACCATTTAAAATTAGAAAAATTTTTTTTTTTTCTTAATTGCGAGCCAGAGAGTTTAGAGTCAGAGAGCCTAATGCTTTACACGTGTCATCTTTACAACCCTCTCAGCTAAGTCGACCGTCAACTACCCTCTCTCCATTGCTGTCTAGAGAAGGGATGTGCTGATGTTTTGGGCCCGTGGCGTTCCACACGGGGATTATTTCAAACATCTTTACTGAGATGCGAAGGAGGATATATTGAGAGAACATCTGCACCAACAGAGATGCTCGATAATCCACAGGCGGTTATTGCGAGCACGTCTATACCGACCGAGATGTTTTGAAATCTAATCGATAACAGCAGAGAATTTATCATGGCTCGATATTAAATATCAGCTTCATTGAAACCACTGCTGATAATCGAACTTATAGAGTAGAGCAGTTATCCTGAGAACAGCGACTATAGTTAATTCGTCAATGATTTTTCGTCATAGTCTTTTAATTTCAGCTCGATTTCTAGTTCGGAAGAGAAGGAGGGGCGGAGGGGGAGGAGGAGCAGTAATTCAACAACAATTTTTTAACTTATAAAAATAACATAGAATTTTTTATTGTCGAGTGTACAGGGCTCATGAGTAAGTATTTACAGTGAGAAATCACACTCGTCGTAGTAGCCTTTTAGAGTAGTTGTATCATTTATGATGCAGTTGACAGTTCAATTTGCGATGATTCCACTAGATGACGCAACCGACGCCATCTGTTTGCGCAAGTCTAGAAGCCATGTTTTCATCATACACACGTTGTGAGCTGCGCAGTGGGGAGTCCAATTCATGATTGGATGATTCGTACATGTGATGTCAGTATTAGTTGGTAATGCTGCCAACGCGGGACATCCTAGGTCTTCAATATTGTAAACGTTTGGAAGAATCCTATCCAGCCAACGTTTCTTCTCTAAGCCCTTGGTATAAATCTTGCTCGCATCGCGTAGAAGACTGATAAGAGTCTCGCTGATTTCATCATATGGTATATCACCATTAACCCAGGGAATGCCATGATAATTTGATTCTAGCCACCGATTTTCGCTCTTGTATTGGGCTGGCAGGAAACTCCATTTGTGTGGCGGTTCAAACAGATAGACTGATGGTAAGGAGTCATCTTCGAGAGGAATGACGGCCATCTCTTTGAATACGAATTCATTAAAAGGGCGCTTGAAGCCTTGGACGTCTACTATGTACTCCATGATGATTCAAGTGATGCCAACAGTCACGCTTCCAGCTCTTTTATACCCGTTTGTCGCCTCTACTGCGAGCTATTGTACAACCACGATGGATATTGTACGAACGATGGATACATTCGAGGATATCAACCAATCAGCAACGACTTTGTAGCCTTCCCACCACTTTTTTAGATTCAAACGCAGACATGAACAATGAATGTATTCATGAATATTGACCAATTAGCTACGAGTTCGATACATCTCACTACTTTTCGTGGGGATAAATACAAGTTCTTCAGCAAGAGAGGCTCATTCCGAAGCGACCGTTCAATTTACTCCAAAGTCACTCTCTCTTTAAAGCAAAGTATTTCGAAATACTTGGATCAGAATGAATCTCCAGGAGCGCAATGCAGTCATGAAGACGTGGGAGGATATCTTGGAGCTTCTTCAAACTCAAAAATCAGATGAGATCGCAGAGTGGATCAAACGGCTTGCTGCAGTCATCAAATCCATAGAAAAATTATTGGTGGGGGCCACAGTTGCCGAACGGCAGAAGTATCTGTTCATGATTGGTTTCCTGAAAGGTATTGAAATCAAACTAGAACGTTTGATAAAACAAGGTTCAGGCTTGCAGAGGACTGATGAAAAAGGAATCTTGGATCGAGTGAGATGGTCGAACCTACTATCAGCTTTCAATGAGCGCATCAAGACTGGAGTTATCACCAACTTAAAGTACATCGATATCAATCTATTCTTGGAAGATTGCTTAACACTTTTCCATGAAGAAATAAAAAGTATCTTGAAGATTGAGAAGATGGCAGTCAAGGTATATGCAGTACTAGCAGCAAAATTTAAGGTAATGAAGAATGATGAAGAAATTGTTGAAATGAAGCACTTCAACACGAAGGCTGAAGCGATTTATCCAACAACGTCAATCAAAGATTGGTTTACTGTCAACATCCAAGCATCGATTCAGAGGGAAATTGAAGAATTTGAGCTACAAGATTCCGGATGGACGCTGTATTCTATCACCAATCTCACACTAAACATCAACATGTTGAATCCAATGCGAGGTAGCTCCTATATAGATCTCCCAATCGAGATTCAAAATAAGAATGCATGTGTCAACGTGAAAAATACTGACAACATGTGCTTCAAGTGGGCTGTACTATCAGCATTACATCCGGCAGTACATAATCCTAATCGAGTTTCGAGAGATATACGCATGAACTCAACTTCACTGGTATCGACTTTCCAGTGATGCCGCATCATTTCAACAAATTTGAGAAGAATAATGGCATATCAATCAACGTCTACATTCTGAAGAAACGAATGAGAAAGTTCGTGACCACTCCTCTGCATGTAACGTCTACGAATAAACTCTGCATGTTAACCTTCTTCTCATGCAAGATCACTACGTGGATGAGGACGAAGAGCAAGAAAACGAAGATGCTAACAGAGTATACCAACTACCGAGATTCCATTACGTGTGGATCAAACACTTGTCTCGTTTAGTCTCGATACAGCTATCGAAACGTATTCACAAGCATCATATTTGCGATCGCTGCCTGCACTACTTTCGTAACGAAGGCAAGCTTACCGCACATGAAGAAGATTGCAGGAAGATAAACAAATGCAAGGTTATCATGCCGTCAGTAAAGAAAAAAATTCTTCGCTTTAAAAATCATAGCAATAAAGAGAGAGTACCTTTTATTGTCTACGTGGACTTTGAATGCTTACTCAAACCGATCCGAGATGAAAACGCGTACCAAAAGCATGAGGCGTTCAGCGTTGGGTATTACCTAAACTGCAGTTATGATATCTCGAAATCGAGCTACTGCAGCTACAGAGGTGTGAAGCCTGCGGAATGGTTCGTGAGGGAGCTGCAACAATTGGCCACGGACCTCGAAGAGCTGTACATGAATCCTAAGCCTATGTCGAAGCTGTCATTCGAGCAGAGAACACAGTTTCATATGGCAACTACGTGTCATATTTGTAACAGGAATTTATCCAGCAACGATCGAGTCCATGATCACTGCCATTTGACTGGACAGTATGTATTTTAGTAACCCTTTTTCATTCAAATAATAATAGAGATTGAAAATATAATACATATTTATGTGCACCTAGATACAGAGGACCAGCACACAACGAGTGCAACTTACTTTATCAAGACTCACGAGTGATACCCGTGGTCTTCCACAACCTCACGGGATATGATTCACATTTTGTTATACGTGAAATCGTAACATGCTTCGATGGTCGTTTGGATATACTGGCACAAACGAAGGAACGTTACATCGCCTTTCAAAAGCACATTGATGGAAGCGATGTGAGTTTTCGATTCATCGACTCGTTCCGCTTTATGGCTTCATCGTTGGAAAAACTAGCTTCATACCTTACGGAATTGAAGATTGTTAGGCGCGAATTTCCACAACTTTCCGATGATAAAATTGAGCTGCTATCGAGGAAAGGTGTCTTCCCATATGAATACGTTGACGCTGTGCAGAAACTGGATGAGCATAATCTTCCAACTAAAGAAGATTTCCATAGTACGCTGAATGACAGCGATATCACAGACGACGATTACGAGCACGCAAAGAGAGTGTGGCAAGAGTTCAACATTCATGACTTGGGCGAATATTCAGATCTCTATCTGAAAACTGATGTTCTCCTCTTAGCCGATATCTTTGAGAATTTTCGTGACAATTGCATCAGAGCGTATGATCTGGACCCTGCGCACTACTACACAACACCAGGATTCACGTGGGACGCCATGCTCAAGTTCACACAGATTGAGTTGGAGCTTTTCACGGACTTGGAGATGCATCTGTTCGTTGAACGAGGAGTGAGGGGCGGCGTGAGTCAGTGCTGCAACCGTTATGCCAAAGCGAACAACAAGTATATGAGCAATTATGAGCCTCAAGAGCCCACCAAGTATCTCATGTACTTTGACGTCAACAATCTTTACTGTTGGGCGATGATGGAATCGCTCCCATATGGAGAATTCACATGGGTGGAAAATCCAGAAAATATTGATTTTCAAGCGATTGAGGACGATGCATTAGAAGGATACATCCTGGAAGTCGATCTGGATTATCCCGTAAGCCTTCATGATACCCACCGAGACTTACCACTATGTCCTGAACACAAAAGTGCACCAGGTTCAACGCAGATCAAACTGATGGCAACATTAGACTTCAAGAGCAACTACGTTATCCACTATCGGAATCTAAAGCAGGCGCTCAAGTATGGTCTACAACTCAAACGTATTCATCGAGTGTTGAAGTTCAAACAGAGGCCGTGGTTAAAATCCTATCAGGAGTACAAATTGAAAATGCGGGATTTTTTTCTATTTTTGAACGTTTATTCTGAAAAAATGGTAACAAATGAATTATTCAAAGTATTGTCCATCGCTAGCCACAACTTTTTCCCATCTTTCTGGCAATTTACGGATACCGTCGCGAAAAAATTCGGCCGGCTTGGCTGCTATCCAGTCATCGACCCATTTTTGGGCTTCTTCGTAAGAATGGAAGCGCTGGTCAGCTAGGCCATGTGTCATCGATCGGAAAAGGTGGTAATCGGAAGGAGCAATATCTGGGCTATACGGCGGGTGGGGTAAGACTTCCCATTTCAGCGTTTGTAGGTATGTTTTGACCGGCGCTGCAACATGTGGCCGAGCGTTGTCATGTTGCAAAATTACTTTGTCGTGTCTTTGCTCGTATTGTGGCCGTTTTTCTTTGAGTGCGCGGCTCAAACGCATCAATTGAGTTCGGTATAGTGCTCCTGTGATGGTTTCGTTCGATTTCAATAGCTCATAATACACCACACCCAGCTGGTCCCACCAAATACAGAGCATGAGCTTGGCGCCGTGAATATTTGGTTTGGCCGTCGATGATGATGCATGGCCGGGGTAACCATATGATTTTTTGCGCTTCGGGTTATCGTAATGGATCCACTTTTCATCACCAGTGACAATGCGATGCAAAAAACCCTTCCGTTTTTGCCGTTCGAGCAGCAGTTCGCATGCAAAAAAACGGCGCTCGACGTCTCTCGGCTTCAGCTCATACGGCACCCAATGTCCTTGCTTTTGGATCATTCCGAGGGCTTTTATACGATGGGAAATGGCTTGTTGTGTCACTCCCAATGAATCTGCGAGCTCTTGTTGAGTTTGACACGAGTCTTCATTGAGTATTGCCTCCAATTCAGCATTCTCAAACTTTTTCACTTGGCCCGGCCGCTCTTTGTCCTCAACGTCAAAATCACCACTTCTAAACCGCACAAACCATCTCTCGCACGTTGAAACCGATGGAACATGACTCGGATAAGCCTCGGAGACCAATCGATGTGCTTCAGCAGCACTTTTCTTCAAATTAAAGAAGTAAATTAAAACTTCCCGCAAATGCTGTTTTGTTGGCACGAAACTCGACATATTGAGAGCTCAAAAAAACTATGAATTTGACACTGCGACAAATTGACACATACTGAAAATTAAAGCTATAAGACGTAGCTTTGACATGAACATAGTCACAGTACTGCCTGATGCGTATAGCGTTAGTAACGCCATCTGTTATCAAACCCGCATTTTCAATTTGTACCCCTGATACATTGACTTAAATAGCGATATGCGGAAACAAGCAACGAATGATTTCGAGAAAAATCTCGTCAAGCTCATGAACAACGCAGTGTTTGGCAAGACGATGGAAAATGTTCGTAAACATGTGGATATAAAACTCGTCACACGCTGGGATGGACGTTATGGTGCTGAGGCCCTTATTGCGAGACCGACATTCCACAGCCGATCAATCTTTGAAGAGAACCTCATTGCTGTACAGCTTTTGAAGACAGAGGTATATCTCAACAAACCAATCTACATAGGGCTCTGTGTGCTGGACTTGTCGAAAGTGTTAGTCTACGATTTCCACTATGATTACATGAAAACGCAATTTGCTGATGATCACTGCAAGCTCTTGTATACCGACACCGACAGCCTACTCTATGAGATTCAGTGCCCTGACATATATGATATCATGAGACGTGATATCCGGAAATTCGATACCTCTGATTATCCAGCTGAGAATCAATTTGCACTACCTCAAGCAAATAAAAAAATCGTTGGATTGATGAAGGATGAGTGCAATGGGCAGATTATGACAGAATTCGTTGGTCTACGCAGCAAAATGTATAGTGTTCGAGTAAATGGCGATGATTATATGAAGAAGGTAAAAGGTGTGAAAACGGGCGTAGTGGAAGCAACCATAACCTTCAATGATTTCCATCAATGCCTTTTCGAGGGAACAACACAGTGTCGTGAGCAACGAGTCATAAGGTCACGCATGCACATTGTCTATACAGAGAAACAAGTAAAGCTCGCATTGAGTCCGCATGATGACAAACGATATTTATTTGTTGATACCATGGATACGCTGCCTTGGGGACACTACAGGATACCGCAAGACATGTCGAAACCGACTTCAATCATGTCGTAACCAACCTACTCCCTACTCTTGCATACACACCCCACTCTTACATACATACTCTAGTCATCCAATCAACGACTTCAATTTCCTTCTCCGCGACTGCCTGCTGTGGAAGCCCAATCAGCGACACGAATCTCCTTCTCCATGGTAGATCGGTGGTGGGTGATACCACTATATGAAGAGTGTGACTGCAGCTAGTTCCATCAGACCTTCATCGTCAACTGTTCACAGTATCTACTCGTTGATCCATTGATACCTTGGGGATACTAAAGGATACTAAAGGATACTAAAGGATACTAAAGAATACTTCAGAACCTGAACCAGCCTTGTATTGGAAGCAGTTCACAATCAACTCTATCAGACGGAACTCGCATCAAACACATTGGAACCTGTTGCTCATCAGTCCCGCATATTCGTTGTCGTCGTCGTCAGACGAAACGTACATCAAACGTATAGCAGGCTAAAGAAATCTACGCCAATAATATTGGAACCTGTTGCTCGCCACTATCACATACTCGCGTCCATCTTCTATAGTCAACTTCATTGGACATTCATGATGGATATTGATGCACTCAACAAACTCGCTGGTCAAGACGATTACCTCCCAACGAAAAGAATCATTGATCTACGAATCAACGAAATGCATAAAGTCACCGATTTACGTCAAGTGACGACTAAATATGGTCAAAAAACTGTTGCCACTCTCAACAATGAATTCCAAATCTTTCTGCCTAAACGTGTTTCTGCGGCATTTGAGAAAGATCAGGCTCTGTTCAGCCGCATGAAGGAAACGATCACACATGGTACATTGCATCTAAACTATATTGAAAAAGAGAAGAAAAATCAAATCGAATTGGTTATTTTGTAATGTGTTTATTTTACAATGAATAAAAAGACATTTTTTATTATACATAAATGCCGACTCATTATTTCATTCCTGTAGTTAATTCTGCGTTATTTATCGAACTATTATGTGAATTGGTAAATCCCAACCATTTGACATAAGCACGATTTCCACGTTTCTTGAGAATCTTCTCCACGAGATAGGTATCTGGATAATTAGCCTTCAGTAATTCTTCATTATAAAAACCACCAGCGATGGGTCTATCTTGGTAGTCCTTCAGCTTGTACGTTGCAGGTGTCGTCCTCATTACTCGACTCACAGTGGAAATTTCCGTTGACCAATTGGGTATGTAGCTTTTCTCGAAAACGTGTTTGTTCTTGCTCACTCGCACCTTGTCACCGATTTTGAATTTCTCTACACAGTTTCTTCGTTCATTGGTAGTAGAAAAACGTTGAATTAGCGTTTCAACAGCGTCCGCTGTGACGTTCCTCGGTTTCATACTAATAGTTCGATGCTTCGTGTCATTGTATGTCGCCACGAGATCATCTAAAATGTCTATCCATTTGTAAGATCCGTGTAGACTAAATTTCATCCACATTTTATTCTTAAGGGTACGATTAAAGCGCTCCACTATAGATGCTTTAAGATTACTATATGTGGAATAGTGATTGATGTCATGACGTTTCATTAAATTCCGGAAAGTCTTATTATGAAATTCTTTACCTTGATCAGTCTGGAGATTGGTAGGTACTCGTCCATCTTGAAGAATTGAATCCATAGCTGCGGTAACATTCTGACCGGTTTTGCGCTTCACTGGTACAGCCCATGCAAACTTGGATAGTACATCGATTATTGTAAGCAGATATCTGTATCCTTTGTTTTCTCGAGCGTACGGTTGCATCTCAACAAGATCAGCTTGCCATGTCTCATCAATATCACGTATATCGAACTTGCGTCGTAAATAATTGCGACGCGCAGGCGTATGTAATTCTTCTACTACTTCGATGCTCCATGTCGAGGAGTGCGCCTGATTAGCGCTTCAAAGGCTTTAGTGTTACGGACTATCAAGTCTATATAACTCTAAAAATACAGGGTGCGCCATCTCAATCTGGTCGATAGAAGTATTGAATAACTTAGAGAATTTTCAACAGATTTCACAAAGTCGTATTTTTTTATTAAATTTGATTCATTACAATTTATTTTGATTAGTTTCCAAAAACCACATCGATCAAATGTCCGCCTTTATTACTGAGACAAAAATGAGCTCTTTTTTCGGCATTTTCCATTGTATTTGCCAGCGTCTCGGGCGATATCGCTGCGATTTCGGCTCGAATGTTGTTTTTTAGCTCCTCTATGGTCTTCGGCTTGTTGGCATAAACTTTACTTTTCAAAAATCCCCACAAGAAGAAGTCCGGTGCAGTCAAATCCGGCGATCTTGGTGGCCAGTCAATATCACCTTTCTTTGATATCACACGTCCTGGGAACTTCCGACGCAAATAGTCCATTGTTGAGCGCGCAGTGTGACATGTCGCACCATCTTGTTGGAACCAAAATTCCTTAAGACCTTTTTCACGCATCTGTGGTAAAACAAAGTGTGCCAACATCCACCGATATCGATCCCCATTGACAGTTTCACCAGCTCTGAAGAAAAATGGTCCAATGGTGGTTTTTGAGCAAACACCGGCCCAAACTTTCACTTTCTCATCGTGCAATGGAGTTTCGTGAATAATATGAGGATTATCGGTGCCCTACATGCGACAGTTTTGTTTGTTGACAGCGCCAGAGAGGGTGAAATGAGCCTCGTCGGTCATCAGAATTCGCTCCCAAAAATCCGGCTCAGCTTCCGATTATTTTCAATGTAAAGCGAAACTATTTCGGCGCGTTCTTTCGGCGTATAGCGATACATGGTTGAAATTGTACTGAAATAACCTATACGAAACGTGTTGTACGACGCTGGTCGGTTAAAATCTGTCAGAGTTATTCAATACTTCCATCGACCAGATTGAGATGGCGCACCCTGTATTTATTTCAGTATTCTTTGATGGCTTGATCTTGAAGAATCTCTTGAGGAGTGTGCGCAAGCAAGGAACCAATAGCCTTTGCATTACGAACTGCTAATTCTAAAGTCGTAGCAATGTTTATCTCAATATGCTTTATTCGCTCTTTTACTTGCTCTTGAAAAACCTGTATTTTCAACTCTAAATCATCTAATTGCTCACGTTGATGAGTTGTAGCCTGAAGCAATGTACTTAACTCCTGTTGAATTAGTTGTCTAGCGAGATTCAAATTGACAGCATCATTTGGTTCACGTGATTCACCAACGTTGCTGAGTCTCCTATTTTCAATGTCGTAGTTTCCGCTTGCAGTGAGTTTGAAGCCAAACCCTGGTGGACCTCGGGAGCCCTTAGTACATCCAAAATACCGTCCGAACACGTCGACGCTCATTATTCAACTGAGTATATTCACGCATGTGTCACTGCTAATAAACGATTCCTGCTTCACGCAATTCCTCAATGAGTGAAACGATTTCATTCGTATGACTGGAATTGCCTGATGAACTTTCAGCTAGCAATAAACGTAATCGATCTACCAGCTCATTGGGGTTATCCCAATACACATAATCCATTCGTGTATCTCGTCGTGCAATCTTGTATTGTGGTAATGAACCACCAGTAGATTGTCTCTTTCGAGTTGATGTAGAAGCACCAATTATTGGAGCTATATAGGATTTATATTTTTTACTGTTTTGTCTGTGGACTAACTCATCAGAATTATAGTGTTTTTTGTGTGCATTTGTTCTAAGCACAATTTTCCCATAATTGTTTACATCTTCATTGCTTATGAAATTCTGATTAGGATCTTTTCTGAACAGCAGTTCAAGCAAACCAATGGTCTTATCATACTTGTTGTTGGTGTCATCATTAATAATAACGTATTCGTTACCAAAACTTACGGTGGAATCACCAATCATAAGTGTACCATCTGGCAGCTTTCGAACTCCATAAGTCATATCGAGATACTTTTTACGATTTTTATCGAGTAAGTTCAAATATTTCTCAATAGCTGAATATGGTTGGTCAGATTTTTTCTTTGTTGATGCTTTCACATCATCATCATCATCATCATCATCATCATCATCATCATCATCATTATCTGTGAATGCAGTTTTAAATGAATTATCCTGCTCTTCATTTTGAGATGTATCTTCCTCGCCCTCCTCCTTCTCATCCTTCTCTTTCTTGGGAATCCAGTTTTTTTTTATTTCATGCGTATTTGTGTCAGTAGCACTAACAAGTTTTTTAAGCGGCTTCACGATTGGTTTGAATGTTTCATCCCAAGCTTTTTCCATAATCTGCTTACCAGCTTTTAAAAGCTTGTATTTATGTTTAATAGCATTTCTAACTTTTTCTACTTGACAAAGTGTCTTTCTCTCGCGACGAAATTCGTCAGCGATGTTATCGCTTCGACTGCTCATGATGATCTGATTAAGATTTACTCTTTACGCATGATATATTTGTAGCAAAGCAGTCAAAACCTTTCCTGTATCTACCACAGTCGAGCCCTTGACGATCTTTATCAATTACTAGGAATCCATGATTGGTATAATTCCAACATTTCGAGCATAAGTCTTTAAACTGCGAGTACGTCATGTCAGTATTTACGTGATCATCATAAACATGCTTGAGATTAATATCATCCTGCCGAAAGATTACAAGCATGTTAACGTTATCACGTACTAAATGCTTAGGTATTTGTGCATACGACTGACACAAGTAGAAGCAGTCAATATTCTTATGTCTACCCATACAGTAAAAGGCTCTAACATTATCTTGTTTCTCGCAGGCTATATCATTAAATATTATGATTGAATTAATATTAGCTTCTTCGGGTGATACTACTTGATCATGTTCACCAAAGGCAAAAAATCCAATACCCTTCATAGGCTGCAGAAGTTTTTCGAGAAACTTATACTATGGTTGATTCAATGATTTCGAGTATATGTATACATTTTCAAATCTCAATCCATTTGGATGTGTAATCAGAGTAAGCAATGCATTGGTCTTTCCACAATTTGATGGGCCACAAAAAACTGCTCGGATACTGTTGGGTAATAGTGGACCATGACGTGTGCATACTTTTTTCCTTTCAGCTAGCCTATCAAAATTCATTACCGGCAGCGAGAGCGGTTGCTCTCTGAAATCCATGTTGGCAGCGACTGATGGTTTAGAGTATAAATACTGTGCTCATATACTCCGAATCTCATTCGTTCACTGCTCTTTCTAGTGTAAGCATCATGCCTAAAGGTTGCGGTCTGCTGAATAAAGTCCTCAACAAACTACCTATCGAGCTTCATTTACCAGGCTATCAATACTGTGGACCAAGCACAAAACTAGCGGAACGTCTTGCTCGTGGTGATCTTGGGATAAATCCTCTAGACGCAGCCTGCAAGGAACACGATATCGCATACTCACAGAATCGTGAAAACATTGAGGATCGCAACAAGGCCGATAAAATTTTAGCTGACAAGGCTTGGCATCGCGTATTTTCAAACGACGCTCGTGTAAGTGAAAAGGTTGCAGCCTACGCTGTTACAAACGCCATGAAGATAAAGGCTAAGCTTGGCATGGGTATAAATAAGAGGAAGAGAAAGACCAAACCTCCAACCACGCTTTCCAAGATAATTAAAGCTGCCACAAAATCGACTGGTTCTAACATACAAGAAATTATTATTATTATATAAAAATGTACGCGTGCCTCGTATTCTGCCAGTACCGAAAAAAGTTGGAGGATTTTTGCCTCTTCTTATTCCACTATTTGCTGGATTAAGTGCAACTGGCGCATTGGCTGGTGGCGCTGCTGGAATAGTAAAAGCCGTAAATGATGCGAAAGCTGTAACACAGCAATTAGCGGAAAGTCAAAGGCATAATAAGACGGTTGAGGCTATCGCGCTAGGTAAAGGTCTCTATCTCAAGCCACACAAAACTGGATTTGGTTTCCATTTCGGAGCAAAAAAAAAAAAAAAAAAAACTTCAAAGTAAGACTGCCAAACCGTGCTCTGACAGACGCTGATCTACTCAAGTATGCACGTGAAATTCCTAATTTTCGTGGTGTATTTATGAGAAACGACTTACCATCAGATGCACCGCATTATCGTGAATCTGGAATAATTAATCTCGACGATAAAGATGGTCCAGGTACTCATTGGGTGGCTTATCGGAAAAATGGTCGAAATGTTGATTACTTTGATAGTTTTGGTGATCTTCAGCCTCCCCACGATCTAATGGATTATCTCGGCCTCGATAATGTTATCAAGTATAATCATAAGAGATATCAAAATTTTGATACATATGAGTGTGGGCATCTATGCCTAAAATTCTTATATAAGGATCTGTAAGTGATGCTTATCGTATCAATCTAGTGTGAACCATCATGGGAGATTCATTGACTCTCAGTTTATCTGGAACAACATCTATATTAGAGGCACAATACTTTCCGCCAATTGAGCTCTCACCTAGCAAGAACTATCACCTTGGGCTAGTGGAATTACTATCTTTTAATTCTATACCCAACGTCGATACTGGGAAAAACAAGATCTATGTGGGTAAAGAAGTGATTGTGTTACCTACAGGAAGTTACGAAATTGAAGACATTGATGTGTACTTGCAAGAACAGCTTGCATCTAAACATATTACCATTAGTTTGAAGCCTAATAACAATACTCTACGAAGCGTGATAAAGTGCAGTGAAAACATTGATTTTCGTCCACAAGACTCGATTGCTAGACTACTTGGTTTTACACATCGAGAGTTACCCGCTCATATCTCTCATAGCTCGGAATTACCGGTTGCTATTCTGAAAATCAATGCATTGCGAGTTGAGTGCAATATTACTTCGGGAGCATACATCAATGAGCATAAAGTTCATACGATCCATGAATTCTTCCCGGCAGTGCCACCGGGGTATAAGATCATTGAAGTTCCATCAAACGTCATTTACCTTCCAATAGCCGTGAGGATCATTGATCATCTGCAATTACGCATAGTCGATCAAGACGGAGAACTAGTTAATTTTCGCGGTGAAGTTATCACCATTAGACTACACATTAAAGAAGCCAAATAGCTAATCATGGGAATCATCTTCAATAATAATAATAATAATAATAATGCTAATAACGTGACGCAGGCATATAAAAGAGGACTAAAATGTCATCGAGCAACCAGTCACGCTCGAGCCCCCAAGACGATCACACGTCGCAACGCTCAATTCCTAAAAAGTCTAGGGCTTCGAGTTATTGTTGGTGGCAGAAAATAACGTGCGTAATATTTTGCTGCAATGGAGGGGGCGTTACACGTGCAATCAGCCGTCGCATTCGACGAATCCGTAGCGCATTATGAGATACATGCACATCAACCTTATACATCAACCTTCAATAACAGTGATGAAATCCGCATATCCATTCAACATCAAGATCTATGCCTCTTGCCCTCACGAAGTACTCTACATGTGTGTGGTAAATTGTCGAAAGCGACCGGTGCTGCTGTGGTAGCAACGAAGCTGGTGAACAATGCTATTTTACATCTGTTTGAGGAAATTCGCTACGAGATCAATGCCATTGAGATTGATAGATGTAAGAATGTTGGTATAACTAGCCTCATGAAAGGCTACACATCCTTCAATCCTGGTGGAAGCGCAATGATTGAAAATGCTGGCTGGCTTGACGTTGAGGAAACCAAACAGCTCACTAATGATACTGGCCACTTTGATGTTTGTATCCCCTCTCCATGATACTTGGATTTGCTGAAGACTATCAGAAAATCATTATCAATATAAAACATGAGCTCATTCTCACAAGATCACGAACGGATACTGACGCAGTTGTGCAGACTGCTCTTGCAGCTGGCGGTTACGAGGATTTCAAGATTGAGCTTACACGAATTGAGTGGTTGATGCCATATGTGATGTTGTCAGACAAGTATAAAATACGTTTATATAGTCAGATTAAAAGAGACATCACTATGAGTTTTCGCACTTGGGAAATGTATGAGTATCCTCTGCTTCCAAGCACAACGAAACATAATTGGACAGTCAAAACATCGAATCAATTGGAAAAGCCTCGTTTTGTAATTGTAGCTTTCCAAACCAATCGGAGAATGATTAAAAATGCAAATGCTAGTTACTTCGATCACTGCAACATTGGCAATGTGAAGCTATTTCTTAACTCACAACATTATCCATACGGTAACCTCAATCTTGATGTAAATCACAATCAATACTCTGTATTGTACAACATGTATGCCAATTTTCAAGCCATATACTACAACAGAGATCGAGAACCCCTGCTAACGAGGAAAAACTTTATCGAGTATGCTCCATTAATTGTAATTCATTGCTCAAAACAGAATGAGGCATTAAAACAAGCGCCAGTAGATGTCCGTCTAGAATTTGAGTCTAAGACAAATTTTCCAGCGGGAACCACGGCCTACTGTTTAATCTTACATAATCGAATGGTTGATTATAATGTAATAAGTGGTGATGTAATCAAACGTGTATAAAACATTTGTATCCCAATCAACATCAATCTCATAGTTAGATATTTAAGATCTATAGTTAAGAATTTTTTAGGCTAAATGTATTATCTGTAAGATATATATATATATATTTATCTACGGTTAAGAGTTTTTATTAGATTAAATGCATTATCTGTAACATTAAAAAATAAAAACAAGTTTTTATACAGCAAATGTATTTATCTCGAATTCTTTCGAATCCTCCTGAGGCGCACTCTATCCGAAAGCGATGGCAACAAAGCAAAAGTCTGTCTTATCATGATAAAGTCTCCCTTACCATGGATATCGAGCGTGATCTATAGAATCCGACTGTGGCTCCATCTATAACAGTACCGACGTCAGATAATTATCGACGTAAGATAATTTCTGACTATCGGTAAAATATCAACAAAGGTATCGAATCTCCAAATATCCCGATATCAGGATATCCCGATCCCAAATACCCCGCGAGGTCTCGCTGTGAGTTAGTAGGTCACTTGTCTACAGTGATCGGTAGTACAGTGTGCTGGTAGTTGGTGCGGTAGATTCAGGCGCATTTATCGATCATGATCTAGTGAGTTACCGACTGTAGGGGAGGCTCGGTCAGTACACGACTACAGTAAGTATACATAGAACGTCGCGCGCCATCTAACTGGATACCATGTAACCATTATGGAAATATTGATCTTGATCTATCCGACTGTAGCACCATCTAGCAGACAACAATTTCGACATAAGATAATTATCGACAGGCGGTCATTACCGCCTGTGGGTAAAGTAGGTTTCTAGGATAATTACCGACTGAGCACAGGTAAATTTACACCTGCCCAGGTGGTGTGCTGGAACCGGCCTAGCCTATCTACTATAATCTCATAGTAGTTGCCTCAGAAATGATTTAATAATAATATTAATAATATTTTTTTAAAAAGTCCGCGTCGGGATTGGGTCCGGCGCTTACGAAGCGGAGACGTTGCCGACTACGCTACGCACCCTTGTTGAATATGATTTAACGCAGAGAGTATATGAACGCTCGGAAATTTTGAATATTTTATATCTCGAAAACGACTGAAAAGTGCATCCTATTACTTGCACCTATTGCACCCCTGGGTGCGATCTATCTGTAAAAAAAATTTGGTCCGAATCGGTGTTCCACGTACCTGGAGGTCCCCTTGTCAGTGCAATTTAAATGTAAAGAGAAACTCAAGATATTATCGAGTTTGCGATCTAATATAATATAAGTTCTCTAAATAACCTGCGTACATGTTTACGTGTGGGTGTACACGTTACACAGGGTTTACCAATTGAATCATGTCCCGGCACGCAGCTGACTGCTAATTGCCCATCATCTCATCAACAAGTTATACGGAGTCAAAAATACAGTGCAGTATGAAATTTAAAAAAAATGGGGCAAACCATTGTTTAGAGCTGTACGTGCATTAAATTTAGGCGCATTGATTAACCCTCTACATCGATTGGTGTTCAAGTAGATCATTGCAGGTTTTATTATGTATCACGAATATATATTATATTAAACACTTATTGAGAACCCTAACTTCTCCTAGTCCCAGAAATCTATAGACCACAACATGCCGAGAAAAATTGTTAGTCTAAGCCACGTTCCTCTTTATATTATGATTTAAAAATGAACACAAATTTACGAATACATTTTTTTTGGTAATTATAACATCATAAGGGAGAAGTAGGAAAACGTTGGGCAGAAATAGAGTTGAGTGCGTGAAGAAATGGTAACCGAGTCCAATTGCAATGTATCGTATATTTTATATACATATATTACTACTCGTACGTCATTACTTTAATACTATATAAAATAAAAAATTACTATATAAAAAATATATGTATCGATATATAATATCAATATGTATACATACATTTTATATGTATATACATACTAACTGATTTACCCGGCGTTGCCCGGGTACACAAACAAATAGATAAGACCTAAGCAAGGTCACTCGATATATCTCACACCTTAAAAGCACCCTGACAAAATACCCTTTATCATACCACTAAAAATAATGTGGCTTTAAATAACATTTTTTAAATCCAATTTAGCTGTTATTCCCCGTATGATGTGGCACTCGGGCAACGCCGAGTAAATCAGCTAGTACATTATACACAAAGTACAGTGCGGCGCTCATTTTGCAAATTATCAAATCGCTCAGCGCTCTTTGTTACGCTCGCTTCAATATAAACTCTCTTCATATGTATGAGAGTTTTCGAGTGTATTGAGCTGTTGGTTGAGTGAGATTATCATCAGAAGATAATTGCGCGCTCTGATTATAATTTATAGCTGATTTCCCGGCGCTGCCCGAGTGTCACATCATATGAGGAATAACAGCTAAATCGGTGTTTAAAAACGTTGAAAAAACCACATTACTTTCAGTGGGGCATAAAGATTGTTTTCGTTGGGGGTGGTTTTATTGGGTGAGATATATAGAGTGAGTGAGTTTCTATTTTGTTTGTGAAGTTTTGTTTAAATCGGTTAAGGCAGAAAAACTAACTATTTTTAGGGGATGAAGGCGCGATTTTAAGGGGTGAGCTATATTTATACAGTGATCTTCCATTAGAACTTATTAAAATTTGTGTGAAGTTTGGTTGAAATCAATCAAGGGGTGTGGATTTTTATACTAAATCTTTTTTTAGGGGTTTAGGTGGGTGGATATGTATAGAGTACGACCTTTGTCGTACCCGTCTTAGACCCGCTATAATATTTGTGTAAGGTTTGGTTGAAATCAGTTGATTCGCGTGAATATTTTTGAAGAATCTTTTTTTAGGGGGTGAAGAGGGTGGGGTTTAGGGGTGAGATATATCCAGTGACCTTCCTTAGGCTCTTAACAATATTTGTGCTTGGTTTGGTCGTAATTGGTGAAGGCGTGGATTTTATTAAGAATTTTTTTTAAGGGATAAAGGGGGTGGTTTTCAGGGGTGAGATATATACAGTCGCCTTCCTTTGGTCTTTAACAGTATTGGTATAAAGTTTGGCTGAAATCGGTCAACGCGTGTAGCTTTGTATAGCCGGACAGACAGACAAACATTCATTTTTATATATAAGAAGATATTCTTTAAAATATTGATTTTATTACGAGTGACGAGAGACCCCCCCTATCATATGCATTGTTTTCCATTGCCAGCTATATTCCTATAAGCATAAGGATATATTTACTAGAGTTGCAAAGGTGACGGGAGAGCGGCTCCGCTGAGCATATTAGTGACGATCTGAGAGATAAACTCGTGCCAAGTGAGGCTGCGAGAAAGTCGATAGGTGCTGAAAGTCTTTCATCTAGTCAACTAATCTCAAAATCTAGACAGAGAATCACCATCAAATTTGGATATAATCTGTCTTAAAATATCCTCTTTGTTTTGATAGTTTCGAACTGAATAAAAAATGGTAGAGAAAATCGCTAGAATATAGTGTCGATCATTTTCTGCACCTTACCATGTAACTATCTTTAACTTTTAGCACACATTGCTAAAAATGTACACCGTCAAGGGTTTTTTTAATTGCGAAAAATTAAGCGTCGTTTTTTCTTCTATCTAGTGGAGTTCCAACACAATCGAGCAGAAACTCCTTTTGGTGAGGTTATCTTTAATGGACCTTTCCGGACTCACGAATCATCGACCTTGACGAATTTACTTTCCTTGAAGGAGACCCCATTTCTCCCAATGCCCCCGCGTGCCAAGGGACGTAAGAAATGATTTTCGGTTTTATGTAAATATAGCAAGTATACCGTATTATTCCTATGCGTAAGTAACAAGCTTAGAAGCTATTGGTATGCATGTCTTATTAGTGGAAACCACGGTTAAATACGTCACATTTCAAGAAAGTATACTCATTAGTTTAATGTTCGAACTATTTAAAGCCGGGAGATGGATGAAGATGAGTTTTATTCTTGACTGTAACTTGGCGTGTCTTAATTAAAAAATTGTGAATCTTTCAATAATATAACTTAATTATTCTGCCGACTGTTACGCAGAGCGGTCCTGAATAAAAATCGCCTGCATGGATACTCTATCTAATAAGTAGCGTATCGTCATATATACTGTTATGTGATAAAGAGAAAAACGGTAATACCAAAATATAAGTATCATATAAGCCACAATGTTGAGACTGATAAAACAGGATTATAAAGGTATACACACAAACGCGTGCGCCCCCCCCCCCCCCGAGAGAGAGAGAGAGAGAGAGAGAGAGAGAGAGAGACTACGACGCGTTACTCGGTAACCTGATTCATTCATTCATTCATTTTAGATTTTATCGTCTCTTCGCGAGATTCGTGCGCCAGTTATCTGAGAACACGTCGTGCGACTCAAGCTCCTTCTGTAGTCCTCTGATCTACTCGATTCCTTCGATCTCCTATCTGTATTACATCAACTACGTACCATTCTCTTGTACGTTTTCACTTTTTTTTGCTTCATCGTGTCTGTACATGCTGAACATATACTCGACGAAAAATATATATACATATATAATTTATATTAATATATATGTGCATTGTAGTCACTTATTACTTTACCTTATTTATTAAAAGGAACTTAAATTATTGCAGTGATAATTGCGTAGTAGGCGATTGACTTGTATTGTGTGTCATATTATTTTTCGATTGTTAGTAGAAGCTTCGACGTAACACCGATATGTAGACCCGCATAGTAAACTCAACCCCTTCCCCTCGGCAACGATATACGTATCGAAAAATTTTGTCGCGTTACCGTCTTCAGAAGCTTTCCACATTGCTGCGAGTTACAATTCCGCGGGAAATAAAAGACATCGTCGTACTTCGAGAAATCCTAATTATTCTGCAATAAATATAGTAAACTAGGCGGGCCGACTAGTTCCATGTTTAACTAGAAAATAATCGTAACTAACGAATGAGTAAGCGGCGAGTATAGTCAAGCAAAAAGGACACTTTTACACAGATACACGTAGTATCAAGATACCAACAATGAATAATGCAATTAAAAATAAAACGTAAAAAAGTGTTAAATACAGTAGTTTGAAATATATAAAAATGAAACGAAAGGGACTGAGCGAGAAAAATATGTGAGTCGATAAATTAAGAAAGCATAGACACTAATACACAGTCAAACAATATTAACGGTACAATAAATAAAGTGTGTTTGGGGGAAAGGAAATGCCGAATGCAACCTCACCGTATTTACTGAAGGTAAAATGGTAAATGTACCTGTTGTTGTTGAAAACATTAAAAATACTCTTATTTCGCTTGCAGATATATCTTTGTATACCTTACCACTAGTGTCACTACCATATTACCCATAGCAATGATAATCATATCGATGCAGGTCACCATCCAAGAACTTTATTCAACTGGTTATTATTGTCGAATTATGGAGCGAGACGAACGCCACGTTGTGAAATTAAATATCAAAGATTTGTAAAATTGAATAATGAATCATCGAATTTCCCGTTTTATATCAGTTTCATGTCATATTTACACTGCATTATTCGTAGAAAATAATACTGTATTGTAACGGAACGTCTTACTAAAGGCGCCCATTCACAAATAAAAATCCTTTTTACATATAAAACAAATTCGAAGAAAAACTCACAACGATAAAATTGAGGTAACGGAATTTTATCTCCAGTCGGCAAAGCAGAAACCAGGATATCAGGAATGAAAGGCGGTCGATACACGATTAGAGAAGGAAACAAGTGTGGCCAAAAGTTTGGTCTACTAGCAGAAGCATGCAATTCCTGTAAATTCAAAGAGAAGAAGCTCCTCGACCGACCATGTGACACCTTGTCCCACCACATCGCCGGTCGAATAGCCAGCCTTTATAAGCAACGACCTTGCACGGCGCGCTCTCTTTACTTCGACCAAGTCGACACCATCCTATGCAGCATTCGGCTGTGAGAGCAGCAATTTTTACTTTTTACTTTCATTAAAGTAATTATTCATAGGAGACCCCGATGTTCCGTGTGTCTTCGTTTCCCAGTCATATCGTACTGGCTGATGAAGGCTCTCTACCGGGTATTCCAAAGAGAAAGCGTTAATTTTCACAACCTAGTGATAATTCACCAAAATAGTCAAAATCCAACAGTCTCAAGGAATCAGGCATTAATTGAGTGCTTAAATCGCGTGATAATCTCGCGTGAACCGCAGCACTACCTTAAGCCAAGAAATCAGTGGTGATCTCTCATAATTCAGAACTCTATCCCAGCATAGCAACACGCTTGAATAGAACCACAGAGAGAAAACGGAACGGTTCTGTGACAAGGCGGCCCTAGAGAAATAAAAACACGACGTACCAAGAGCGGAGCAAATGCATGCATCGTTATATACTAGTATGTTAGCTGCGTAATCCGGCCAATGATTCGAACAAAATCGCGTACGATTGCCGAGTCATCGGCCTAGGGAAGCGAAATCCAAACTAACGCGGCCGCAAATTCACAACAATTGCGTTCACGAACTCTTGCTCACCGAATAGTACCGTACATCCAGCGAGTACACCTCATGCAAGCCAAATCACAGGTGTCCGCACATAACATAAGATCGCGATAGAAAAATAAAAAAGGTAAACATCGAGAAACTGTTAACTCCCGATGATTATAACAGCTGCCTGGAGGTGTGATTTCACATTAGCCACTAATACAGGCTCGTTATTAGGGCGGACGGCTAAGACAGTCAGCAACAAAAATATAAAATTAGTAAATTGAGTGTATAGCTCCACACGACAGCATCAGGCTGAATTTCGTGTCACTGATAGAAAAATACCGGAGCAATCCGTGTACGTAGAATTTAAATATTTGCGTAAGCTGAGTAGTGAGCTCCACACGACGCATCTAAGCAGATAACATGTAGCAAGTTGAGTGTAGAGCTCTATGAGGTAGCACCACTCTAGCTCGTGAATTAAAAATCAATCTTTTCCATGGAAAAAGAACAGAGAAATTTAAGATTTCACTTTTCAAAAACAAAAAAGATTCAATGATGAGCACCACCTTCAGATGAACAGTGCATGAATCTCTCGGTTCCGAATGATCAGAAATAAAACCACATTCTGAAAAGCTATCAAAACTCTCAAAATAAACTCAATAAACCTTCCAAATAGCAACCAGTAACCTAAAACCCAGTGCAGAGCACGCGCTCAGAAAAATCATAAAATTTAAACTAAGCGCCCCTCTATAAAGAAATAAGCAAATAAAATAAGAAAATCTTCGTTGAGGAAAGTAAAACGTTTCAGTATATAGCCGCAAAATTGTACTCTTCCCCCGCTTACCAGGTCTATAAATATGAAACCGGAATTTGCCCATAGATGGCCCTAGCTGTCAATGTAGTTACCGTCAAACCGCGTCATTGGCGCCATTTCCCTGTTGACATCTCTGACAAAGATTTTCAACTCACAACAATACAAGTTTCATACAACAGCATAGTTTGTAATAGCGTTGAACATGTCGAATTTTGTGTTTGGAAACTACGATTTGCGGACAGCATTGATTTTCTGTTACCAATTGAAGAAAACTGCTGCAGAATCGCATCGAATGCTTGTCGAAGCTTACGGTAAGCATGCTCTTGGTAAATCACAGTGCTTTGAGTGGTTTAAAAATTCAAAAGTGGCGATTTTGACGTGAGAAACGAAGAACGTGGAAGACCACCGAAAAAGTTTGAAGACAGCGAATTGCAAGCATTGTTGGATGAGGATAACGCTCAAACGCAACAACAACTCGCGGATCAATTAAATGTGACACAAGAAGCCGTTTCCATACGTTTGAAAGCCATGGGAAAGATCCAGAAGATGGGACAATGGGTTCCACATAAACTGAATGAAAGACAGCAGGAAAACCGAAAAACGACTTGCGAAATGCTGCTCGCCAGGTACAAAAGAAAGTCATTTCTCCATCGAATTGTGACTGGCGATGAAAAGTGGATATATGTTGAGAATCCTAAGCGTAAAAGATCAAGGTAACTCCAGGCGAACCATCGACATCGACTGCAAGGCCAAATCGCTATGGACGAAAGACAATGCTCTGTGTTTGGTGGGATCGGAAGGGTGTGATCTATTATGAGCTGCTAAAACCTGGCAAAACCGTTAATACTGAATGCAACCGACAACAAATGATCGATTTGAATCAAGCTTTGCGTGGAAAACGACCAGAATATCAAAAAAGGCAACCAAAAGTGATTTTGCTTCATGATAATGCACCATCACACACAGCAAAACTGGTCAAGGAAACGATTGAGGCGTTTAGTTGTGAAATACTTTCGCATGCGGCTTACTCACCAGACTTGGCTCCGTCCGATTACTACTTATTTGCATCGATGGGACACGCACTTGCTGAGCAGCGCTTTACTTCTTACGAAAATGTACGAAAATGGCTCGATGACTGGTTTGCCTCAAAAGAGCAACAGTTTTTTTGGCGTGGCATCCACAAAATGTCAGACAGGTGGGAAAAATATATAGCTAGCGATGGGCAATACTGCGAATAAAATATTTTTTATCATTTTCATACAATAAACGTGTATTTTCTATACAAAAATTCCGGTTTCATATTTACCTGCTATAGACCTGGTATACTCGTACTACTTCATGTGCAGTTGAGAAAGACAGAGCGGTCGAACGTACGAGGCGAGAAGAGATGCAGCTGAGTGCAGGAGGGAATAGAATACAAAGTGGGCCGTAAGATTGAGCGAAAGATAGCTGAAGTTGCTGAGTGCCAGATTTCGAAGTGATACTAGACCACGTAAAGAGTGTTAGTTGTTGATCAGTGGTTTGGCACATTCTTTCCAGAGAATCATGCTTTACAAGGAAATCCACTTATTCAGAAGCATCCTGTGCTTCTTTTCTCTAACCATACTTAAACGTAATCTTTCTCCAATATAGTGTAACGTAAATTTAGCCTCCAACTTTCCACACTTTACCTAAAACCGGTCTCAGTTATTTTTCCTTTCTTTGTATTTGCTCTCTTTAGCAGGGCGCCAGTCGCGTACGTGCTGGGAGGAAAATAACCATGGTTGCGACCGGACTCAGTCCAGGCTGCAACTATTCAAGGTAGAGTGGGTGGTTCGGTCTTTCGAGGTTTCAATAAATAAATAAAATAAACACAGTAAATACGGAACTCACAAATACCCAAAAATGACGAATTGTTTATTTAATTAAATCAATTACTGACTTGGCAAAATATCACAATGAAAAGAATAAAAAAAATAAATGTCCCGTAAAATGTCTCTGGGTTTTACATAATTACTTTACTTAACTTAAATCGGTTAAAAATTCCGCCGGTGGAAATCGTGACATCCGCTTCTGCTCTCACACTTCGATACGACACACCAATTACGACTCGAACGTTGTCACTTTTTGTCGAGGTAGACGAAATAGTGGAATAACAGAAAATAGAAGAAAGTCCACACACACAAACACGAATCAACGACCCCTTGACGGCGAAAGGTCACGTACGCGACGCTACTAATGGCTGGATCATGAGTAAAGGGAAAATTATATAATGAAGGAAAGATAAAATGACCAATGACAAGATGCGGCCCACACGTACAAATCTGTCATATATCCCAATAGTCAAACCATCAGGGATGATGGCGGGTCACAAACTCATTTACGTGTCGTGTGAAAACTATTCAAATAAATTAAGACAAAACAGACAAATATCGCCAGATACGCCTCGGACCGTACGAATCCCTTACACCAACCTACACCAGATTCGGGACGACGGCCGATCTAATCCAACTTAATTATTTCGGCAGTAAGAATCGCGGCACTCGCTCCTTCGCTCATACTCGCATACATAATCTGCGTCCGATCTAATCCCCTATAGTCCACATTATGAACATTCAAACAAAATTCTCACTATTCCTCAGGACACAATAACATAAAATCAAATAAGACTTCTCAAGAACGAATAATTCGCGATACGGCCTATGCCGTGAAAATTCCACACACAAACACTAACAACGACCACGGGATGATGGAAGGTTACGTACGCGAAGCTTCTATCGCTCAATTCTTTCAATAACGGAAATAATATAATGAATAAAAGATACAATACGGAATATTAGTCCAACAAATAAGTAATAGGTAGAATAATAAATAACAGGGTATCAACAGACATTAGACAAAAAATAAACAATAAATAAAATAATATAAAAAAGTGCTAATAGAACGAACTATGAAAACAAATAAAATAGAAAGGTGAACGACGCGAGTTACGCCTCGGACCACGCGAATCCCTCACACAAACATCAGATGACGGCCGATCACGCACTACATGATCTCTAAAAAATAATAATGTCTACGTGACCCTCTAGAATGTTTGAACTTCACGTCACAAAATACGAGACATGGTGTAAAGCTACGAAACGTGTTCACAAGATGGTGTTGCGTAAAATTAGCTTTAGCATTCTCATTAGATATATAACCCGGGGTTATACCTTATTAATTTTTTTAGTACACCTGCGTGTCTCGGAATATGAGAATCGTACTCTGTTGTGTACGCAAGCTGAACAGGTCCTCGATAACTCTGTCCGAAGCTGTTCCCGTGGTGGTGTGAGCGACTCGAGGTTTATGTTCACCTCGGTTGGACTTGATGCCTCGTCCGGCCTTGCGGGTGTCGGGTTATATCTGCGCCTGTAACATTTATACAACACATACCCTACTAACGCTATCGGTGCCATTGCACCCATCGAGTAAAAGCTAAGATTATGATAATGCTGACTGTAATTTGTCTTTGAATCTACATTGTCTCTAATATTGTCTGGCCGAATCAAGGGATTTCGTATCACGTTTGTTAAACGGATTCATTTCACATTATCGTTGGAGGTTGACTATTTCTGTTCAAAATTTGCCAGCGTAAGATTGAAAGGGGGAAGATAATCCACACTGGCCGACTGCGTAGTCCGTCCGACGGTTCTTACTCTGAATTCTCGGACGGTCACCAAACATACCTAACAAAACCAGTATGCCTGTATCGCGAAGCATTTCGTGCTTTGCTATCTTTTTCTCGCACGTTATTGTGACCGGCTCTTCGGTGGGAGTAACAATCAGCCACTTTCCGGGTTGCTGCATAGTTATTAGCAATGTACGGGTCAGGTTGATCACTCGTTTTGCATAGTGCTGGCCGTGGGCGGTGTTTATTTTCGTGAAGATCAAAATTTCGCATGGTGCATCTGCCGTTAGTGTCATCGATAGATGCGTGGGTGAGCAGATGTACAGCCTGGCGAGCTTTTTGCAGCGTTTCGGATCATCAGTGGTTTTTATGAAATAATAGCCTCCGTTGCTTGATCGTGTGGGTACGGGGATTTGATCGAGTGAGTATACCCACTGTACTATACGTGGTGTGTTAAAAAAATTTCGGGAATTTTGTAATTTCACGTGTTGTATTAGTCCGACTCGCGCGATCTTTTGTTGTTGTGTTGGTAAACTTGTTTGTAAAGTTGCTATACTGTGTTAGTCATATTGGTCATATTGGATATTTTCTATTGTCTATTGTCAGCTGTCAAAATGGTCACATATATTTGGTAGGATCAACGATTTTGAAAATGGATCAGTCGTTTCAGTGGAGGTGTTCTGGATCGCCAAGACCGAAAAAAGCTCGACAAGTGCGGTCGAATGTGAAGGTTATGCTTACTGTGTTCTTCGATTTTACGGCATAGTGCACCATGAGTTCTTGCCACAAGGTCAAACGGTCAATAAGGAGTGCTACTTACAAGTTCAACGCCGTTTACGTGAAACAATCCGAAAAAAACGCATGGATTTGTGGCGAAACAATTCATCACTTTTGCACACCGATAATGCACCTCCTCACACTTCATTGCTTGTCCGTCATTTTTGGCCAAAAACAACACTGTAATGATGTTCCAGCCTGCATATTCGCCGTGTGACTTTTTTCTGTTCCCAAAAATAAAGAGAACCTTAAAGGGCCGCCGCTTTGCAAGCATAGATGAGATTAAAAACGCATCGCTAAGAGAGCTAAAAGCTATCCCAAAGAGCGAGTTCCAGAAGTGTTTTGGGGATTGGAAAAAGCGCTGGCTTACGTGTTGTGAGCTTCTCACAATTGCATACCGAGGGATCACGGGATAAAATAAATAGGATCCCGAAGTGCGAAGGGAGAATATAAAAATATTTCAAACGACCAAGCAGCGAGCATGAAATAATCGCATTATGTAGGAGAGCGGGACGAGAATAGAGACAACAGAAGCGAGAGGTCCGAGAATGCCGGTGTGTTGGAATCAGTACGAGCGTACCGAAAATTTGCGGGCACTAGGCCATCGAACTCATGAGAAAAACGAGCTACGTCACACCATCGGAATTCCCTCGCTGACGTAAACAGCAGGTCAGCGACCAGCTGGCCTTGCTCGTAGGCGAGGGGAAGGCGGTGAGCGTGGCAGCGGCAAATGGCTAAAGTCGAAAGATGCGTTAGACTTTAAAATTACAATGAAAAATAGGCAGAGGGGAATGAGGCAAGGGGAGGCTTATAAATACTGGTGCGGGGAGAGAGAGGCTCTCTTGGTGTAAAAGCTTAAACATCTAAGGACAGCAAATCGTAACACAAAAATTCTAATTAAAAAGTAGAAAGTCAGAAGTCATCACAAAAAAAAGTGCAAGTTGTAGAGTCTGTGTTCACTCCAGAAAGTAAAACAAGTGAGTGACACCCAGAGACCTGCGAGAGAGGAAAAGACAGGCGAGAAATAGCTATATAATTAACAATAACCAGTGGTATAGTAGGAAAATTGTCGAATAATCCAAATTAAGCTAGTTTATAAGGTGAACAGTGTAGGTGCATAGGATTAAGTAACACGATTATACGAGTAGTTTTTAAGAAAACAGGATTAAGGGGATAAGTTTAGGAATAGGTAATTAAGTGCAGCGACTTAAACGAGTAGTGCGTAAAGAAATAAAATTAAATAGCGTGGACTCGAAACCGGCAGTATATGCAGAAATTACCCGATCGGGTGTGAGTGGAAGAGAGAAAGAGAGAAAGTGGAACAAGAGTAAAAGAGAAAGCATTGTAAACAGAGTTGATACACTCTGTCAAAGAGTGAGTCTGATGCGAGTGGATGTATGTGTGCATGTTTAAAGTTACCGGTCAATACTAACGCATTGACACGAAACCGAAACTCGAGCCTGAGGATACTGAGAATTTATGCCCGCATAAGACGAAATAATTGTAGAAATAATCGCTGAAATTACGGAATTTAAATGTCATTATACAGAGTACCAGTGACCGGATATTAAAAAATGATGTTTTATGGAATCGTTTCTCTGAGAATAAAGCCTCACTCACAACCATCACGAAGTCTACATTAATTAGTCGTGTGATCGAGCCCGAATCCCCACGAAAAATAAAAATAACTGTCAACGTAAAAAAATTATCGTTACAGTGTATACATATTATCTGATGGGAACTATTTTGAAGGGCATAAGAAGGGTTTTGTTTACAGATAAATAAAATTCTTTCCAAAAAACGAATATTCCCATTATTTTTTTAACACACCTCGTAAGCATTAACGTTAGCCTGCTGCACAAGTTTTGACGTCTGCCTGAGCTATATTGCAACGCGGAAACGAATGTCCGGTAGTAGGTGTGGTAGAGAGTTGGTGAGGTATCTCGTAAGCGTTCGCGGCGACAATACCGCTGCGCTTGCTTTTCCATGCATGATATCGGTGACGAGCCATACTAACTCCTTTACGTCGCTGAACAGGGCATCCACTGCTATACTGATAGCATTTAAATTCTCGTCTAAGTGTTGGCGCCTGTCCAATTAGCGTACATTGCTGTTTATCGTTTCATTGAACCGGTTTATGAGAGTGAACAGGGCCTTCTCGTTGGCCTGTACGTGATGAGCACTCTCATTAAACATGTCCAATGCTGGAGTTAACCTTACCACCTGAAGCTAATTTTTTAAATCCTTTCTTCAGTACCTGATGAGAAACCTGCATAGCCGAGATATCTTCATGCAATTCGCTGGCATCGGCGGTGTCCATGTTTCCCGTGATTCATCCAATTATTGACCACGGACTGTTGATCAGACCTCGGCGTCCCCGTATAGGGTGCGTGTCCACGAGATCGAATATTGTTAGTAATCCGGTCTCGATTTTCCTTGACATCCAGGTAACGAAGTCGACGATGACAGGGCATAAACTGTTGTCATCGGATTCCTTTCTACACAGGCCCATTAAATGTTGTAGGCTCGAACCGACGGCGGTCTCCCATTGTAGTAGTGCGGTGAGGTCCTTCCGCATGGCGAGTCTCCAGTTTGACCTCGTTTCAGTGAGGTATCCTATCTCCTCGTAGAATACGTTGGGACTATCCACGAAGGCGATCATCTTGTAATTTGCCGGATGCTGCGTAGCCCCGATTAGACCGCATGTTGCTGCCATCAGCCTGCAAAGGTAAAGGATGCGAATACAGGTTTGTATTTCCGTGGGAATGTTTATTTAGCTAATTTTCCCTTTTTCGATTAACCTGCCCTGAGGTCCTCGGAAGAGCCTCCAGGTTTCATTCTTCATTCATATGCACGAACCACTTTACCCGGCTCTATTCCGAAATGTGCCTAATATCTGGGTATTTTATACCTCCCCAATCGCCCATCGACTGGGAGAGGATTTAGGTGAGTCCTTCCCCGTGATTCCGCGTACAACCCGCTTTGTAGCTTCTACGCTAATATTGTTGGATTTACCCTCTCATTAATTTATTCATTAGCGGATCCGGTTCGAGCGGGCATATAACGCAATTGCGCTTAATAACTTGTGGGAATCGGAGTTCCGGAGAGGTGTTTCCCCTGATGACTCCGTCTTCCTTAGTCTCCGAAGGTTGTTTGAAGAGCCGGAAGCCTGATGCAATCCTCAGCCCGGGTATCTTCCTGAGGAGGAAGACCCCTTATTGGTGGTCGATGAGTAGTACTGATGTACCTATATGGTAAATGATTTTTTTTATACTTCAATATAGTTTGCAATCATATCCCAAGAATTTTTTCTTTTGCAGTCTGACCTTGCGCCCTAAGGGGCTTCCAACCCCAAATTTATTTTTAGCTCTTAGTTTAACGTAGTCGCTAATTTTAATCTAGGTTAAAATGATATAGTGTTAAGATATAGAGAAATTTTTTTCCAAGAGCTTTTAATTGCGAATACCTCGGCTCATGCTCGAGGAAAAGCTTCAAACGGTTCGCGTGTACGGATAACGACTTTAGCCCTTTCCAGACGACGTAATTGACGGGGGACCGTAGCTCTAGGATTGCATAGGGCCCCGTGCAGGTAAGGGTCAGCTTTGTCGATCTACCCCGGCGCACGGTTTCGTCATGGAGCAATACTTTGTCGCCCACGTGGTATTCCTGTAACTTGGTTCAATCATCGTATAGGCCTTTTGATTTCTCCTTGGCAAGTTTCAACTTGCCCCGAGCGACAGTCCAAGCCGCGTGCAGACGCTCGCGTAATTCCTGCGCGTGATCGTCGTAGGTGTAAGTCTTCCAAGGCTCTTGTCTAACCTCTGTCGGTAACTGGGCATCGCGCCCGAATACCAACATATGCGGGGTTATACCCGTCCCAGAATGCGGGGTGGTATTGTACGTAAACACGACGTACGGTAATCATTCATCCCAATTTTCCTGGTCTTCGCTTACGACATTTTTCGGGTATTCTGCAAGAGTCCGCTGTGACCGTTCCAGAGCGCCATTCGACTGTAGGTGGTATATGCCGTTGGCTGTATCTTCCTTATACGCAAACAACGACATACTTCTTTCAAGGTCGTGTTAAGGAACTTGGTCCCTTGATTCGATAGCAGGGTTTCCGGTGTCCCATAACGACAAATGACTTCCTTCTCGAACGATATGCTAGGAGTATCCATGAGCATTGGCACTTATTCCTTTCTTCACAGTTTATTCGTTTGACAGGTTTCATATACGGCGACATGTTGTCTTACATCCATTCTGACGCCGGGCCAGTCGTACTAGGAGCGGATCCTCGTCAGCATGTGCTTTACCCCTTGGTGTCCTCCTAGAAGAGTGTTATGACATAACCTCAAAATCTGTTGCCAGTCTTTAGCCGCAGGGCAGGCTACGACCTTGTGACAGCGGCTCGTATTGAATGTGTTGCTGGGGAATCGCGGGCCTCGGTCTCCTACGTGCTTTGCTTCCTCATCACTGCTATGCGCTGAACTGGCTAGGATCTCTTGCCTCGGTCCGCCCACCGCTGGCTGCGCTGCTAGCTCGGTCTCTCTTCCATCCGGCCTTGCACCTCTCTCCTTCTTTGGCCTACCATGCTCGGAGCGTCGACCGTGCTGTTGCTCGAGCTTTCCGTCCTATTCTTTCGCGTGGGCTTGTCCGGTCTCTCCTTTCAACGCGCTGCAAAGGTAACTACGGCCGTATTGTTTGTATACTTGGCCCTCCTCTTTGTCCGGCCATTTGTGTCGCCAGCATACCTTCTCGCGTCGTCTCTTTCTACCCCGTCGGTAGATGTAGCCTCTCTTCGGCTCGTTGCAGAGGTTACTGCGGCCCGTTAGTAGTATGTTGCCACCTTTGCTCCATCCCACTCCGATTCCCTCTTCTTCGCCCGCCATGCGGTTACCCCCACCACCCCACTTTTCCGCCGCCGCGCTACTTACCCTGTTTAAACAGTGTCGGTAACATGGAGATGGTAAAGTGGAGTGGTATGGGTACTCCGGTGAACAAGGAAGAGTAGAGATAACAGCAGCATGGAGCAAAGGTGGCTACATACTTGGAATGAAGTTTTTAACTCACCCGTGCGCTGCTGGCGACTGCTACGACGGCTCTCTAATCTCTAATAATAGGATGACGACTATAATAATTCCTCATGCGCACACACACATGCGCATTGACACACACACGAACGTATCACTCTCTCCCTCTCTTTCACTCACTCACTCGTCAGCGTTCGTACGTAAGCGTCCGAGGAATAATCACTAGCCGCACCCATGGAGCGTGGTCACCGTCCAGGGTAGGTGTCCGTATACCGATTAGTGTATCGCTACTGCACGCTTCCTCGAGGAGAGCCTGATATCTGGCATCATCGTTATCATGATCGAGTCCAAATATCACACACTTAACGAGTAATGCCAGTACCATACTAAACGGTGGCCCGGGGTAAGGTGCTGCCAATCGATTTACCTCCTTCATCAAAAAGTTTGAGGATTTTATTCGTAAAATCGAAAATACAAATTTATTCATCAAAATCGATATGGTCCCCTTTAAAGTATTCCCTTTAAAGTGTTTTCATCGGTTTTCGACGTGGACGGCCTGCCACTGCGTTCGTCATCCTCGACCAACTCACGGCCACTTCTGAAACGTTCGTGTCACCGAAAAACGTTTTATCTCGAAAGATTATCGTTGCCGAAAAACTTCTCCAACATTTCCAAGGTCTGCGGACCGTTAAATTCGTTTTTCACACAAAATTTAATGCAAACTCGCTGATGCACAGTTGATGTCATTTTTAAACTTGTAAAAAATCGAAAACACGCACAAAGGTAGTGTACTCAGTACAGCGTACCTTTTACAAATGTAAAGCTATGACGTTGAATTTGGAGGAAATGTCAATGACAGATATGGTAACCTTACAAAAAAAAATTTCAATCAAGTGATTGACAGCGCCACTTGGTGGTCGGTCTTAAAACTTTTTGATCAAGGTAGTATATCGATTCCCCGAAATTGATCAGCAGCACCTTAATATATCCGTCGGCATCCGGGTAGATTACCTCCCCGCGCTCGGCTCGTTTATTACTGACAACAACCTCCTCCCACAGCACTCCTCGATATAGATTTTATCCAAAGTGTCCTCCAGCTGGAGAAGCGCGGCGCACATTACGTCTGTGCGCAGGTACGCACTATTACTACTTTCGCCACAAATTACACGACATGCGAAAGCCACGGCGAGCTTTGGATGCGTTTTGGATGCGCGGATACATTTTTATATTCGTTTTATTACTGTGCGTTGAGGGTGCGGTGTGCGCAAGATTCAACTTTTTCAGGAGTACTTGGTTCACGAGGGTATAGCGATCGTTGTTTATGAATTTCTCACCTTCGGAAAACGCGTTCCGACTCTGTACGATGGGCGAATATCCGTACTCTCTGTAATAGGTAAAATTAATCATACACTCTTTATTCTCTATTACGAACGTTCTCATCACTACCAGCCAATATTAAATCTCTCTGCTGCGCTGGGTAGTCGGGGTTTCTGCTCACAGTGTAACTCTAGGTATAGGCGAGTTCTCCAGCATTGCTGCGGTTATCAATGTGCTCGGTGTAAATCCACTTATTGCAACGATAATACAGACTCTCAGCCTGAGTATTCCGCAGACTGTAATCGTTCGTTCTTTGGCGCTTTTTGCCTATCTCACTACAAGGGTGAAGGCTCCACGGGTATTGTAGCGGTATTTATCGTTAACATTACCCTGAAAGGATTTTAGTTTGGACTCGAGCAGGGAGGAAAATAATATAGGCTTCAGTAATAGGTAAAAGTAGGGTTTATTCGAGAAACATAGTGTAAAGTATGCGATACATAAATAGAAAAATAATATGAAGTTCAATTCACGATCTTGATCACTTTTTCCTGGTATTTTGATTACCATGCGCCTTACAATAAGTTATTCGCGGGCTCTTGAATGCCTTTATAATCGTGTACGCTGGAGAATTTAAAGACTGTGTGAGAATCTTATAACGGACAGATAAACGTTGGTCAACAATATGTTTTATAGTGGAGATATAGAAATCGATCAATAATATGATTTATAATGTGAAGATAAACGTTGATCAATAATATGTTTTATAGTGTGAATATGATTTATAATGTGAAGATGAACGTTGATCAATAATATAATTTTTAATGTAAAGATAATCGTCTGTCGATAATACTTTTTACCCGCCGCTCAGTGGGACAGATCTGAAAAAGATGGCCAAAAATTGAAAAAATGATAGTCACCGAATGAGTTTAGTACCATAGAATCTTGTAGAGGGGGCTTTGGTGCTTGTTATTCCAAAAGGGAAGTGAGATATCTTTTATACCTGAGATGCTACGTTAGTTCAAAGTTACCCATTCTCGGCACAGCGTAAACCACGTGTAGTGGCTCCGAAATTCACTGCTACTTTAAGTGCGTGTAACTTTTTACTCCAGTGTCCTTTTTCAATTCTGTTTGATGGAGAGTGTTAAGAAAGGTATGTAGAATATTTACGTATATAACGATTTCATTAATTTATACTCGCGTGTGTTAGAAATCATGTCAAAGATGTGTCTACATAATGGTTTTTATGTGTCTACATAAAAATGTTTACCGTAAATTAGCAAAAACGTTATCTATTCAGCGGGAATCAAGAAGTCGAGATATGGAGCATATAGTTTACGATGTCTTGTAATAGAATCTGGAAGAAAATTCTGCTTGTCTCTGCCTCTGTACTTTGAGGTTAGAAATACGCGACGCCGAGCAGCTGCTTTGTTAGGTAAGGGTCGACGCAGAGGCACACAACAGGGGTCCGGGAATACCTGCTATGGAAATATGTAGAAAAGTATACCGTTGCTTTTTTTGATAATTTTCATATATACCGGGTGTCTTATTTTAATGTATTATTAAATTTGTATCATTTTTGCAATTAATCATTCGAATAACACTCCGCGAAAATATTATTGTGTATACATATAATTTTTCTTGTTTATAATTAAATAAAGCTTATTATGTGAGAAATGTGTTTTTACTTAATATTACATCGCATTATGTCTGTATTTTAGCATCGCGTATTGATAAAATAATCTGTACTCGTCGAGAACTGTTCGAGATCATACGGAACGATTTGAACTCGGACTTGACAACGCAACTTAAATGTTTGGAACAACATTTTGTTACAAAGATGGAATGTTGTTTTCAAATTCATGACGAGGATCGACAATCTTTGAAGATCTTGTTGTCCAACTTTAAAAGGAGATGGAAACGATCTCAAAGAACAACAGAACGCTTTTTTGAAGACAACGAAGAGTGGCTTTGTTCTTCCACGATTATTAACGTGAGTATTGAAATTTAATACAGAAATATGTAAATTTAATTCGAATTATTAAAAAAACTTAAAGTAAGATTCAAAATTTCTCACAATAATTCCATTATGTACTCCACAGAATGTTTGGACGACTAATGAAGGACCTGCGGATTCGAATACGGCGACAACGAGTACGGCGACAACGAGTACAGCGAAATCAAAATCCACGGAATCGAAGAAGCGTGGTCGACCAAGTATGGAGTTCGAGATAGCAAGTGATCGAAGCAAAAGAAGAAAAGCCACTGATTTACGTAACACAGTAAGCACATTGGAATTATCGTTGGCTACTCAAATGAGCCTTCGTTCTTCTGGAGCCTCTAGTGCTGCCAGCATCGTCAAAGAAATCACGACAAAGTCACCAACGCGAGCTGATAAATACACAGCAGCGTTAAAATTATCAGCAACTCCTTCTATTATTAAAATGTCTGCCTATGACGCATTGTCCGATGTCGTTGAAGGAAAGTTATCGAAATATCAGTACATGCTTATTAGAAATTCAATGAAAAAACACAACGCTCTTATATATCCCTGTTATCAAATAATTACACAAGCCAAACTTCGATGTTATCCATCAAATATACAGTTAACTGAGACTCGTGCGGAAGTCAGTGTACAAGCACTCTCAAATCACATATCATAAAGAATTTTACATGTTTAAAACGACACTATAAAAACATTATCTCCAGCAATTTTAGAAAATGCTAAGTTGATTTTAAAATGAGGGTGCGATGGATCTTCAGGGCACAGCGAGTACAAACAAAAGTTTACTGATGGAAGTGATTCTGACGCTTATGTTTTTATTACTTCATTAGTTCCATTGCAACTAGTATCCACGGATAATCAATTTCAAAAGGCAGTAGTGATATGGAAAAATCCTGCGCCTTCGTCACCTCGTTTTTGTAGACCTATAAGGCTACAATTTTTACACGAGAATGTAGAGTCTATTTTAAATGAAAAGAAATATATTAAAGACCAAGTTGCATCTCTCCTTCCTTTTGAAACGGTTCAGGACGGAAAAGAAATAATAATGCATTACGAAATGGTTTTCACCATGGTTGATGGCAAGGTCTGTAATGCTATAACGTCTACTACATCAGCTATGCGCTGCTATTTGTGCGGAGCAACATCAAAACAATTTGACAATCTCGATTTAGTAAAAAATAAAGTAATTGATGTTTCTAATTTACATTACGGATTATCAACGTTACACGCATGGATTCGTTGCTTTGAGTACTTGCTACACCTTGGATATAAACTCGACAATAAAAAATGGCAATTGCGATCAACGGAAGACAAAAAGAGTTTCGAGATTCGGAAAAAAACAATTCAGAAGGAGTTTCAGATGCAGCTAAGGCTTCTTGTTGATCACCCAAAAGTAGGATACGGCAACTCCAACGACGGCAATACGGCTCGTCGTTTTTTTGAGAACTCATCAGTGTCTGCTCAAATACTGGGATTGGACGAAGATTTCATTCATCGATTTCACGTTATCTTGCAGGTCATGTCATGTGGCTATAAAGTGAACGTCGATAAATTTCATAAATATTGTCATGATACTGCGGACATGTGCGTAGACAAGTTTCCTTGGTATTACATGTCTACGACAGTTCATAAAATTTTAATACATTGTAACAGAGTTACACCCATGAGCGTAGAGATAAGTGCAATAATAGTCCATGTCATAAAATAGAGGCACGCTTGTAATCATCGAGTATTATTGTGAACGGCTGGAGAGCCCGAAAAGAAAGATAACACGTTAGGAAAGGATTCGAGGAGACCGTGAAACGTGAGTGACACGAGTCGACGGCTGTCCGATGCCAAGCAGAGGGACAAAGATAGAATGTTTGGATACACCTGAGCGTTCGAACAAGTACATATGTACCGAGGTTTTGCGGGCAATAGGCCATTGCCCCGATAGAAGAACTAGAGCTGTCGCCGTTCCGAAATTCCCTCGCTGACGTAAACAGCAGGTCAGCGACCAGCTGGCCTTGCTGGGAGGCGAGGGGAAGGCGGTGAGCGCGGCAGCGGGGTACCGAAGAAGTCGCCGAAAATGCCTTTGATTTTTAAATTATGATGAAAAATTGACAGAGGGGACTGAGGCGAGGGGAGGCCTATAAAAGGCCGGTGCGGGGAGAGAGGAGCTCTCTTGGTTCAAAAGGCTGAACTAGAAAGGATAAAAGAAAAAGAACAGTAAAGAGTAAAAATTGAAAAGTGGAAATTCAAAAAGAAAAAGAAAGATACGAAAAGTAGAGTCTGTGTGCATCTCAAACAGTGGAGCGAGTGAGGGACCCTTCGAGACCCGGAAGGAAAGAGGACACAATCAGGCGAGCGATAGAAATCTAATTAGAAATAGCCAGTTAAATCTTATATAACGCATGCGATCATAGAAATCTAGCTTGTACATGAGTCGTCTAGTAGAAGATCATTAGAAATAGATTCGGGCGAATAAGCAGGTAGTTTTTAAGGGAATTAGATTAAGAGGATAGATCGAAGTGTATAGAATAAGTGCATCGAGGTAGGCGTACAGATCCCGGAAATAAAATGAATAAATTGTGTCTTTAAACCGTCTAGAGAATCAAGAAACGGAAATCGCATAAGTGGGAAGGAGACAGAGTGCGAGTAAAACGAGAGAGAAAGAGCAATGAATTGTACATAGAGTTTCTACACTCTATACAAGTAGTGCGGTGTGCCTGTGTGTGTGAGGCGACAATACCGAGGCGTCGTCCCGTAACCGTAGCTCGAGCCCCGAAATACCAAGAAGTTGTGCTCGAATAAGCAGAAATAATAATAACTAAAATCGAGGGAATTCCCTAATTTTCGAGACCGAAAAGATAGAATTAAGAAATATAGAAGATAGGATAATTGTAATTCAATATAGAATAAGTAGCATTAAAACATAGGATAAATAAGTACGAGTGAATGTGCGAAAGAAGTGTGAGAGCAAAAGAATTGTGAATAGGGTTCCTACACCCTATAAAAAGAGAAAATGCGAAGTAGCATAACCAGAAAGCGAAATCTCGGTGTGACAGATATCCGATAATACCGTGTAACACTGAGCGAGAAGGGAGCACTATTAGAGTCAGAGCGAAAGAATCAGAAAAGAGAGCTGAGACGCTTGACCAAAGGAGTGAGTGCGAGGAAAGATAGCGAGCGGTGCGGTATGGATATAGCGGCGTATTGAACATAGGTATAGTGAAACTGTGCTACGAACCATAACAGACTCCCGAGTAATACCGAGAAATCGCGCATCACCAATAAGATAATAAATTGCGGAAATAATCGGTTGCATACAAAGTGTAAAGGAAGATCCTCGAAAATTTAAATGATTGTAATTAAAAAAAAGTGATGTTTGGCTATAAATTATTTGTCTTAAATAAAGCATTACTGTCCACCACCTTGAAGTCTACATTAATTAGTTATGTGTCGAGCCCAAAACCCCACGAAAAATAAAATTACATGTGAATGGGAGAAAAATACCGTTACAACATGGTGCTCAAATCACAGAATCAGCCGTATTGCCAATCGGTCAATTATATGAAGATGCTCAGGAAGCCAGAAATAAGAATATCAAAAAATATCGTGAAGGGTTTTCCAGAAAAACTTCACGCACAAATACAATGGAAGATGTGTTTCATTGGCTCCTGGTATCTTCGGATCCACTTATTTTGAGTATGAGAAAAATGAAACCCAAAAAAAGTAAAAATTTGTCATTGGAGACCCTAGAGCTTTTATTTTTCCCTGATGATGATGAGTCTCAAAATGTTTTAGAAATTTCTGATAAGTATGATACTGACTCTGATTTCGAACATGATAATTCTCCCGACAGTGATAGCGACTGATTTTTACAACTTTTTCTCATTTACTTATTTTCTTAACTGTACGCATTATTACATAATAACTGCTACTCCAACAATTTTTTAAATAAAAATCAATCAAACAGAAACTGTTTTTTATTTCGCAATTGTAATATTATAATCGTTATTAGCAACCTTGAATACCCTTATATACCAATTTATATGAAATTCCGAACAATTTTTAATGAAGTGGTCAGCCATATTGGATCCGCCATTTTGAATTTTGAAATTATACTATGAAATTCGTAATCAGCGACCTCGAAAACCCTTATATACAAATTTATATGAGATTCCGAACAATTTTTAATGGAGTGGTCGGCCATATTGGATCCGCCATTTTGAATTTTGAAATTATAATACGAAATTCGTAATCAGCGACCTCGAAAACCCTTATATACCAATGTACGTTTAAATTTAAAACTTCTTTCTATTTTTGGCCAAATTTTCTGAGATCTGTCCCACTGTGCGCCGCGTCCACTGGGTAAGATACTTTAGCACGCGTACCGTCGGTAAGTGGCCGGCAGCTGCTCGTAGCATGCGGACTAGCCTCGGATCTTTACTGAGTCGGTTGATATTCGTTTGCTACGTCACAGGTCCGTGGGTGGGAGTAGAGCTCCCGCCTGGTATCCTTGTGAAAGCCTGCTCGCTCGTCCACCTGACCACCGCTGCATTCCGGCGTCAGCGGGATGCACTCAGGGTGCATGCGCAGCTATTCGACATATCAGGGTCATACCCTGTTAAGTTTTATCGCTTCTTATATTTGCCCTGAGATATTGTTAAATTATTTCCCTGTTTATTCTCTACGCTATCGTGATTTATTTTATATGGGGTTTTAGTATTGTGATGTTTTATATCCGTTATTTCAATGCGTGAGGACTATTAATTTTGTTTCGATAGCCTAGCCTGTTGGATAAATATTCTCGGCTACCAAAAAGAGAGTCCGCTTTGTTGATGTTTTGGATGGCTCCGCGGTGCGTCGAACTCGAGCGCAGCACAGGCTCGGCTGCTACCCATCTAGTGTGTGTCCGGTGCTACCTGGCAAACCTTTGGTGGGACCTGCGAACAAAATTGTTCCCCGAATGCCAAATTTCTGGTCTTTTTATACCAGTAACCCTTCTGTTCGTCCCATGCTTCTGATATAACTGTAGCTGGTGGGATTCTGTAGCCCACTGATAGCCTTGGTCTTTTTGAAATTTGTCGTTGGTCTTTAATGTTCTACTGGTGCTTTTTGAAACGAGTAACGGGACTTGGCCTCCGACGTGCCGGCGTACATGGTGTAAGTGACGCGCGGTAGCGGTGCTTCATAGTGTGCGCCACGTACCATGAGCTGATAAGTATAGGCCGGTCTTACTTTGTGTGAGTAACGCGTGGTAACGATGCCTCGAGGTGTACATCGTGCGTTGTTATATGGCCAGTACGTTAGATTGTCCCCCGATCCAAGGTGGACTTGTGAACCGAGGATCTCCGCGATGATTTTGCTCTCTCTCTCCCTTTTGCTGTTGTCTTCTACCGTGCTTATTCTATTCTTTTGTTTACTCTTTTGTGATTCCCTATGTATTTTTATGCGCCTTTTAATTCGAGATTTTTCTCATTTATCCCTGCTAATTTTATCCAGTTGTTTTGATTTACGATTATGTCGACACGGGATCTATAACTAAACAGAATCTTAACTCCGTTTTAATAAAAAAATTAATTTTTTTTTTTATTATACTATGTACATTCCTTTTATATTTTCAATAATTATATATCCCCATCCGAGCACGCTCAACTCATAATTTCGGATGCCGATGATTCGTCCGTTTCTTCCTCCGTCTCGTTGGTTTCGTATCCGGAATCCTCTCCTTCGTTTTCTATCCAAAAATAAAGGTCGAGAAATAGACCGCCATCCGTGTCCCAGTCAAAATAAGCCGGATTTGGCTGCGGTACTCCTACGCCATGGTGGATTAGTTCTTCTCGGAATCCGCAGATGGTTCTATCATTGGCGACTCTCCAGATGTCGGCCCACCAGGCCTGGGCATGCGTTTCCTCCGGGAGGATTGTGATGTTCTAGGGGACCCTTTCCAAAACCTGACAAGTTGTTTGTATGCCTTCATCGGTTCATCCTCCTGGAATGACCTGGATCGCGATGTGTTGTGCTTCTGGGGGTGGCGTGTAACACTGGTAGATGTTCGCAGCTACGTCCAACCCCAGATCTCCCAGCCAGATTAGGACCTGTCCCTCCTCTTCCTCCGTGGTCATGATTCCCCGAAGGAATCTGCCTTCCTCCCCTTAAAGGACTTGCCGCCCGATCTGATCCTCACCTGAAGTGAGTTGTCGGATGCCCTGCGTCTCCGTCGAAAGTTCTCCCACATAATCCAGAAAGCTATCGCGGGTTCCTTCCGGATCTTCTTTGAAAATATATATCCTTTGCGGATCGGCGATACTCAGGAAGGAGACATCTATACTATAATTCTTAAAGTGTGGATTTCCGTCCCTTAAACTTCTCCTAGACGGAGCGTACTAGGAAGGTGATCTAGGACGATTTGGAAAGGTCTCCTGATTTCTAGGTCAACGCAACTATTTTCAGCTCTTCAAGTTGAGTCCTTAAGGAGTTACGGACATTTGAATTTTCTAAGACTATCATTGAATTCTGACGTTTATTTTCTAAGAGTATTATTGAATTTTGAGGTTTAATTTTTATTTTTAAAAAAGCAAAGTTATTCTTCGTAGTAGGTTGCGCTTGCGCTTTTTAACAAAAGAAAACGTTACTATGACACGGTGAACGGAAATTTTGTTTTTGTTTGACACGAATTTTCAAATGCAATTCACATTTTAGTGAAGCAGTAAACAGTCAAGTCATTAAAAATAAAATAAGAAAAAACGAAAAATGCCCAGAAAGCGACGTGCCGTGTTTAATCCAACCCGACTGCCCGTCTCGGCAGTCAATTTTTTACTGTCCAACGTGCGCTTTTGCGCCCGTTTATATAGTGGGCAGATGGCCGGTGATTGGTCGGGGAAACGTAGGTGGGGTTGCTAGTCCCGACGTCTCACCAACGCACCAATGGCTCGCGCGATCGGCCGCAGGTGGAGCGGCGTGGTGGGGGTTTCCGCGTACTTGCTAAACCACCCCCGGTCAGTTGATTCTCGGACGTGGTCGAGCAAGCGTTTGCGGAGCCAGCGACCCAGTCCCAATTTCCCGCCGGTGCACCAATGGCGCACGGGCTCGGTCGCAGTTGGAGCGGCGTGGTGGGGGTTTCCGCGTACTTGCTAAACCACCCCCGGTCAGTCGATTCTCGGACGTGGTCGAGCAAGCGTCTGCGGAGCCAGCCAGCCAGTCCCGATTTCCTGCCGGTGCACTAATGGCGCGCGGGCTCGGTCGCAGTTGGAGCGGCGTGGTGGGGGTTTCCGCGTACTCGCTAAACCACCCCCGGTCAGTGCGTTCTTGCAGGCGGTCGAGCGAGGGTCTGTGGGGCGAGCAAGCTAGCCCCGACGACTCACCGACGCATCGAAGAACGCGAATCTAGATTTCTATTATTTCCATGTTGGTATCTTACATTCAAAAAATATATTTATAAGTCTAAATTTAAGCATAGCTATAGAGCGATTCCTCACAAGTGAAGGTAGGGGGACAACGTAGTTTAAACTTTATTGGAATATGCGGATAACAACGTAAAACAACAGACAGCTTGAATAGACAGATGTTGCGTGAGCTTTCATATGACACTGACAAAATGAATAGATACGTCGAAATAAATGAACCACTTATGAATGCAGAGCAACGAGAAATTTATAATGAAATCTTTCAGCGTTCGGTTGACGAAAAAAGTGGCATAATTTTCATAGATGCACCTGGTGGAACTGGCAAAACTTTCCTTATCAACTTAATACTTGCTAGAATCAGAGGAGAAAAGAAAATTGCACTCGCAATTGCCTCTTCAGGCATCGCTTCTACCCTGAAGGCTGGCGGTCGGACAGCTCATACTATACTATCGCTTCCAATTGACCTCATACACAACGAGACGCCAGTATGCGGAATTAAGAAAGAAACTGGAAAAGCGGAGGTATTAAAGGAATGTAAGGCAATTTTATGGGATGAAGTAGCAATGATGCATAAACATGGGTTGGAAGCTTTAAATCGATCACTGCAAGACATTCGCGAAAATAATAACATCATGGGTGGATTGTTAGTTATCCTTGTTGAAGATTTTCTTCAAACACTGCCAGTCATTCCTAGAAGTAACATGTACGACGAGATAAAAGCCTGTATCAAATCATCGCAACTGTAGAGATTTGTAAAAAATAAAAAGCTCCGAACAAACATGCGGGTAAAACAATCAAATGGATTCGACTCACTGCAATTTTCCAGGTATCTGCTGAGTGTTGGCAACGGAAAAGAAGAATTGGATGTAGAAACTGGAAAAATCAAATTGAATAAAGATTTTTGCAACACATGTCAAAACATTAAAATTCTGATTGACCAAGTGTATCCAAATCTAACACAACACATTGTAGATCACGGTTGGCTTCAAGAACGAGCAATACTTGCACCAATTAATGCTAAAGTCGACGAAATCAATTTAACCATTCAAGAAATAATTCCAGTTGAATCGAAGTCATTTTAATCAATTGACAAGATGGTAGACGAAGAAGAGGCCACCAGTTATCCAGTTGAGTTCTTAAATACGCTCAATCCAAGTGGCATACCACAACATAAAATCACACTTAAGATTGGAAGCTTTATTATGTTGTTAAGGAATTTGGATCCTCCAAAACTATGCAATGGAACGCGTTTGGTTGTGAAGGCGATGAATACTTATATAATTGAGGCAACAATTTTGGTTGGACAATTTAAAAGGGAAAATGTGTTCATTCCCAGAATTTCAGTCCTTGTATTTTTCCCCACAGAGCTTTTGGATTGGACACCTCGCAGCATGAGAGTAAGATAGCAAAAAGAGTTCGAATTTTTGAAGGTGAATCTGATTCTTTCGCTTTGTTCAATGACTCATCCCACTGGTTGTCATTCTCTAAGAGCCCCATAGCCAAACATGCAGCGTGATATGTCTCACAAATCTCCATTTACGGCCTGTAAATCATTAAAACTTGTAGGTCCCTTGATCTTATGAAGAAGCATTCGTATGTAGTAACATTCTAAGTTCCTCCAATGGACTGTATAGACGCGACCAAGTGCGTCACCAGAACTGACGCAGCCATGTCCTTCTACAATTGAGCCTTGTTAGCGACGATTGAAGACTTTCTTTGATTTGTCCCACGTAAATTATTGCAGCACTTCAAAATATAGCAATGTCTTTACAAAGTCGTCTCTTTTGCACAGTTCAAAGAATTCTGTTAAAGTAGTTTTTGGTGGATTTGCTAGGCGGTCTTCTAGATTGTTTTCATTCAAGTAAACTCTCTGGCCATTCTCCAAATGTACATCAAGGTGCATCACAGTTGGGTAGCGTTCGTGAATTGGAAATCCAAAAGTACGCCACGCAGCTCCATTACTACTTATATATCGGCCTGCTTGATATTCGGCAATTTCATCCACACCATTGTCACGGGATTGCGCGGCAAATACACCTTGATCAGAGCCCTTGTGTACATATTTAAGAATGTACTTGATCGATTTTACTGAGTTGCAATACTCAACGTTAATATGGGCTCTAAACATCTTCAAAAGTAATGGACTGTAGGGGACAATCCATCTATTGTCAAGCTCAACTTCTTGAGTGTCACGCTCTGACGTTAATTTAACGTATGTGGTAAATTCACCATCTTCATGCTTACGGCGACGGTAGACCGGATAACCATCAGTCGCTGTTTGCGTTTCGCTTATCAGTGGTCGCGGTAACATCTTTGTGCATTTTCCATCCTTCATGCATGGTGACTTTGGATTCAACGAACCGCACGGACCGTACACCATGTTTTTCATAACGATCTCGTGTAGGTTTTTATCGGTAAGTGGGTTGGAGATTTCAGCTGAGATAAGTTGATCGATTTGATTTGGATTTAATTCTTTCAATAACCATATTAAAATATAAGCGTATGGCAGACCTCTCTTTTGTCATTCAATTGAGCCTTTAATAAGTGTATCTGCAAATTTAATTACCTTTTGTCGGAAAATTCTTGCAACCAAATCGTGACGGTCCGTTCTTAATTGGCCGTTAATCAAATTTTCCTGCATTTCCTGGCAATTCGGATTGAATGTGTAAGTAATGAAAAGAGATGGCTTACCTCCATGTCAAACGTATGTAATTGCGTCTTGGGCATATTCGTGCATATTTCGTGGTCCCCCAGTGTATGTTGAAGGAAGTATCACCAGCTTTCCGTGATTTGTAGCAACTCCATCATTTGCTACTGCATCCTTTAAGTGAATATACTCATCGACACGAAGTTTCTTTTGATTGAGGCGAATGTAGAGCAGCCGTTCATGTTCCATTTTCGCATACATATCCACCAGATACTGATGAAGTAGTTGCCGGTAGAGTAGAAGATGATTTATTTGATTTTGCCTCACCATTAAACGGTACGAGTAGTAAGACATGGCTGATATAGTTTTGCTGACAGTATTATTTGTTCCGGGAATAACTTGGCTAATATTTATTGCATAACCGTCTTCTCCTCTAGGAAACATGAGCGGAAATTGCAGTGCATCATAAGATATGTGCGTTTCGCTGATTCTCTTAAGCTCATTGCTTCTCATCTTCAAGACAATATCTCTGTTTTCGAAGACATTTCCAGCAATGATAATGGCAACTTCATTAACTGTTGGTTCATTGAAAACTCTGGCATGTCTTGCGTGTGGTTTTTTATCAGCTTTGATCACTATTTACATGTCATCTTGTATATTTTCGTCTAAGGCAGTTTTGAATGTCCTCACGTAGTGATTGTATTCATGTAACATCTTCTGAAGTGATATGATTAATTTTTTATGGATCCCAGGTATAATGAAGCAACGACGTTGAGCTTCTGCTTCTTCATCACCCAAAAAGTAAATCTGTAGGAATTTCGCATCTTCGTGAGGCAGCGGAAGAAGTGAACCGCCTTTGTGATACACTTGGCCTTGTATGGAGAAAGTTGGCATGAATCCTTTGTTTTTATTCATTGGCACGTATGTACGAAAAGAAGTCATTTGAAAGCTTGAATTGTATTTCCGTATAAGATTGAGAAACTCCTTTGATTTTTCATGATCACCATTCATCAGACTGTTTAATGGCTCGGGTAACTTGTCGTAGTTGGGCAACTCGACTTTTCCGTTGGAACAACATAAACTGGTTATTTCTCCTTTAAATTTAAGTGCTCCACAGAAATTACACTTATTGTCCATCTTACCAATAAGAACTTGCGGAAATTTCATGTATTCCAATGACGGATCATAATGAAACGCTTCTTCTTTCAGGTAAAGCCAGTTGTTAGCTCTCAATTTTCCTTGTCGTTCCCTTTTCATTTGTAGGCGGATATAAGTTACATCAGGTGTTTCGATTTGCCGTGACTTGATGTTCCTTTGTCCATTCGCTTCAAGACGGTCGGACTTTTCTTCAATAGTTTCGTTTCGAAATGAGGTTTGTTTTTTACGTCTGTCTGCTTCAAGCTCTTTTTCTTTCAGAGCTTCTGAAGGATTTTCGCGTGATACTTTTTTCTTTTTCGTATCAATACGGGTTGGATTAAACACGGCACGTCGCTTTCTGGGCAATTTTCGTTTTTTCTTATTTTATTTTTAATGACTTGACTGTTTACTGCTTCACTAAAATGTGAATTGCATTTGAAAATTCATGTCAAACAAAAACAAAATTTCCGTTCACCGTATCATAGTTACCTTTTCTTTTGTTAAAAAGCGCAAGCTATGCCTACTACGAAGAATAACTTTGCTTTTTTAAAAATTGGAATTAAACCTCCAAATTCAATAATACTCTTAGAAAATTCAAATGTCCGTAACTCCTTAAGGACTCAACTTGAAGAGCTGAAAATTGTTGCGCTGACCTATAAATCAGGAGACTTTTCCAAAATGTCCAAGATCACCTTCCTAGCACGTTCCGTCTAGGAGGAGTTCAAGGGACGGAAATCCACACTTTAAGAATTATAGTATTTAGTATTGTTATGCCGGTACCGCGTAATTGGATTATTCGGTATTCGGTATAATATAAAAAAGTTATTATTTTTGGAATCGTTTGCCGATAAGGAGATGAATCTCGAGTCATCGATGAAAACGCGAATCTATATAAAAGGAAGTGTTCATTATAGGCAACGGTAACTTTCCGTTGTGTATTCAAAAGTCAAAGTAAGAATGTACAATAATATGTTGTTTCGAGTATTTAACGAGGAACCAACCCGTTCTCTTTTCAATCTAATTTAATACTGTCTACGTAAAGCAGTTACTAACTGTGTTCACGAAAATCTCTTAATTCGCAATTCTACCGTTAGCCTATCGTCGAACGCCAAGCGAGTCGCTCATGCTGCGTCGGCGTTCTTGGGGTCGTTCGTACGCACGGGCATTGGACTTCGTTTCCTGTCTTGAACGAATTCCAATGTTTCTTTGCTATGGAATATTCCCGAATATACGAAATACGGAATGGAATAATCCGCGGCACGACAGTATCATTATCATTATCATTATCATTATCATTATCATTATCATTATCATTATCATTATCATTATCATTATCATTATCATTATCATTATCATTATCATTATCATTATCATTATCATTATCATTATCATTATCATTATCATTATCATTATCATTATCATTATCATTATCATTATCATTATCATTATCATTATCATTATCATTATCATTATCATTATCATTATCATTATCATTATCATTATCATTATCATTATCATTATCATTATCATTATCATTATCATTATCATTATCATTATCATTATCATTATCATTATCATTATCATTATCATTATCATTATCATTAATATTGTCATCATCGTCATCATCATCATCATCATCATCATCATCATCATCATCATCATTTTTTTTTTTTTTTTTTTTTTTTTTTTTTTTTTTTTTTTTTTTTTATATACAAGGAGTTGCGGAATCCTTTTTACGGATATCCCCCAGTCTTTTGAACTGGAGGGGTATGTGGGACTCCCAAAAAAGTAGGCCTACCCACTAAACCGCCCTCTCCTTGTTGCCCTCCCCCAGACCAGGAACTATTTTGGTATAACTTCTGGCTGGGGGTTCTGTCCGTGTTCGCCGTTCGTCTTGCTGTCTGTAACTTGTCGCGTCACGTCAGTCCGTCTGTTCGGTTAGGTGAGGCAGCCGTCTACGTTTTTTCGTCGCAGTATCGTCTCTGTATAGGTGGCAACTAGTTGCCACCATTCTGTCGAGTGGAGCATCACCTGAACAATGTTGTCCGGGGTGATGCTGCCAACAATCGTCTCCAGTTCCAGTCGGAGTCCTGTCCAGCGGTCGCACACAAAAAATGTGTGTTCCGCGTCGTCTCGTTCGTGTCCACAGTACTTACAGTCTGGCGTCAGTACTCTGTTCATGTTGCAAAGGTACCTTCGGAAGTAGCCGTGTCCGGTCAGGAGCTGGGTAACGTAAAAGTTTACGTCCCCAAACTTCCTTCCGATCCACGGTCTCAGGTCCTTTACAAGTCGTCTCGTCCAGTTGCCTGTACGTTCTTCTGTCCATCGGTCTTGCCAAGTCCGTATCGTCCTGTTGCGCTCCGCAATTGCCGCATCCTCCCGTCTTATGTCCGCGCTTTTCTCGTGGATCCTTTTTCGCTCGAAAGCTAGAAGGTCCACGGGAATTACGCCGGCCACCACCAAAACTGCTTGTGCAGAGACAGTTCGGTAGGAGCAGGCGATCCTCAGCGCACCCTGTCTTTGTATCGTCGTCATCGCGTGGCAGTATTTAGAGTATATAGAGTGAGGCAACGTCTCACTCGTCGCATCGTCTGGTTCAGTTTTAGTTGTGCCAGATCCGGAGATCGCTCGGTGATCACCGCCGCCACGTCGTCAGCGTAAGCAACAAGGAGTACGCCGAGCGGCATCTCCAGCCTGAGCAAGCTGTCGTACAGTCTGTTCCAAAAATCTGGTCCCAGTATGGACTCTTGTGCGACCCCGGCGGTGATTTGCCTTGTCACCGGTCCTTCAGTTGTCTCGTACGTAATCTGTCTGTTTTTCAGGTAGTCCCCCACCACCCGAGCCAAGTAAGCCGGAACCCCGAAGTTGCTTTCAAGCGCCTCCAGGATATCGACCCACCTAGCCGAGTTGAAGGCGTTCCTGACGTCTAAGGTCGCCAGCAGGACGATTGGTCGTGCTGCGTGGCAATGTCTGTCTAAGTCCAGGAAGGAGTCGACCACTTTTTGGATCGCTCCAATCGTCGATCGACCCTTCCTGAAGCCGAACTGCAGGTCTGAAAGGCCTCCGCTGGTCTGTATCACGTCCGTCAGTCTTGGTCTCAGTAATTGTTCGTAGAGTTTACCCGTCGTGTCAAGTAAACTCAACGGCCGGTAGGCTGACGGCGTGCTGGGGTCGCCCCTACCTTTGGGGATAAGAACCAGCCTCGCCGCCTTCCACCGGCCGCAGAACGTCCGCGTCGTCAAGCACGTGTTGTACAGGTCGAGAAATATCTCCGGCCTCAGGTTGACCATCAGCCGGATAATCTCCGCCGGTACTCCGTCCGGTCCCGGTGCTTTACCAGTCTTCATTGCGTTGGATGCCCTAGTGAGCTCTTCCGCCGTGAAGATGGGGGCTGCCGGTGTGTCCGTGTCATCTGTAACGTCCGTCCGTATCGGGTGCGTAGGAAATAAGCCGTCGACGATCCGTCGTGCGGATTCGGCGTCTTTGAGTTCTGGTGGTACCCGGGCTCCTAGTTTACCAGTCACGATTTTGTAACCAGTACCCCAGGGATCCTGATCCACCTCCTCACAGAGCCTCTTCCAGCAACGCGTCTTGCTGTCTCGTATCGCGCTCGTCAGTGCTTTTCGTGCTGTCTTATATTTGGCTTGGAGGTTTTCCCTTTCGGGTCTTCCCCCAGCCCTCGTCACTAGTCGTCGGCTTGTCAAGCAGACCCTTCGTAGTTCGGCTATTTCGTCCGTCCACCAGTATTGTGGCTGTCTGTTCTGTCGATATCGTCGTTTCGGCATTGTGTTGTTGCACAGCCGGTCCGTCAGTTTGGCCGTCTCGTCCACCAGTCTTTCCGCCCTTTGCCGGCCAGTCAGCTCAAGGGGGATTTTTGTTATCGGTGCTGGTGCTACCACCAGCTCCTCCGAAAATTTTTGTACGTCGAGTTTGTTGAGGTTCCACCGCGGGGGGTGTTGGGTCCTCGTCCGTCTCGTCGCCGTTTGTCTTGTCACTTCGAAGACAATGTATTGGTGGTCGCTGGCCGTATAGCCATCGAACACCCGCCACTGCCTTATCTGTGGCAATATTCCGTCCGATGTCATTGTGACGTCAGGGATGGAGTCTCCAAACCCTGGTCGTCTGTACGTCGGTATGTTTCCTGTATTGGCTACTACCAGGTTCAGCCTTGCAGCCATCTCCAGTAGCAACCGTACACGTTTGTTCGTTGCTGTCATTCCCCACTCGATTGCCCGCGCGTTGAAGTCGCCCCCGATAATAACGTCTCCAGGCAGATCCCTGATTTCGTCTTCAAGGAGCGCTACTTTCCTCTCGAAATCCGCCGCGGCGCAGTTGGGTGTCAGGTAGACGCTGACGTAAGTGACAGCGCCGACCCTTGCCCAGACGTAATCGTCCCCGACACCGCAGCTAACTATTCGAGATTGGGCAGCGCCCCTTATCCAGATAGCTGTGGTCTCTGTCTCGTTCGTAATGTACGTTTGTGTCGTTCTTCTCCCGTACGGTTCGCACAGGATCAGAATGTCGGCGTCATGTTCGTCAGCTATCTGTGGTAGTAGCATGTCTGCTGTCCTACTCCTGTTCAGGTTTCCCTAAACTATTCTGTCCGTCTTCCGGCCCGCTTCCTGCACTCCTCCAGCGCAGCCCGGAATACCGCACACCTTCCGGTTCCCGCAAGCCGGTCTGTTTTTACAGTCCGTCGCGTAATGTCCCGTCTCGCCGCATTTCCTGCAGTTCTTTGTCCGATCCGCGTTCGTGCAGCTCGTCCTTGTGTGTCCGTAGCCCAGGCACTTATAGCATTTGGTCACCGTCAATCGTTGTCGTAGTCGGCATCGCACCCATCCTATCCCGATCCGGCCCCGGTCCAGCAGCACCTCGGCTTTCCGCGTCTCGAGGTCGCAGACTGCCATGTACTGCTCGGCCCGGTTCGGGCCGAAGATGTGGACACCAAAGTCGCCGTCTCGTCCCGTTTCTCGTCTCAGCGCCCGTATCACGTCCTCCGCGGTGGTAACGCAGTCCAGGTCCATGATCTCCAGTTGCGCCCTAGAAGTCACGGTCCTTACATTGCCCGTGTCCCCAACCGCGTCCTGTAGTGCGCGCTCAAACTGTTCTCGTCCCTCCGTGTCTGTCTGTATCTTGATGAGACACCGTCCGTCTTTGGTCTTCCTTAGAGCCATCACCTGTACATGACTGCTCGTCGGGTCGACCGTCGTCCTTATCTTCCGTACGATGTCCGAGTACGTGTTGTCTTTCCCAGGTTTGACCAGTACAGCTGTTCCCCTATGTTTGGGGGTCGGTCTGCGCTTTTCAGCCCGGGTCGGTACGTTCGTCTCGTCCGTTTTGTTTTTCGGTTCCGTTGTTTTTTTTTTCTTTTTTCGTTTCCTCACGGTTGTCCAGGTTTCGGCCTCCTCCGTTCTCGGGGGTTGCTTCTGCCGGGCCTCTGGTGTGGTCTTCGTCGCCTCCCGTTTTCGTTTCGTCGGTCGCGTCGCCGGTTCCGTTGTCTCCGTTTCTGTCTCTGTCAGGTCGTCTGCCATCATTCGTCCCTTCGAGGCTGTCCTGCTTTGCATGTTTAGCGCAGCGTCGGCGGCCTCAAGAATCGTCTTTATGCCGGTTTTTACTGTCATATTCATATTTTTTTGTATTGCCGCTGCTTCGTCCATTTTCGTCGCGGTCTCATGAATGAGTTGTAATAACTCTGTCAAATCGGGTTCGTTCTTATTGTCATCGTCGAATGAGGAGGTTTCAGGTTCTTCTCGATGCCTCCTTATATTTCCGATGACAGGTGGAACCGTTTTACCCTCTTCCATGCGTGGCTGTGTCGTTTCTCTCTTTCTGAATTTTAATTTCTTTGTCGTCTGATGTAGGGATCGATCTTCGGTGCCTGTTGACGAATATGATTGAAGTCTACTTCTCTTTCTTAGGTTTACATTTTCTGTCACGTTCGCTAAGCTATCATCGTTCGACTCTCCCCCGATATAGTCCGTCGCGAGTTCTCCGATTGTCCTGAGCTCCTCCTCGGTCGATGTTTTCACCATCTCCTTCTTCTGTTTAGGTTTAATTTCTTTTAAAAGTTTCTCCATATTCATCCCACGAGTAGGTCGGAATGTATGTCCACCTAGGCAGAGCCGCCTTGTCCAGGTAAGGTGTAAATACTGCAGGGTTCCACCCGGTGCCCTGCAGGGATCGTTCGCGACCGCTTTAGTTTACATCATTGCGGCCATGCAGCCGTAGGCACGATGCCTTCCACCGTAGCTTTTGATGTTGTGTGTTCTTAGTCTGCCCGCTCCCCCTGGACCTGTCCGGCAAGGTTAGACCTGCCAGGGGCCAGAGCCCCCGCCGGCCGAGCTCCAAAGTTCATTGCAGAAACGCAAGCCCCCCCGCCGCGGCAAGGCGACACACTTGGGAGGGGTTGTTGTTGTTGTTGTTGTTGTTGTTGTTGTTGTTAGTGGTCCGGATAGAAGTAAACTGTGTTATAAGTGTGGTGAAACCGGTCATAAAGGCGCTAAGTGCGATAGAGAAGCGCGGTATGTTTTGTGCGCGGACAAAGCGCAATCGTCCCACGTGCCGGGAACAGGGAAATGTGCCGCTTTTCGGAGAGCGTTGCAAAGTGCTAAGAACAGGACCCCGAAATGACAAGGGTACTTCAAGGAAATCTGAACAGGAGCAGGACGGCCGACGACCTCCTGATACAACTGGTGCGCGAAAAAAAATGTGATGTGATTATTATCAGTGAACAATATCGTGATAAAGTGAATACGAGCTGGTACGCGGACAACCTGGGCACTGCAGCCATTTGGGTCCCGAATCCCGGAAAAGGCTGAGTAGAAGATCACGGAAGGGGAAACGGCTTTGTCTGGATTAAACAGAGGGACGTCTACTACGTGAGCTGCTACTTCACGCCCAATGAAGGCATCGGGCAATTTAAAGAGAAGCTCAACAACCTGGAAGACAAACTACGGGACATGGAAGGTAAAATCATCGTGGCTGGAGATTTTAATGCGCGAGCGATCGAATGGGGTATGCCGCATCCGGATGGCAGAGGCAGACGAGTAATGGAAATGGTTTCACGACTAAGCCTCACAGTGCTCAACACTGGTTCAACTGCGACTTTCCGACGACCAGGCTACAGGGGAACGATACCGGACATTTCGTTTGCATCGGAACACGCAGTGCCATGTGTAAGAAAATGGACGGTGATTGAAGACTTCACAGGCAGCGACCACCAATACATCACGTTCGAATTATTTGAAGGAGGAAACGCACCAAGGATCAGCAGGGACCTACCACCAAGATGGAACGTAGCCAAAATGGACGAGAAGAAACTGCGTATAGCGATACTCAACGGACGGAGAATCTCGATGCACGTTGAAAACCCAAGTGCGGAAGAATTAGTGGACGAAACGATGCAGCTAGTACTGCAAGCGTGCAGAGCATCGATGCCGAGAAAGCAGCGACCAGCAAACAAGCAGGCAGCGTACTGGTGGACCGACGAGATCGCCGATCAGCGAAAACGATGCCTCCGACTGCGAAGGAAAGCAACCCGATTTCGAAGAAGGAATCCTGATGAGGCAGCAGTCATCGCGGCTCAATACAAAGATGCCAAGAAGATCCTACAGCGTCAAATTGGCCGCAGCAAGACGGAGCGCTGGAATTCCATTATACAGGACGTGAGAAACGACCCGTGGGGATTGGGCTACCGGATAGTGACGCGGAAACTAGAAGCTTTCTGGGAAGGAGAGAGCATGGACCTGAATAGGATGAAAAACATCGTAGATACCCTATTCTCGACTCACCCACCGAGGACCGAGGAGGACCTCGACATCAGGATTGAGGACATTACGTTATTTAATGAGGAGCTGATGGACGCGGTCAACTCATTGCAGAACAGAAAAGCTCCAGGTCCCGACGGCGTACCGGCAGAAGTGTTGAAGGCGGTGGCAGACGCCCGCCCGAAACTGCTTCTCGACATGTACAACTGCTGCCTGAAGAGCGGAGTTTTTCCCAAACGCTGGAAGACGCAGCGTCTGGTGTTAATCAGCAAAGATAAAGGAGACTCTAACTCCCCGTCAGCCTACAGGCCACTGTGCATGCTGGACACGGCCGGGAAATTGCTGAAGAGGATGATCACGCCGCGACTACATACAGCAATACGGGAAGCAGGTGACCTGTCCGATAGACAATTTGGTTTTAGCGAAGAACGATCCACGGTAGACGCAGTTCAAAAGGTCGTGAGGACAGTTGAGGCAACGCGGAAGAGCAACCATTACTCCCGAGAGATCGTGGTATTGGTTACACTCGACGTGAAGAATGCCTTCAATTCGGCAAGATGGTGCGACATCATGCGGGGGCTAAAGGTACATTTCCAGGTAGCAGCGTACCTCCTCGCGATGGTGGACGACTACTTAAAGGACCGAATACTGCTCTATGACACACGAGAAAGACAACAGAGAAAAGTCATCAGCTCAGGCGCAGCCCAGGGATCGGTCCTTGGGCCAGATCTCCGGAACATCTCGTACGATGGAATTCTACGGATGGAAATGCCAGACGACACGTACCTGATAGGATACGCCGACGACGTCGCCGCGGTCGTCACAGCAAGAGACCCCGAAGCGGCACAAAGGCGTCTTAACCAGGTCATGAGGCGGACGCACCAATGGTTGGGGGACCACGGCCTCAGCCTAGACACGTAGAAGACGGAGATAGTAGTTCTCACTCGGAAGAGGATTCCGAACATACTGCGCATGCGCGTCGGAAACGAAGAAGTGGAAACGAAGGGTGCAGTGAGGTATCTCGGCATCACCCTGGACACCAAACTAACCTTCTGGGAACACATCAGGAGAGCGACAGACAAAGCGGCGACTATGGTCGCGGCGCTGAGCCGTCTCATGGCGAACGTGAGAGGACCAATGACCAGCAAACGCCGGCTTCTAATGTCGGTGACGCACTCGATTCTCCTCTATGGAGCAGAGATCTGGGCGGACGCACTGAAAGCGGAAAGCCGAAGGAAGCGTATAGCCGCGGTACAAAGAAGAGGAGCCCTGAGAGTGGCCTGTGCATACCGAACGGTATCAGGACCGGCGGCCCTGGTCATTGCTGGAGTGGTACCCATCGAGCTCCTCGCGAGAGAGAAGAAACGAGTCTACCTACGACGAGCTGAACACGATCGACAATAAATAAAGAAACAGGAGAGGAATCACACCATGGAGGTTTGGCAGCGCATGTGGGACAGTGACGCAAGAGGAAGATGGACAGCCCGACTCATCAAACATCTGGCCCTATGGACAGATCGTAAACATGGGGAAGTGACTTACTACCTGACCCAACTATTGAGCGGGCAGGGCTACTTCAGCGCATACCTTCACAAGATCCGGAAAGTGGAAAATCCGCGGTATATCTACGGGGATTCTGAACGCGACGACGCTCATCACACCTTCTTCGAGTGTAATCGATGAAGGGATGAGAGGGAAAGGATGGAGGAATCACTAGGTCTTATCTCCCCAGAGAACATAGTGGCATCGATGCTGATCAACGCGGAGAAGTGGGATGCGGTGATCAATTTTGCCGAAGCAGTCCTACGCCAGAAGAAACAAGAAGAAAACAACAGAGTAATAGCCGGAGCAGACAAAAACTAGTTGGACATCGTGAGCATAGTGAACAGTGCAGTGCGAGGAAAGAGTGCCGAGTCCAGTGAACCACAGTGAAGTGTCACAGTGGAAACAGTTAGGGCATTAGCGTGTCAGTTAATGGAATTGGGCAGAACATCACAGCTTGTGCCGGACCGCGGCCATAAGCAAGCAGGAAAGAGTGAAAAGGCCTGGAAGGCAAAGGAACAGAACGACCCTGACGAAATGCGGAAGCCGTTCCGGGGTCGTTACACAACATCTGGAAAAAGGGTTGGCGGTTTTTAGTGGGTAGAAATCCTACTCTGTGAGGAGTGCGGTCCCTCCTCTCTGTCTTTGTAAAGATTTTCCACCACCCCTCGAAAAAAAAAAAAAAACAAATAGTATCATAGTTATTATTATTATATACAAGGATTCACTCGTTCAACGATGTTCCCTCGAGGACGGCGTATAGAGGAAAATACTGCCTTTATGTCTTCATCCTCTAATTTTTTTAACCAATTCTTTGCAGTAAATTGCGTACCATGGTCGAACTGGATGCGTCTTGGTTTTCCAAATTATGGAATGTAGTCATAGAAAATTCTTTTTATCACTGTCGCTGTATTGGCTTTTCGCATGGGAAAGAGTACCACGTACTTGCTGAATGCATCGATTGTCACTAGGATATGTTTTACCCCTCCAATTGATGTTGGAAGAGGCCCATTAAATCGATTGATATTAAGTCCCCCGGTCTCTCGGGGATAATTAATTGCATCTCCGCGTAGTTCGACTGCACTGCCACCTTGCTGCGCTGACAGATATCGCAGCATGCTATTAGTGACCTTGTGAGTTTCACCAGGTGTGGATATGAAAAATCCTCATCGAGAATACGAAAACACTTCCGAGCTCCGCTATGTCCATATAGTTCATGGCATTCTAGAATCATTTGGCGAACCAAACTCTTCGGAAGTACCACTTTCCATACACGAGTTTTTGTATGTTTTTCGAGAATACCTTCCCGTTATCGGAATTTCTTTTCTTCCTCGGTGCCCTCTTCTTTCTCTAGCATTTGCACAATCTCACATAAATCTTTCTGGTTCTTTTGATGTTTTGCGGTTTTTTTCATCTCTCTTATTAGGTCTTTTGATGCTTTCCGTGCTAGAGTCGCTGCGATTACAACTAATCTTTTCGTCGTGTTCTCGTTCCCTTCCATCCGACTCGGAGCGTCAGCGACAGTGTTCTTTTTCTCTTCGAGGTAAAAAGAACACTGTCTTTTCAGATTGTCGTCCTGAGTTGACAGAAACTACCGCATTAATCTCTCCGCCGTAAATCGACATGTTTTAAGAAATATTAATTGTTTGTAGTCTGTTTTAATCTGTATCTCAGCACCTCGGAGATAAGTTCTGAATTTTTCCAGAGTCCATTCTATAGCCAATAACTCTTATTCAGTTGTCATATAGCCATGTTCCGCGCCTTTCAGAGTTCGACTTGCGAAAGATATTACCTCGCATTCTCATTGTTCATTTTTTGCGACAAAATGGCTCCGAGCGCACACCCACTTGCATCAGTTGTTAGTGTGTATGGTTTCTTTACGTCGGGGAAACGAAGAATCACGGCTTCGCAGAACAAATCCTTGACTCGGTCAAAGTCTTCCTGTTGAGTCAATTCCCATTTCCATCTCACCTTTTTCCTCAGCAATTCCAAATGTGAAGCAGTCTCGTAGGCGTGTCGGTTAGTAAATTTTGTATAAAAATGTATCAAACTTAAAAATCCCCTTAATTGTTTCAGATTCTTAGGTGCATGATATTCTTTGATTGCCTTTATCTTCTTAGGATCAGGTTAAAGTCCTCCTGTCGTAGGAATATGACCGAGGAAAGACACTTCTTGTCAGAAGAAGTGTGACTTTTTAAACTTCAAAGTCATTCCATGCTCCTTAAATCGCTGGAAGAGAATCTCGAGATGCATGAGATGTTCGCCATGGTTTTTCGATAACACCAGCAAGTCATCAACGAAATTTATGACAAAATGCAACTCGTCTAGTACTATGTCAAGTGCTCGAATCAAACTCGCCGTACTCATTTTCAGTCCCAACGGTGTGACAGTAAACTCGTAGCACATTCCATTGTGTTGGAATGCTGTATATTTCCTGGAATCTGGGTGTAACGGAATCTGCCAGAAACTTTACCAGGTAGTTATTCAGTTCCCTGGCATCTAAACACAATCGCACATTTTCTTCGTCCTTGGTCACTGGCATTAACGGGTTGATGAAGATACTCTCTGATTTCTGTATCACCCCGTAATCAAGCATCCTCTCGATTTCTCGTTGGACTCGGTCTCGCTGTGCCAGTGCCACCGGATATGACCGATGAAAATACGGTTTCGGATCCTTGAGCGTTAGATGGTGTATGTATTTTGACACTCTTCCCGGCCTCTTATCAATACCACTTGATTTTTTTCCACGATGGCCTTGAAATTATTTTTGATATTAATTTCGAGACTGTGACACTCTTCCATTTTTTCCTCGAACTCCATTTCCGATAATTGAAATTCTTGAGGCATTGGTGGTGGTATTTCTTGTATAGTGGACACTTCCTTACTACCTTCTTCTTGCTTCGAGCTTAGATCTGCCAATTGTCATAGTCCGTCAATTAATTTGGCAACAACCATGTCTCTGACCGCGATGCATTCACTGCGAGTATCGACGGAAATCTGTAGACCGTCGATACCGATCAGGATAGGCCGTAGTAATTTCGGGACAATTAATAACTGGATCTCTCCTCTAGATCCATATGTATTTGCTCCTACCATGATTTGCTTCTTCACTCTTTCTGCTTCACCCCCATATGCTCCTACTACTTTCGTCGAAGTGACAGGCAGTGTAGGGCATTTCTCAAAATTTTCTTTGTATTGATTAAAAAAATCTTCCGAAATCCAGTTCACCTCACTGTCACTGTCAATCAGACTCTTCATAGCTACCCCTTCGATCTCCACAGGAATTTCAAGACACCGAGGATGTGCATCGTCGTACCATTTTTCTTCCCTCTTCGGTTCTTCTCGTAAAAATTCTCGTGGATCTTCGGTAACTGTGAAAACCGGGTACTTTCTTGCGTTCTGGTCATTGCCGCTCTATTGTTTTGTCGCTTCTTTGAACGTCTCTCGCCGATTATCAGTGTTACTTGGGGTCGCGATTCCCTGTTCTTACCCTGATGATTCTGGTCTCCCGATATCCTTCAGAATGACTTGACTCGTGGATGGCTCACTTGCAAATTGTCCCTTATCTGTCTTCGATTTTTCTTCTTCTCTTTTCTCTCTTGTTATCCTTCGTTCTTTCCATTTTTATTCCTCTTTTCAACTGTCTCGCCTCGCACTTCCTTTTTTTGTATCTGTCTCTCTTTTGTTCCCGTTGCGCCTCGTCTTTCGATTTCTTTCCTCTTTATTTTTCCTACGGGCGCAACGGCTAAGCGTTTCCCGGATTAGTGATCCTGGAAACGTTCTGTTGCGCTCGTGCCGCTGATGTCACCGTGCTCTTGATAAATGGTCCAGGAGGATGCCCCTGGATCGCATTCATCTGCCTTGGTGGCCCCTGCTCTCTTCTAGGAGTCGGAGGTGGTGCTTGTTGCTATGTCGCTGGTCTCGTGCTCCTTTGATCGCGTGGTGTAGGTGGAGGTGTTCGATACTGTGGTGGCGGCTCTGGTTGCGCCTATTGCCATGCTGTCTGCCTCCCATTCCCACTATATGGGTGTGTCTGCCAGCGTGGTCGGTTGTCTAAAACTCGTGGTGGCTGCCATTCGTTCCGAGGTGGTCCCCGCCAACTGTGGTCCCTCGTCCTCCGCGTCCTTGGAGATCCCGTCTTTGACTTCCTCTTTTGCTATTCAGAGGTCCTGCCATTCAAGAAACTCTGGCACTGATATGATCTGGCGGATCCTGACAGCACACCTAACCACTTCATCAAAATGCCTGGCAAGGCGACGGATAATAGCCTCGTCAGACATTTTTTCTTCAAGGTTACGAGCATTTCCAAAAATTAGGGTAGCGTATTCTGCTCTTGTACGATTCTGGCCTTCTGTATCGTACGTCCTGAACTCGACGTTACTTCGGACCTTATCCTGCATTTCTCGTGTCCAGTACCGTGCTGTAAATGCTGTCGCAAATTCAGCAAAACTGTAGATAGTACTTTCCACGAGATGCCACCAATTTTTGGCCTGACCATCCAATACGTCCTTGATGACGAAACGCACGTCCGATCCCTCAGACCCGGCTGCCTCGCAGTACTCCTGTAACCCTTTTAGGAATTTCATGGGCCGTTGTTTCCCATCTGCTGCAAACTTCGGAAGCTTCTGCGAGACCGCCTGGAAACGAGTAAGGTTTCCTGCCTGAAACATCGAGAATCCACAGGCCGAATTATCCATGCCTGTAGTGACACGTTATTCTAGCTCCTTGATTCGTGCTGCGTGATTCTCGGTGACGGTCTGGTTCTTCATAATCCGCTCCTTGGCCTCTTCCATCTCCCTCTCAAGCCTTGCTCGAATCATCTGTTCGTTTACAATGACATCCCGCTGATAATCATTAACAACCTCCTGCTCTTTAACGATTTCCTGACGGACTGCCTCGATTCTAGTGTCCGTCCGTTCGTTCACCTTGAGTATGCTGCTCTCGACGTGTTCTCGCATATTCTCCTGGAGTACAACTGTCCTTGTGGTACATGAATTGTTGGTTTGTTTTAATTCAGTCCGGATCTCCTCAAATTTTCGATGCATGGTTTGTAGGAAGGCCATAATCTGACTCATACTAACCAGATCAGGAACAACAGGGAGAGTATTCCTTAACACCGGAGTCGATTGACCCTCCCCTTGTACACATGACTCATTGGATTCCATTGTTTGCGTAATACTATGGATCTCTGACAATCGCGCGATTTCTTCACGGTCCTGCTTATGCTGATATCTTAGTGGACAATCCGCTGTGGTTGATTTCTACTCTGGAGATCATTCTAACAGTGATGTACTGATTTCTTTGCTTGCATCTGCTTGCAGCTGTTACGTCCTGACGTAACGTCGCGTTTATCTTTTTCATTTCGATTACGTTAAAGTTCTTCTGCTTTAGTTTCGCTACAGTAAAAGTAACTTCCCACATTTTTCCTTCATTCTCGAACTTCTTAAGAGGAGAGGAGAGCGATTTTAGCGACGGAGATCGAAACAGGGTGAAGATGCGGCCCTACCGACCGTCTCCCGGGAAAAATTAATCTTGTAAAGATGGAATTTTTCGGCGCTCCCGGTCAAAAGGCAAACTTTCAAACCATGGGATCTACTGCGCAGACCCGGTTATCGACTGCCATTTATGGATCTATGATTCAGCGCGGCCTTACCCTCAATCCTAGACCAGGGGTTCGGCTAGTTGCCGTCGGGGCGTTGTTGGTCATAAGGGAGCGGTTGGAGGGAACGCTATCACGTGACCAAGCGACCGCACCCTTTCTTCTCGCTCTTGCCTGAAATCTTCTCTCTCTCTCTCTCTCTTTACAAAGATGATGAAATCACGAACAATTACTAACTAAGCGAAACAATTAACAAAAGTGGAGGAACTGTTGATTTAAACGAAAGAGTTATGACTATTAAAATGTTCACACGAATACTGTAGGTAAAATATCAGCAGCAAAAAGAACAATTATGCTTCCATATGGAAACTACTCAGGGCTGTCACTCGAAAACGAGTGCAACCCACATAAACTTACCAGGTATAGTCGGGTAATAGAAGAAAGATCAGTATATCAGGATTAATCTCCTTTTTCTCTTGGGATTATATTAATATGTCTCTCGTAAAATATTGGAATTTATAGTAAAAATACCATCATAAATATATAGAACATGTTATACCTATATAGAAAGGACAAAGGAAATATTAGGATTAATTTATGGTAAAATAGCGAAAAATAGACAGAAAAACGAGAAAGAGATGAGACTGAAATTGAGTTCCAATGGAGCTTCTGCTGCAGGAAAGCGAGACTGGCCGACTCTCCACGCAGCGATGGGCGCCTTGCGCGAGGTCTGAGCAGCGATCTAGCTGACTTGCGTACGGACGAAAAATACGAGTAACCAAGTCGGGCGAGTCGCTCTCAAGAAAAGTACTCTCTCGCTCTCTCCCGTTTCCATGTATAAAAACACTAGTTTTACCAGCAAATTATATATATAAAATATGTTACATATATATATATAGTATAAAATGAAATGTTAAGATTATTTTACAGCGGAATACCAAAAGTAAGACGAAACGAGAAAGAGAGAAAACTATAACACATTTCAATAAAGTTTCCTCTGCAAGAAAGCGAGCCTGGCCGACTCTCTGTGCCACGACGAACGCCTTCTCGCTAGGGCTGAACGGCGATCTAGCCGACTTGGGTACGAACGAAATGTACGAGTAACCAAGTTAGGCGAGTCGCTCTCAATAGAAGTTCTCTCTCGCTCTCTCTCGTTTCCATGCATAGAAATACCTGTTTTACCAACAAGTTATTTGTATGGAATACATTACACATGTATAGACAGGATAAAATAAAATGTTAAGATTGTTTTACAGCTAAATACCAAAAGTAAAACGAATCGAGAAAGATAGAAAACGGTAACGCGTTTCAATAAAGCTTCCTCTGCCGGAAAGCGAGGCTGGCCGACGCTCCACGCCACGACAAACGCCTTATTGCTAGGGCTGAACGGCGATCTAGCCGACTTGCGTACGAACGAAATGTACGAGTAACCAAGTTAGACGAGTCGCTCTCAAGTAAAATCTCTATCTCTCTCTCTCTCGCTCTCGTTTCTATAGCACGAAAATAATCGTCTAACTAGCAAATTATTTAAGAAAACTTATTAACTATAAGAAGTTTAACGTCTAACTAACAAATTATTTAAGAAAACTTATTAACTATAAGAAGTCTAACGTCTAACTAACAAATTATTTAAGAAAACTTATTAGCTATAACTAGAGTAATCACTAATTTAACGAATAACCAATCATGTTTGGAATAAGCCATAACTCAACGAAACCATTTATACTAATAAGAGATTAACGCAGAAATCAGGTTGCATACGTCAAAGTTAACTACAGAAGCTGTAACAAAATTATTATTAGTGGTTTCATGTGAAGTATTTATTCAAGTTCCGTAAAAACGCTGAAAAACTAAGCCATTACCATAGACACATTTACATAGAAGGGAGCATAAGGATATTACCTAGGCTAGGAAACTCTATCGAAAGTAGGCCTAGAAGCGGGGTGGTAAAAATCGCCTCATTTTCAGAGGAAAAACGCCTCGAACGCGTTCCCTCACCTAATCGCGTGGTCCTCTGTGTAGCACATCGCGCGGACAAATCAGAGCGCGCCATACCGATGCACTTGCATAGATCCATGGCTCTGCATGTCGAGAAGCTACTCTGCGGAGTAAGAGGAATGAATACGTGTATGGTCGAGATAGACTACGGGGAAATTCTTATAATCAGGATAGGGTTTTATCCCTTCTCTTCTTTTACGCGCTTGACGACAAGAATTTTCGACGCTCAGGAGCCCTATAAAAGGCCGCAAAAATCGGCCGGCGACACTTACTTTTTCACGGTGAGTCAAGTAAGACAGTTTCACGGGGGTTAAGTAGAGGACTAATCACTAGCCTGGCAGTCATAAGTCGCCGGCAGTGAATTAGAATTTTTCCAAGGCAACAAGTAGTACTGTTTGCCGGGAAATAAAGTAGTACAGAACGATAATTTTTCACCACGGCTTAATTTTCACAAAGTATAGTTTCAAGTAGTACAGAGTAAGAGTACAGTACTTATAATTATTAACGCTTGAAAAATCGGGAATATTAAACGTGCAACATTCAAATACTCATGTAGTTTTATTTCAATAAATAATTATGATATAAATACGCATCAACGCCTACGTTCGATTTTGAGTTTGGATGATTATACCAGTCTACGTCTAAACCAACGTTCAACAGCAAGAACCAGAGCGACAAACAACCGTAAGTAAAATTTTCAATTACCAATTAAAGTGAAATCTTGCTCCGCGTGAAATTGTCATTCAAGTCTCACCCCCTTATTCGTGAAGTGATTATCCTTAACCAAGAACAAAACGCACTCCAGCCCTATCCCGAGTAATTTTCCGCGAGGTTAGACTCAAAAACGGGCTTGCGTCTTCGGTATTTTCTCGTCGGGTGTGGTAAAGGGAGGATTTATTCTCCTTGACCAGAGCACGGAAAATATACACCGAAACGTGCATCTATGTTAAATTCGTGGGTTTCGTAAGATAGGCCGCGATTTTGACGTAACAAATTCTGGGGGCTCGTCCGGAATCTTAGAGTGTTAGTTTTGTTCAAACTAATATTGTGTAAAAGAATCAACTGAAAAGAAAATATTTTTACTTTGCTTTTTTTACCATGGTTTTGTAAGCCGATTTAATCCTCGAAAATCGATTTTTTTTTTATTGAGTTTTAGTGATTCAATTCATTTCACGAAAAATAATCCCTCTTTGTTACTGAATTTTAGAAAACGATTTAATTTATAAAATCCACCCTTTCCCTATTAACCGCATTTTTGAGAATTGATTTATTTTAAAGAAATTCATTTTTTACTTTTTATTGAATTTAACGATTCAATGCATTTCATGAAAATTATCATCATTTATTACTGAGTTTTAGGAAAACGATTTAATTTATAAAATCCACTCTTTCCCTTTTTACCGCATTTTCGAGAATTGATTTATTTCAGAGAAATCGATTTTTTTCTTTTTATTGAATTTTAACGCATTTTATGAAAAATTATCACAATTTACTACTGAGTTTTTATAAAACGATTTAATTCATTAAATCCTACCTTACCCTTTTTTTCCGCACTTTCGAGAGTCAATTTATTTTAAAGAAATTGACTTTTTACTGTTTATTGAATTTTTACAATTCGATCCACTTCATGAAAAACTATCATTCTTTACTACTGAGTTTTTATAAAACGATCTAATTCATAAAATGTAACCTTTCCCTTTTTATCGCATTTTTGAGAATTGATTTATTTTAAAGAAATTGATTTTTTTTACTTTTTATTGAATTTTAACGAGCCAAGCCATTTCATAAAAATGTATCATCTTTTTAGAAGGATACCAGCTATTATTCAAGTTATACGGTAAACCTTCTTCGTAAGTAAATTGACCTTGTGGAAATCAAATGTGGAAACTAATATTCGATAACGACTGGTGAATAAAAAAAAAAAGTAGAGAAGATAAAACTTGTATTGAAAGACATATACATGGATATATTGTAACGGTAATTTTTCTCGTTAACGTATATTTTTATTTATCGTGGGAATTTGGGCTCGATCACATGACTAATTAATTTAGACTTCAGGGTGGTTGACAGTGAGGCTTTATTCGAGAAATACAGATTCATAAAAAAATGTCATTTTTTATTACATCCACATGAGTGTTGCGCAATGATCTTTTTAAACTCGTAATTCTAGCGATTATTTCTGCAATTTATTATATTATTTCGGGTGCACGAATTCTCAGTATTCCTCGGACGTTTGTTATGGTCCAGTACAACAGTATCACTGTATATTCGATGCGCAGATATATCGTACCACTGGCTGTTTGCCTCGCACTCGCTCCTTCGATAGAGCGTATCAGCTCTATTTACGATTCTTTCTCTTTTACTCTTATTATGCGGTCTTACTATATTCTTGGTGTACCAATGTTTCACTCCATTAGTTATTTTTCCTCGCATTCGCTCTTACGATAGAGTGTATGAACTCTATGTACAATTCTTTTCTTCCACACTTATTTTACTCAGACACACTCTATTATTAATATCTTCCGATACGAGATTCGCTTATCCATACTTATTCCTCCTATGCATTTAATCCTACTTATTCTCATTTAATTCTACTTGTTCTATCTACTACAATTCCTAATTCTATTTCCTACTCTGTATCAAAATTTGGGAATTCCCTCGATTATATTTATTATTATTTCCTCTTATTGGAGCATAAATTCTTGGTATTCTCGGGCTCGTACCTTGATGGAGCGTTTACGCCCGGGTATTCCCTTGCTGCCCACACATACACCGCCTCACGCACACGCTCACTACTTGGATAGAGTGTATAAACTCTATTTACAATTCTTTTCTCTTTCTCTCCCGTATTTCCTTCTCTCTTTCTCTCTTCCACTCATACGATTCTTCGATTCTCGTTTATCTCGCAAGTTTAAATCCCATACGACGGATTTTATTCCTACGAAATGTTCTATTATTTAAAGATACTCTGCTTACTCGTTGCACTTACTCTATATGCTTATCCATATTTTCCTAATCTTATTCTTTTTGAGAAAACTTGTTTAATTGTATTGATAAATTCTACGCGCCTATGCACTTCGACTTAATGATTAACGATATTTACATGCTCCATCACCTTCTACACTATGGAGTGAGCTTATCCTGATTAAATTTCTATTTCCCTCCAATTTTCTCTTCTCTCTTTCGGCTTGTTCTCGACTTATACTCCCAAAATTTACTTGTTTCACATGTAAAAGGTAGACTCCACACTTCACTTTTTGGTCTGGAAGACTGGTCCACTCCTCCTCTCGTGCATGCCTTTTTATAGGCCTCGCCAATGTCTAACCCCTCTCTCCTCTAGTCGCTGTACATTTTTTAAACTCTACCGGATTTATTAATTTTTATTTCAGCCGTTGCCGCGCCTACCGCCTTCCCCTCTTCTCCCAGCAAGGCCAGCCGGTTGCTGACCTGCTGTTTATTTTATCGAGGGAATTTCGGAAGCTCGTTTTTATACCAGGTTCGATGGCCTAGTGCCCGCAGTGTTCGGTACCTACACCGAGGTTCTCGCTTACTCGCTGTCAGACTTCTCGCTCTTATTATGATCGCGAGGCTTTCGTTACAACGGCTATCAGCCGGCATGCCTTATTATATTTCTTTTTATGAAATCTGCTTCTTACTTGCTAGGTTGTACTCTTAAAGTCCCTTTATGCAAATACCTCTCAATATATATATACATATTCATAAGAGGTACTCCATTATATGGGACCATTGGAAAAATTATTTGTACTTCAAGTGCGTATAAAGGAACTCGAGGTTCTCGCACAAGAACTCATTGAAGAAGTCACGCCAGAAATTTTCTTAAATCGACTCGGTTTAGAACGAATAAAACAGCAAGAAAGAATAACTGCTAAAACATACGCGAGGAGAACTACAAGGAAAATAGCTTCCCCAAATATTAATTATAGAGAGTGATATTATATTTGTTTTAACCAGACAACCATCAGACTTCTTGTGTTGTTTCTATACGATTCGCTCCGTAACATTAACTTCTTGGTACTATCATTTACATGAAATCTGTCAATCTACCAAGCGTTAAAACAGTTGGCATACAATTCTGAAAATATTAATAGCATTACAAAACAGTTCTGCTATTCACTCCTACGTTGCTCATCTTAACAACCCCCTCGAGCGATCACTAGAATCGTTCACCTCCATCCACCGCTCATAACATTGCACCTCCACCTGCACGTGCTGCTCTTTCTGCCATACACCTTTAACAAATTCACCGGCTCGCTTACACCAGCGGTCAGCATTCTAAAATCCCTACTCCATCCATTCCGATAAAATAGGCCTTTAAGAAACTCGCTGTCTCGCTTACACCAGCAGACAGCGTTCTAAAACCCTACATCATCCATTAAATCCACCGTCTCGCTTACACCAGCAGACAACGTCCTAAAACCCTACCTCATCTATCAAATCCACCGTCTCGCTTACACCAGCAGACATCGTCCTGAAAACCCAAGCAGCCAGCATTCTGAAAACCCTACCTTAACTATCCTCTTTTCAACCTAACACCTGGGCAACCAGATTTGCCTGCGCACGTATCACTAACAACACAATCATCACAAAACACATTACACTAGTGAAGAGAAATCCTATGTTTCAGCTCCTCGCGTAAGTGGGGTTAAGGCTGGCAAGGCTCGCTCACAATACACATTACACTAGTGAAGAGAAATCCTATGTTTCAGCTCCCCGCGTAAGTGGGGTTAAGACTGGCAAGGCTCGCTCACAATACACATTACACTAGTGAAGGGAAATCCTATGTTTTAGCTCCTCGCACAAGTGAGTTCGGGGCTAGCAAGGCTCGTTCACGAAACACATTACACTAGTGAAGAGAAATCCTATGTTTAAGCTCCTCACGCAAGTGAGTTCGGGGCTAGCAAGGCTCGTTCACAAAACACATTACACTAGTGAAGAGAAATCCTATGTTTTAGCTCCTCGCGCAAGTGAGTTCGGGGCTAGCAAGGCTCGTTCACAAAACACATTACACTAGTGAAGAGAAATCTTATGTTTTAGCTCCTCACGCAAGTGAGTTCGGGGCTAGCAAGGCTCTTTCACAAAACACATTACTCTAGTGAAGAGAAATCCTATGTTTTAGCTCCTCACGCAAGTGAGTTCGGGGCTGGCAAGGCTCGTTCACGAAACACGTTACACTAGTGAAAGAAATCCTATGTTTTAGCTCCTCACGCAAGTGAGTTCGGGGCTAGCAAGGCTCGTTCACAAAACACATTTACTCTAGTGAAGAGAAATCCTATGTTTTAGCTCCTCACGCAAGTGAGTTCGGGGCTAGCAAGGTTCATTCACAAAACACATTACACTAGTGAGGGAAATCCTATGATTTAGCTCCTCGCGCAAGTGAGTTCGGGGCTGGCAAGGTTCGATCACGAAACATAACATACAAACGAGACAGACATAACCATACGTACTATTTACTAATTTTGACAATTACCAACCCTAATTGTATGTTATTGAGTATGAGTACATTATATCCGGCTCGAAGGACCGAAAAATGTATGATAATGAGTGTGAGTAAATTATATCTAATCTATCGACAGGTAGCAAGTCGATACATTCGCACGTAGCATGTCGAGTGACAGATGCGAATAGTAAGATTAAGGATCCTGGTGACAAGTATAAATAATTAAATGCACTCAGTAATTAACAATAATAAATTCAATGTTTATTGAAATTATGTAACATTAGTTGCATGAAAAATACCTGTTGATTATGACAAATATATTACTGTGATTGGTCTGGCCTGCGTGTTGATGTACTGTTGGTGAGTGGGTTCTCAGGCCTCTGAGTTGCCTTGGTGATTCCGTGTGGTTGATCCTGGTGATAAGGTCTGATTGTAGAGCTCGAGTAATGCCACACGGCAGGCTGATGAGAGTCCGGACGCCGATGATCGGTGCGAAGCAGAATGGCGTCTATGCAGCCAACGAGCGAACCACGCCGTTGACGTTTATGTGAATGGTTCTATGGTTCTGGTGATCTGCTGTGATTTTCACTAACACTGAGTTGAAACACGGGTGATTTGACCAAGAATGTACTACACTATAGAAATGAATGCGCACTAAAGTGAGTAGAACGAGTGAATATCTCTGTGAGTTTTACGCGGGAACGTGTACTGCGAGCGACTCGAGTGAGAACAATGGCCACATCCGTCGACCACGCGGCAGAGTATCAAGAAGACGGACGTGCGTCACAGCTTGCTGGTGATTTGCTGTCAGCGATGGAAGGCGAGACTTGTGAGTGGTCTTGCCGATGGGGCCACGCTAACAGCGTTGGCCGCTTGAGTGAGCTTCGATCGAGGATGTGAGCAGATGGACAATATGCATGAGTGCGCGGTCGATAAATCGATATAGCATACCTGCGAGCTATACCATATGACGCAAGGCGTCAGATGATTGTGACTGTAGCGTGTGCATGAGGTGAGTGTGTACTTGGTAAGCGTGAAAACTGAACATTCCGCCCGCTATCAGCAACGGTGTTGATGATTAAGTGTGATCTGTTCTTCATTCAGTTTGAGCTGGTAAGATGGCGAGCTTGGTGATTGGTCGAACGAGTGTTGTTGTTGCAGTTTTGAGTGACACTACCCTGGTCAGTCCATCCTTTCCTGGATGGAGTTGAGTGACTCTGGCGAGAGGCCATTTTGATGGTGGAGACCTCTCATCAGTGATCAGTACTAATGAACCGACATTGATAATGTTCGATGGATGATGCCATTTCGATGTAGACAGTTGGCGCTGGAGATATTGAGTTGACCATTTGGACCAAAAATATTGAAGCCTTTGTTGTATTAGTTGCCATCGTGATAGTCTAGTAGCGTTCAGATCTGTGAGTGATGGCTCTGGTATGGCTGTGAGCGGCTCTCCTATGAGAAAGTGAGCTGGTGTGAGTGCTGAAGTATCTTCAGGGTCTTCTGTGAGTGGTTCCAATAGTCGTGAGTTGAGCGTTGCTTCGATCTGGATGAGCAACGTGGTCAATTCCTCGAACGTGAGTGCGATGTCTCCTACTGTTCGGTTCAGGTGATATTTGACTGATTTGACTGCTGCTTCCCATTTTCCTTCGATATGTGGAGCTGCTGGTGGGTTGAACTTCCACGTAGTTCCATCGCTGGTGAGTGAGCAATGCAGTGAGAGTGATTCTGTTGTACCTTGAGTGAAGAGTTTGGTGAGTATGGCATCTGCTCCTATGAAGTTTGTGCCGCAATCACTATAGAGAGTGTTGCAGATGCCTCTGCGTCCAGTGAACCATCTGAATGCAGCAATGAATGAGTCAGTTGAGTAGTCACTCACGGCCTCCAGATGCAAGGCCGAGGTGACGAAGCACACGAAAATGCACAGCCATCCTTTATGTTGTTTGGCGCCTCTACCTTTCCAGGTTTTGATGGTCAGCGGACCAGCGTAGTCCACACCTGAGTAGAAGAATGGTCGTGCTGGGGTGACTCTCTTGGTTGGTAATTGACCCATGAGTTGTTGTGCTCTGACGCCACGTTGTCGAGCACATTTCATGCAGCTGAGTATATGCGACCGTACAGGAGCTCTACCACCAATAATCCAGTACGATTGCCTTGTGTAGTTCAGGGTGAGTTGCGTGCCTCCATGCATGGTTTTGTGATGTGCATCTGCTATGATGAGTGTGGTGAAGTGAGAATGTCGTGGGAGTATTGCTGGGTGAATTGCCTCAAGTTCCAGTTGTGAGTTGGTCAATCTTCCTCCAACCCGAATGATGCCTTGAGTGTCGATATAGGCAGTCAGGCGATTGAAGGGATGAGCTGTTGGTAGTTGAGCTATGGTGATCAATTTGAGCTCTGTTGAGAAATATGCTGCTTGAGTTGCTTTGATCCAAAATACTCTTGCTCTCTCAATATCTTGTGGCGAGAGAGGGTTAAAGAGCGTTGAGTTTGGCAATTTCTTGATGAGTTGACTTACTCGAAAGCATATTGCGGTTACTCTGAGTAGTCTAGTGAGAGAAGAGTGTCTGTATATCATCTCCCAATGATATACGGCTTGATTTGTTGCCACTGTGAATGCGACCCCCGGTCGCTCTTCCTGATGAGTCTGTAAGTCTTGTTGATAGTGTTGAGTTGGCCATGAACATTAATCGCCTGTGAGCCACTGTGGTCCTGTCCACTACAGGAGGTGCTTCTGGAGCTGGGAGATGCTGATGCCCCTTGAAGCGCAATCGGCTGGATTGTCTTTGCCAGGAACAAATTTCCATACGCTGTTTGGAGTTAGTTCTTGAATTGCTGACACTCGGTTCCTGACAAAGTCCTTCCACCGTGATGGGTGTGAGTTAATCCAGGTGAGCGTTACTGAGGAATCAGTCCACAGGAACGTTTGAGTGTTGGTGAGTTCCAAGGTTGTTTGCACATACTTCATGAGCTTTGCTAAGATCAGTGCTGCTGTGAGCTCGAGTCGAGGGATGGAGAGTCGCTTGAGTGGTGTTACTTTTGATTTCGCGCAGATGAGTGTAACCTTGGTTTCTTACCCTGGAGTTGTTGTTTTGATATAGATAGCAGCCGCCATTGCTATTTGAGATGCGTCGGAGAATCCGTGCAACTCCACAAGTGTTGAGCTTGTGAGTTGAATCCATCGTTGAATTGAGATTTCATCGACTTGAGTGAGCTCTTGTCTGAGCAACGTCCACTTGGTGTGTATCTGATCTGAAACTTGATCGTCCCAGCTGAGTTTCTCCAGCCATAATTCTTGTAATAATGATTTGGCCTTGATGATGAATGGTGAGAGAAACCCGAGTGGATCGTAGAGTTGTGCTGTCTCAGACAAGATGATTCTCTTTGTGAGCTTGGAACTTGAGCATGGAGGCTTTGCGTGGAACTTGAATACGTCTTCACGAGGTATCCATGACAGGCCGAGTAACTTGGTACTGCTATCTTCGAATGAGTGTGAGTTTGATGGTGAGTGGTGGTCGATATGCTCGATGAATTGCTCGGTGTTGCTGTGCCATTTTGCTAGAGGCAACCCGCCCGCCATGCAGAGCTGGGTGACTTGATTTGATATTTCGATGAGTGTGTCAAGCTGATTAGCTCCTCCAAATATGTCGTCAACATATCTGCCTTTCATGAGTGGTTCAATTGCGAGCGGGAACCGATGACCTTCGTCTTCAATTAGTTGAAGCAATTATCTGATTGCTAAGAATGGTGCTGAGCGAGTTCCATACGTCACTGTTGTTAGGTGATATGGCACCATATTGAGTTGGTCATCTCGCCATATGATTCGTTGCAAATCCCAATCGTCCGGATGGACTTTGATTTGTCTGTACATCTTTGTGATGTCTGTTGAAAAGATGAGTTTGTGCTGTCGGATCCATATGAGCACGTCTGAGATGTCACGTTGACATTTTGCTCCAACATGCTGGATGTCGTTGAGTGATACTTGCGTCGTTGTTGGGCTGGATCCGTTGAAGACAACTCTCAACTTTGTTGTGATTCGATCTTCTTTTAGTACACCATGATGAGGAAGATAATATGGAGGATGAGCGTAAGTTTGTTCTGACAATTGATCTTCCGAGACCCTTAACCCTCCTGATGCTACAGCATCATGTGCCAAGGTCGTCTCGGTTTCACAATAGTCATGAACAGAGTCGCTCATTTGAGTTGACTGGTGGTAGGATGGTACACGTATCATGTGACCACAATCTTCATACTCTTTCATGAATGAGTTGTATAAATTGGTGTATGAATTATTTGTTGAGAGTTTCTTCATGAGTCGTTGTAGACATCGTTGAGCAGTGAGTTTTGAGTCTCCTAGACTCGATGGTGATGATTTGAGCGGGATTCGCACGATGTATCGTCCTTCTTCGTCTCGAGTGTGAGTCGTTTGAAAATGCTTTTCTCACGCTTCTTCGTCTGGGGTGAGCTTATGATCTGTTGTCGATGGTGTTTCTTCTTGAACCCAGAACTGCGTGAGAAGATCTTGAATTTCCTTGTTTGATGATTCTACTGCTATGTGGTATGAGTTGCTTGGTGTTGAATAATTCTCTGGGACTGGACCAAGAATAATCCACCCAAATATTGTTGATTGTGCAATCGGTAAGACGTCCGAGTGTTTCTTGATGCCAGGCTGGATGATTAGCCCGTATGAATCAGCCCCGATGATGACATCTACTGGCCGTGGTGTTAGGAAGTCAGGATCTGCCAATTGCAGTGATGAAATGTGTGGCCACTGCTGTGGTTGTGTGTGTACTGATGGCAATGTACTCGTAAATTTATTGAGTATGTGAGCTGCGATGGTAACACCACGTGATGAATGAATTGATCGTAATGTTAATGTGGTGGTACCTCTTGTTTGTGTTGACCTCGTGTTTCCAATGCCAATGACTGGAATTGATGAGTGTTGACGAGTAAGCCCATGATCCGATACAAGTTATTCTGAGACGAAGGTGAGCTCTGATCCTGGATCAATGAGTAATCTGACTTGGTGAGTGCCGAAAGATGTGATGAGTAATGCTTGACACGTTGCTAGTAGAACTGCTGCTCTACCGTGTGAGTTGATGAGTTGGCAAAATGGCACGTCAATTTCTCATTGACGTGAACTGGTGCTTGGATGAGCTGTGGCAGGTGTAGCTGAGGTGCTTGGTTGATTTGACTTTGGTGTAGTTCTTGCGGTGGATGGCAAATGAATCATCGTGTGGTGTTTGGCACCGCACGTCTTGCAGTTGATGGTTGATTGGCACGAGTGGAGGTTGTGATGACCAAAGCAATTGAAACACAGTCGGTGTTCAGTCACAACTTTGTGGCGATCTGCAGGTTGTAGATCTCTGAATTTGGCGCAGCTCACTATGTAATGCGAACCACCACAGTGATCGCATGGATACTGGTGTGTCCTCGGTTGAGTGGACGCATGGTGAGCCGGTCTTGCTGGCAGAAGTGTAGATTTTGTTGAGTGTTTTGAGATGTTGCTGGCTCTGTCAGCCGATTAATCAGGGTTGATTGGGATGACTTCTAAAGCTCTTGCTCTGGATTCGATGAATCCCATCAAATCTTCAAACGAGATTGGCTGCTTGTGTGCACTCTTTTTGTATTCCCATGCTTCACGCATGGACGTGTCAAGGCGTTGAGCAACTACGAAAATTAATACATAAATCCACGATTCTGTATCAACTCCGAGAACGTTGAGTGCGTTGATTATCTCTTTCGTTGAGCTAACTAATGTGTTGAGTGCGGCTGCAGATTTTGCCACTGGTCGAGTGTTGCTAAGGAGTTTCTCAACATGAGACAGGATGAGTCTTTCCTTGTTGTTAAATCTGTCTTTGATTATTTGCCACGATGAATTGAATGAATCATTGTTGATCGGCACATTGGAGATCAGTTGAGCGGCTGATCCTTTGAGGCTGATCTTTAAATAGTGAAGTTTCTCTACGTCACTGATTTGTTCATTGTCGACCACCATTGAGGCAAACAAGTCTCTAAATGCCGGCCACGATGTAAAATCACCGTCAAATTCCGGCAACGTTACTTTCGGCAATGTTGATCTGTGCTGACTTGGTTGACTCTGTTGATCAGTTCTGTTTGATGTGGTCTCTTGAGTTTTTGCGATTGCCTTCTTTCGCAGGATGATTGTGAGTGCCTTGAAATAACTGTCAAAGCCTGATTCGTACACCTTCTCTGTAACATACGGGTGAGTGAGAAAAGCACGTTTACATGTTTTTCCCATTTGATCATGCTCATTACAAAAACACTCCCAAGTGCGATTTAAAATCTCTAAATGGCCGTTGAGTTCTTCGAAAACGCAGCCTGGTGAGTTTTGCAGGTGATCGTGTAGCTGGTTGATCATTGCTATCCTCGCATGCTGTGATGCGACCTTATAATCCATGAGGTAAGCTTGATTGGTGCTTGGTGATGGCGATCTGGTGCGTGGTCTCTGTACCGTGGGTGGTACATTGAGTGTCTCGCTAACGACTGTTGCTTCATCGGTTGCTTTCACATCACCATCATGTGAGTCGCCTTCCTGCGAGGATTTACTTTGGTCTGACAGCGCTTTCTTATCGTCAGCCATGATTTGAACTGGTTGAGCCTGTTGATTGGTTTACAATAAATGATTGGCGCACTTGGGTGAGTATGTTAGTATTATTGAGCATTGTCTTGTATCGATGCATGCTGAGTTGCGCAATCTGTAGTGTATTACATGTGTTGATTGGTGATTTATGTGAGAATCGAGGCATAAAATTTATATACTTGACCAGGATCCGGCTCGAAGGACCAAAAAATGTATGTTAATGAGTATGAGTACATTATATTCGGCTCGAAGGACCGAAAAATGTATGATAATGAGTGTGAGTAAATTATATCTAATCTATCGACAGGTAGCAAGTCGATACATTCGCACGTAGCATGTCGAGTGACAGATGCGAATAGTAAGATTAAGAATCCTGGTGACAAGTATAAATAATTAAATGCACTCAGTAATTAACAATAATAAATTCAATGTTTATTGAAATTATGTAACATTGGTTGCATGAAAAATACCTGTTGATTATGACAAATATATTACTGTGATTGGTCTGGCCTGCGTGTTGATGTACTGTTGGTGAGTGGGTTCTCAGGCCTCTGAGTTGCCTTGGTGATTCCGTGTGGTTGATCCTGGTGATAAGGTCTGATTGTAGAACTCGAGTAATGCCACATGGCAGGCTGATGAGAGTCCGGACGCCGATGATCGGTGCGAAGCAGAATGGCGTCTATGCAGCCAACGAGCGAACCACGCCGTTGACGTTTATGTGAATGGTTCTATGGTTCTGGTGATCTGCTGTGATTTTCACTAACACTGAGTTGAAACACGGGTGATTTGACCAAGAATGTACTACACTATAGAAATGAATGCGCACTAAAGTGAGTAGAACGAGTGAATATCTCTGTGAGTTTTACGCGGGAACGTGTACTGCGAGCGACTCGAGTGAGAACAATGGCCACATCCGTCGACCACGCGGCAGAGTATCAAGAAGACGGACGTGCGTCACAGCTTGCTGGTGATTTGCTGTCAGCGATGGAAGGCGAGACTTGTGAGTGGTCTTGCCGATGGGGCCACGCTAACAGCGTTGGCCGCTTGAGTGAGCTTCGATCGAGGATGTGAGCAGATGGACAATATGCATGAGTGCGCGGTCGATAAATCGATATAGCATACCTGCGAGCTATACCATATGACGCGAGGCGTCAGATGATTGTGACTGTAGCGTGTGCATGAGGTGAGTGTGTACTTGGTAAGCGTGAAAACTGAACACTAATCCTTCATCCATGGCGATAACCCGTAGAGGAGGAAGAAAAATACAAGCACTGAAATTAAAACAGCAATTGTTAAAAGAACAGTACCAAGTTCCAACAATTTCGTGCAAATCATATAACGAACAAAATCCTAGAGTCTTTGATATCGAAAAAGAAAGCGATAATAAAACTATTCCTCTCGAAGGAAAACAAATAACTGAATGTAAGAAAGATTGCGACGACACAATTGCAGTACATAACGACTATTCGAGGCAAGAAAGGAATAGAATTTTAAATTCTAATAAAGCGAGTTGTCCTTTAACGGTAACAGCAAGTGAATCGTATAACAAGCAGAATTTTGGAGTCTCTAGCATAAAATCTACAAAAGATAACGAAGGCATTTTGCTTAACCAAGAAAAAATAACAGGTTTTCAGGGACCTTTAGGTGAACAAACAGAGAAGTATAAAAATCATTCAGACAGTGCAAAGGCAGATTGCACGGGCCTCTCTAACGAAGAGATACCATATTTATTAAGGGAAATTACGTACGAAGCAAGCAGCAGTAAAGTCACACAGGGCGTCGACACAGAAATACCGAGTGAATATAGAATAAAACTCCTTAAGCAAATCCGAGAAATCGAGCGGAAAAATTTTCTAGACGAACTTGTCGCTGATTACGAAGCTCACTCGATAGAAGGGATACGCTATCACCCGATAGTAACACCTTGCAAGCCTCGTATCACTAAGATCGAATCGTTGAATAAACATCCAGTCATCCTCCTGAAGGACAAACCACATTTGATTTCACCTCAGGGAAATTTTGAATTAAAATTGAAGGAATAAAGCTCCATAATTTTTCTTCGTTACAAGTAACAAAAATAAACTTATTCCTATTTCCTCCTCCTGCGCAATTTTACTCTAATAATATTCTTATGTATTTTTGTATGCCTCTTTGATGCGGTATAAAAATATATATTATTATACAGGGTGCGCCATCTCAATCTGGTCGATGGAAGTATTGAATAACTTAGAGAATTCTCAACAGATTTCACAAAGTCGTATTTTTTTATTAAATTTGATTCATTACAATTTATTTTGATTAGTTTCCAAAAACCACATCAATCAAATGTCCGCCTTTATTACTGAGACAAAAATGAGCTCTTTTTTCGGTATTTTCCATTGTATTTGCCAGCGTCTCGGGCGATATCGCTGCGATTTCGGCTCGAATGTTGTTTTTTAGCTCCTCTATGGTCTTCGGCTTGTTTGCATAGACTTCACTTTTCAAAAATCCCCACAAGAAGAAGTCCGGTGCAGTCAAATCCGGCGATCTTGGTGGCCAGTCAATATCACCTTTCTTTGATATCACACGTCCTGGGAACTTCCGACGCAAATAGTCCATTGTTGAGCGCGCAGTGTGACATGTCGCACCATCTTGTTGGAACCAAAATTCCTTAAGACCTTTTTCACGCATTTGTGGTAAAACAAAGTGTGCCAACATCCACCGATATAGATCCCCATTGACAGTTTCACCAGCTCTGAAGAAAAATGGTCCAATGGTGATTTTTGAGCAAACACCGGCCCAAACTGTCACTTTCTCATCGTGCAATGGAGTTTCGTAAATAATATGAGGATTATCGGTGCCCCACATGCGACAGTTTTGTTTGTTGACAGCGCCAGAGAGGGTGAAATGAGCCTCGTCGGTCATCAGAATTCGCTCCCAAAAATCCGGCTCAGCTTCCTTCATTCGACTAACGTTATTAGCGTAAGCCAAGCGTCGCGGCTTGTCAGTTTCCAGTAATCTTTGAGTCAACTGCACTTCGTACGGAAACATGTGATGTAACGGTAAATTTGTGCCTCAACGCACCACGTTACCTATAGCTGGCCCAAGCTATTTTTCCTTCCTTTTATTTTCTCTTACGAGTTGGGCGCCAGGCGCTTACGCGCCGGAAGGAAAAAATAACGAGATGGTAGGCCAGACTCAACCCAGGCTAGCTACAGCTGTTCGAGGCAGAGTGGGTGGTTCGGACTGTCAAGGTAGTCGTTATTTCATAAAATTCATACATAGAATTAGTCAATAAGATTCGCTAATAAAATAAAATCAATCTAAACAAATAAAACCAATAACCAATAAAAGATGTCAGGAAATAAATTAAATAAATAACAACAACAACATAGCAGGTACGGGATTTACAAATGCCACTCGGCAGACCGTTTATTTAATTACCAGGACTACTAGTCCTCCAACAAAAATAATGACCAAGAAAAATATAAATAAAATATCCCGTAAACGTAACTCTTTAACAATTTATGAACTTAATTATTCCGGCAGCATATTTTATCCCGGCACTCGTCTCGGCTCTCACTCTCTCCCATCCACGACCTATAGTTAGACGGCTGCGAGAAACGACCAAAACACGGCCAGGCAAAGTAAATTTGACCGGTCGCCTCGCAATTCGGCTCGCGATACGGCCTACACCGAACCAATCCCACATACATCCAACAACTATAACTACGGGACGTCGGAAGGTCATGTACGCGAAGCCTTTACTGATTTGAACTTCCCAACTATCACATTGCAGGCCGCAAAATCGAGAAAGTATCGTGAACCAAAATAACAATATAAATCCCTAAATTATTCCAAATAACGGATTACAAAAGTCCAAGCGAGATACGTCTCGAGCCGTACCAATCCCTCGTGACCAAGTTCCAAATACGGGACGACGACCGAGCACGCACTGCATAAGCTCACAATATAAAATAAAGTAAGGTCCGACATAAGAAAAATTAATAAAGTGATCCAAGTCCATATAAAATCAATTGCCCGGAAAATCCGCGACGTGGTCTATCCCGTTCAAATCCCTCACACATTCAAACAAACACGGGATAACGGCCTAACGCACGCACGGCTTTACAGTACACGACTACAGAACAGTAACAACGAACGAACTATTTATCATGGCCAGATACGCCTCGAACCGTACGAATCCCTCACGATCAAGTACCAACACGGGATGACGGCCGAGCACGCACTGCATGTATTCGCAGAAATAAAATAATGTCCAATATAACAAGAAAGATAAATAAAATAAAATAAGACGAATAAAATATTATAAATCTATAAGTGTCAATTATGCCTGAAAGTCCGCGACACGGCCTATGACATTCAAATCCCTCACACACAATCTGACCACGGGATGATGTACCAACACGCGCGCGTTCTTACAGCAAAACGACTACAGAACAGTAACAAAAAAAAGGACAACGAACGAAGTGACTTCTTCCCGGCTCTAACCGCCAAACGATCACGATATTACACTCTACTCGACGCAGCCTGTCCCGATACGAATAGTACTCTGTGCGTGGTATATCAGAATCGCAGGTACGACTAAGTTTGAATCGAACTTTCCAAAGAATTAAAAAAACAATAATAATCAAATAATGGCGAAAGACCGTAGAAGGGAAGAGAGCTCACCGGGACGATGACGATGCGATGTTCCTTGCTAATCCTTCTTAACCCAAAACCGTCTCGAAATTCTCTCCTCTGGATACCATCCTCGATTTACTCCTCGTTGTTTCAAAAGATATGCCCCGGTACCCACGATAGGTGGTGATAGATTTCGACGAAATCAATGGTGGAGCGGGACGATATGATACTCGCTGCTACGTCCTGTTCGCTCGACGGTAACCGGGAAAAAGCCCTGAGGTCCTGCCGGCACGCGTGCCCGTCAACTATGATCCCCACCTATCGGTCTGAACTCGGTCAATTGGGGGAATCGGTGTCACCAGAGCGCCTCAACTGGACAACGCATAAAATTAACAACCGATCCTTGGGATGTATAACTCTGCCCGGCCGGTGAACCCCAAACGACTGATGGATCGTTGCTAGTAGGTGCTGATCGGCCACAGATAGCGTCGTATCGTTATTCGATCCACATCCAGCGGGACAATGATATTTTCCAATGGATCATGATGGAAAGAGCCGGTCGGTGTAATAGGTCGCATCCAGAAGCCAGCCATCAACAGACGCGGTGCTCCCCTCCGTCCGGTCGTACAAATTAATAAAAGAAATAAAAAAAAAAACGGAAATAATTAAATAGAGTACGGCGATTATTCCTTACAGCCCTGCGAGATCGTGTTGGCAGCCGTCGTGCGAGAAGGACGCAGCGCTGGAGGATTTTGCCACGTTACAGTGAAGATCTTGCTTCAAAATCCTTCTCAAAGTGTTCCACTGATGTTTAATTGCTGAGACCGGCGGCGGTATGAGACATTTGGATTTTCTGCAACACTCTGTCGAACAGCTTCGATATTTTCATTTGAACGACCTGGACGCGGTCGAGCTTGATGTTGGAGATTCGCTACAGACCCGTGCTCCATGAAATTTGAAGCTAAATGACGGATAGTGTCGCCTTTGGGCGCAGAACGTCCGCGATATTTTTTACGATACGCACGCTGAGTTGACACAACTGAACGATTATTTTCAATGTAAAGCGAAACTATTTCGGCGCCTTCTTTCGGCGTATAGCGATACATGGTTGAAATTGTACTGAAATAACCTATACGAAACGTGTTGTACGACGCTGGTCGGTTAAAATCGGTCAGAGTTATTCAATACTTCCATCGACCACATTGAGATAACGCACCCTGTACTTATATGAAGTACATCATAAATGAGTTCAACTCGATCAAAGGTAAGATTTTATGATAATGTGATACATGATTATCCTGAGGACCGAAATAGAAATCTCGAATACATAGCCCTCCTAAATCCCCATTTGAAACAGTCGAAGAATTTTTCGACAAAATTATTGACAGTCCGCATCCCAAGACTCCCTCCACAACGAATCCAACGGGAGAATCATTGCGGATACAGAGAAAAGTAGCGACATTAATCAAGAAAATCCGGAATTAATTAAAGTAGACGAAAGTAGTCGTATACAATCCTTGGAATTAACGTCAAGTCATTTAATTATTACAAAAAACGGAAATAAATTGCGAGGAAGCAAGTGATTCTTCAAGTACTTAAGAAATTTTATCAGACAATCTTGATAATCATAGTACATCAATTAGCCCTTACAGATTCAAGAAATTTCAAAGAATTCATAAAGTTTTGAGCAATTCGCGAACCGAGTGCAAGAAACACTTACGGCGATATCGGGAAACAATTTATTGTCTGTGGTTGGATTTTTGGAAGAACCTGGTCACCAATATTTACCACTTGTAATTCATAGCGATCCCTGTAACGAAATTCCAGTTCAGATCCCCGCATCCCCCGAACATATTGTAAAAGGCGTCGAGCTGCAGCCCGCTACACACGAGACGACAGGTACGAATACACCAGTCAGAACTACCCCGAACCCCGTAGGCACCACGCCCACGTTAGGCCTTTCGAACTCCAGCGACATATTTTACACTCCTGCAGGGGGGTCTACCCCATTCAACTCACCCATTGGTACACTACCCCTCGTGAGTCGTAATAAAATACTGTCCACTCCAATAGATAGAAGCAATACTTGTGAAAAATCTAAATTAAAATCAATAATTAAACTCTCCCACATTGTACCACAGAATTTGTTGAAAAATTTACACCTGCTGTCGGAATACGAACCTGCTATTCTTGGTTGCTCCTCCCACCACACGGGAAAAAGGTCGAGTCAAGATAAAAAGCCCAGTAAAATACCACCAGTGAACTTTTGTCTTGAAACTAGTGACCCTATACCCGACCCTCCTCCCATAATGGTTAATAATAACCAAACGTTGTCTCTTCGAGATGCATTGGCTGTCATACCGGATTATGACGGTCATACTTTGTCATTGGGGATGTTTATCCAAGCATGCAAGGAGGCCTTGGCCATGATGGGGCCAGGCGCCGAATCAAATTTAGTAAAAGCAGTCCGCATAAAAATAATTGGCGAACCCCGTCGCACTATACAAGGGCAAACTTTTGAAAAAATAGAAGATTTGGGTAAATTTCTCAAAGATATTTATGCACCCACGCGAAACGTATATCAGTTGCAAGGTGAATTAGGATCAATATACCAGAGAGAAAGTGAGTCTGTTATTGCCTATTCGAATCGTGTACGAGATTTGGGAAATTTGATACTCGAAAATTACGATGCGAGCGAAGATAATCCTTTGGCTGGCGCTTTTATTGATAATACTAAACAAAGCCTTTCAGCTTGTTTTCTACACGGTTTAAAACCGGAAATCGAACAATGATTAACTCCTAACAATAATCTTGAAGAATTAATAAAGCTAGCAGTGCAGACCGAAAAGAGTTTAGTGTCCCAAGCAGCCTTGCGTAGTGGTGAGCAAGTAACGTCGAGTCCAAGGGTCCCTAAGCCCGAGGCGAAACGAGGAGTACACGTGGTAGCAAGCGAAGAAGTGCATTGCCAGTTGTGCAATAAAAAAGGGCACAATGCTAAAGAATGTTCGACTCAGAAGAATAGCCAAGCGTTGGCTGTTGGGTTACAAAATACGGGAAATGTCGATAAAGGACCGAACATATGTCAGATCTATCAGAAGACTGGACACTCGGCAGACAAATGTTTAAAAAAATTTCCACCTTCAAAAAAACAATAAATCTAGCCTCGAAGCTCCTTCATTTATCATATGTCAGATCTGTAAAAGAACGGGACACTCGGCTGACAAATGTCTTAAAATCTTCCCCCCTTCAAATAATAATAAACCCGTCTTTGACGGTCCTCCGCTCACTATATGCCAGGTATGTAATAAGCGTGGGCACACTGCCGACCGTTGTTATAAAATTTTTCTTCCTGAAAGGAAGGAGTCGGGTAATACATCGATGTTTTGTCACTTTTGTAAAAATCATACACAGCGAATAGATGTCCTCAATCACCCTCAGTCCTCCCCAAACTAATGTCTTTACCGCAAACACAGGTACCAGTCAATCTCCGATACCAAAATCCTAGCGATATTCGGTGCCAAATATGTAAAAAAGAAGACCACGGGGCCCATATTTGTCTTTATCGTAACAACCATTCCCAGCCTTTAAATAACAATCGATCGGAAAATCGCGGAAATATTGATAATTTCAATAATAATTCCATGAATTCAACAGGACCATGTTTTTATTGCAAACAACCCGGTCATTTTATCCGTGAGTGTCCCGCTCGAAGGGAGAACGAAGCAACATATGGAAGTACGGGAAACCGAGGTGATCTTCCGAGTACGGGTGCGCCCAGGGAGACTCCGCTAAACATGCATCCGATCCGTACTATTTCAATCGCAGCTTCGACCCTCAACCGCGAGTAGTCCGTATCTTTAATATACAATTGCATCGAGAAAGTAGTGTTCCGACGGTTACGATAACGGCATCGGAAGTAATATCCCCTATCACTCTTATGGTTGATACGGGAGCCGGGCCGAATATTTTAAAGAAACAATTTGTAAATGAACATATCGCTATAAATCACGGAGAAATTTTACAACTTAATGGAATAACAACAAATTCAATTTTTACTTTGGGTCATATTACAATACAAGCCTTCGGACGTTTCGCTACTTTTCATATTGTAGATAATAACTTCCCCATAAAGGAAGCTGGTATATTGGGTTCGGAATACCTTTACGGCAATCGCGTGAAAATTGACTATGAGAAAAGACAATTGAAAATGCAGAATGTAAGAATACCATTTGCAACTCAAGAAACTATTGTTATCCCTGCAGAGTCCACCAAATTGTGCTTCGTGAGAGTAAAGAATTTGGATTTACGGGAAGGTTATCTGCCTCCCCTGGATGCAGGTGAAGGTATAAACATAGAGAGCGGGTTTGTCATTAATAATAATGGTAAAGCTTACATTTATGTGACAAATAGCAATAGGTATTCGGTTCAAGTCCAGGTACCAGTACTAGAGTTAATGTCATCGGAGGAATTAACTCACAGTACAGGAATAAGAGAATCTACTGACGATTCAAACACGAAAAAGGAACAACAGATAACAAGTAATGTTGAATTAATAAAAGAAAATAAGTCCTCGGACGGACTGAGTCATGAAACTAATAAAGATAAAATCAATTCAAGTGAAAATATTGGGAAAATATTCGTTCCGACGGGAAAGAATGCATTCTTATCAGAGACACTACCCCGCGGAGATTCTATGGTTGATTTTGTGAAAAAAATTATAAAGGAAGAAATAAGAAATTGTTCCGAAATTATTGAAGAAGCTTACGAAAATCGTGTGAAAAATGAAAAATCAATTATAGAAATTGGTAAAGTAAAAATAGAAGATCAAGTTGAAAATTTGCAGTCTAGTTCGCGAAATCTTACGGAACTTTGTACGTCGGATTCGAGCAAGGAGAGCACTTATATTGAACCTGTAGAAATTATTGTATCTAGAGAAAACGTTGTCTATCCGAATTCGATAGAAACGGAAGTAAACTGTGTTAATGAGGAGACTTGCCTTGGCTCCACAGGGGTGTCTGTGCCGACGAAACGGGCAGCGCTCGTTGGAGAATTAAGGGAGCTCAGCTCAAATTTTTTGGGACAATCTGTGCCTATGGAAAGGACAGAATCCTTTCAATATTTTGATAACAGTGTTCAAGAAAAAAGTGTTATTTGTTCGAATTCGATAAAAACAGAGACGCCAATGGGGTGTACCGAATTAAATTGTGAAAACGAAAAGAACGTTGTCTATCCGAATTCGATAGAGACGAAAATTCACTGTGTCAATGAGGAGTCTTGCCTTGGCTCCACAGGGGTGTCTGTGCCCCGTCGAAACGGGCAGCGGTCGTTGGAGAATTAAGGGAGCTCAGCTCAAATTTTTCGGGAAAATCTGTGCCTATGGAAAGGACAGAATCTTCTCAAGTGTATGAAAATTATGTTCAAGAAGAAAACGTCGTTAATTCAAATCCAATAAAAACTAAAATATCGGCAAGAGATAGCGAGTCTAATTGTGTTAATTATGCGGGTTGTTCGAGCTTCACAGACGTAACTGTGCTGACTGAACTGACAGAACTTGTTGGAGATATGCGAAAACTCGATCCAGATTTTATAGGGATATCTGTGCCGATGGAAAGGAAAGAACCCTTTGATGATATTAATAATTACAATGAGGAATTTAGAAAGTCAACCAAAGAACAAATACTCCGTGAGAATAGAAACATTGAAACAATTGAATCAGTAAAAGTCAATTATTCAGATTTTACCAAAGCATCAGAGTCAATAAAAGAACAAATAACGATGGAAAATAAAGAAGTACTTTGCCAGAAACCTGTTGAACCTTTCGTGCCTGTAAACCATTGCGATCGAACTGTCAATTTTGAAAATTATGAAGACCCGAAGAATTTACGAACAATTTGTACATTTAAACCGTCAAAAAAGGAAAATATTATAGAAAATATTAAAGATAAAGATACACGTTTGAGAAGCGAGAAATATAGTCCGAAAACGTATAAAATCATGAACGTTTCGTTAACACAAAAACTCAGTATAGCTAATATCACTCGCGAAATTCAACCTTTCATTCGCGAAAATTCATGTTACGTAATATCAGAATCGGTAATGATCGACCGCTATAATCAAATTAAGGAATTATTAAGACTCGCCGAATTGAACGAAGAAGAAAAAGCAAGTATCGAGACGCTTTTAAAGGAAAGCGCACATTTATACCAAATCCCAGGAGATACGTTGACATGCACCACTATATTGCAACATCGCATTCCTACTACCGATGATCTTCCTATAAATACTCGAGGATACAGATGGCCAGAATGTACTAAAGAAGAAATAGGCAAGCAAATAGAGGATATGCTCGGTAAAGGAGTAATAATACCCTCTACCTCGCCATACAATTGTCCTGTCTGGGTCGTTCCCAAGAAAGCCGACTCGCAGGGTAATAAAAAATGGAGAGTCGTGTTCGATTACCGATCGCTGAACGAAAAAACGATCGCCGACGCGTACCCCATACCGAATATCAACGATATATTAGATCAATTAGGCGGTGCACAATACTTTTCTGTATTCGATTTAGCATCAGGATTCCATCAGATAGAAGTCTCTCCAGAAGATCGTCATAAGACCGCATTTACTACGCCACGTGGCCATTTCGAATTCGTTAGAATGCCGTTCGGCCTTCGGAACGCCCCTCCGACGTTTCAAAGAGCAATGGACCTCACACTAAGTGGGCTCCTCGGGAAAGGACTATTTGTTTATTTGGACGATATTGTCATTTATGCCTACAATCTCGAAGAACACGAGAATGTATATCGCGAATTAATTAAACGATTAGAAGCAGCAAATTTAAAATTACAACCAGATAAATGCGAATTTTTGAAAAGAGAAGTTGCGTATTTAGGACATATAATCGGGAATAATGGAGTTCGGCCCGATCCTAAGAAATTAGAAGCTGTACGTGAATATCCCGTACTTAAGAATGTTAAAAATATTCGACAATTTCTGGGATTAACAGGTTATTATAGGCGGTTCATAGAGGGATACGCCAAGATATCAAAACCCCTCACGACTTTATTACGCAAAGAAAATATATTTGATTGGGGACCCGAACAACAACAGTCATTCGAAATTTTAAAGAATAAACTTTGTACGGCTCTAGTTTTGCGATATCCTGATTTTTCCAAGTCTTTTATTTTAACGACCGATGCATCGGGTTATGCTATCGGTAGTATACTTTCACAAGGAGAAATTAACAACGATCATCCATGCGCTTACGCCTCGCGAGCTTTGAGTCTAGTCGAAGAACGATACGATACCTACGAAGAGGAAGCATTGGCTATAGTATACTCTATACTTCACTTTCGGCCATATCTGTATGGGCACCACTTCACTGTAGTAACCGACCATAAACCGCTGTTGTGGTTCCGACGGGCTACAGATGGAAATCCTAAAATCCTGCGCTGGCGACTGAAACTCGCCGAGTACGAATACGATGTAGTGTACAAAGCCGGAAAAACTAACGTTAACGCCGACGCGCTCTCAAGAAACCCCATAGAGTCATTGACTACCACAGACGATATTTACATGGTTCGGTCGAATCCTCCAAAAAGTCACAGTAAAAATAATCAACGCATCTTATCAGATACCGATATAGCTCGGCTATTAGAAGAAGATTCCGAAGAGGAAGAAAATCTAAGCAACGATGTCCCGGGAAATTTAGGTTATCTTAACGATGTAGAAGAATGTGACTGGGTACGTGAGTCGGTTGATCCTTTCGAACAGCTGGAAGACATAGCCTCTCCATACAAATCAACGACCACTGGTCACGAAAATGAAACTTTTCAGACGCCTGCAGCGAACAAGGCACCACTAAAGAAACCCACCGTAAAAATGAAAGCTAATATGCCCCGGGAGACACGCAAGAATGAAAACATCGAAACTAAGACTAAACAAGTGACCTACAGTGTCGAGAACTTTCCTCTGCCATCCGACACTTCTTCAGATCGACCAAGTAGCTAAACACATGTGCCGTTACCGGTCCTATCCCACAACGATGTGCCTCTTAAGAACAACGAATCTAGCGACGAAAGCGAACTCGAGGACCATAACCCTCGGGAAAACTCAAGCAGAACAGTACAGGGAAAACATGCACGTGAACTTTTTCAAGGTAGCGAAACAGAACCCCTAAGCGACAACATGTCCGACGTAGAACCCGAGAATTCACTTATATTGCCCGCCACCATCCTACATAAAACCACGAAGGGTAGGATTATTGCTTCCAACGTCAAACAATCACGAGATCTATTTCACACTCGAAAAGATAATTTAGTTTATTTTGTTTCCACCGACTGTGCACCGATAGATACTGGAGCTATTGCATTACGAGATAACGACAATTTTCCACACTTAAAGAATCTAGAATTAAAGAAAGCTCAATCTATTATGAAACGAGCTCACAGATTCAATATAGCTCTGCCTATCACAGATAATTCTGGAGAAGGTCCCACATTAATTTTGGAAAATATAGTAGAAGCTTTAAAAAGTGCTCGTTATTTAATTCACAAGTTATCATTGCAAACCGTTAGCATTGCAAAATCAAGTTTTATGTTAAACGTGCCATGGGAAAATATTGAGACTCAAATTCGATTAATATTCGCGCAAAGCGACGTTAAAATCATTATTTGTCACGGGTTAGTTAGACAACCCCCCGTGGAAAGACAAAATGAGATTATTGAAGAAATGCATTCGTCACCATAGGCGGACACAGAGGTGTCAGTAAAACATATAATTGAATTCGTCATTTGTATTATTGGAAAAATTTAAAAACCGACGTCCAATTGTATATTCAACGGTGTTTACAATGTCAATTAAAGAAATTAGTCCGCGTAAAAACTAAACAATCTATGATCATAACAGATACTCTAGCAATAGCTTTCGATAAAATTGCAATGGACATAGTAGGCCCTCTGCAAAAAACTAAGCAAGAAAATGAATACATACTTACAATTCAAGATCAATTAACAAAATATTCAGTAGCAATCCCTTTACCTAATGCAAAAGCAGTAACGATAGCAGAAGCATTTGTCAAACGATTCATTTGTTATTTCGGCTCACCCAAAGCGGTACTCACTGACCAAGGTAGTAATTTTTTTAGTAATTTCTTAAAACAAATTGCGAAATTGTTTAAAATACGTAAAGTTAGAACCACAGCATTTCACCCTCAATCCAATGGATCATTGGAAAGATCGCATCATGCTCTTGGTGAATATCTTAAATAATTCACCACTAAACAAAATAATTGGGATGAATGGGTTGAAATGGCTATTTACAATTACAACACGAATGTACACGAAGGTACTAAGCATAGTCCATACGAAATGATTTTTGGCAAGATAGCTCGTACCCCTTCTAGTATGCCCCCTGCCGAGATGGAAAAACTCGCCACGTACGACGAATATCTAACGCAACTGGTCACGCAAATCCATGAAATACAGGATTTGGGACGACAAATTTTGATAAAGGCTAAAGAAAATTCCAAAATATATCAAGACAAGAAAATCAATCCTGTAGCATTTAAAGTGGGTGAACGAGTATTTTTGCTTAAAGCACCAAAACCCGGAAAACTCGGTGACCACTACACCGGTCCGCACGAAATAAAGACTATATTAACGAACGGTAACGTACGTATTAAACTCCCAAACAGAGACATTATTGTACATTCAAATCGATTAAAAAAATCGAGAATTGCATACTAACATTTTCGAAATAATTTTTCTAGAAACATTTTGCGTAAAAATATACGATGTTTAAATGGTACGCATTCATGCGGCACTTTCTTTTTGGATATCATGTAATAGTAATCATAGAATTTACATAATAAAATTGATATATGGTATACGAATGAAAAATCAGAAAATAAAAATAAAAATAACCATATATAAAGGGTGATTTTTTAAGAGCTTGAGAACTTTTTTTTAAAAAAAAACGCATAAAATTTGCAAAATCTCATCGGTTCTTTATTTGAAACGTTAGATTGGTCCATGACATTTACTTTTTGAAGATAATTTCATTTAAATGTTGACCGCGAATGGGCCCTAGAAAAGTTGGCAGAAAATCCGCTTTTTTATCGACAAATTTTGTTCAGCGATGAGGCTCATTTCTGGTTGAATGGCTACGTAAATAGGCAAAATTGCCGCATTTGGAGTGAAGAGCAACCAGAAGCCGTTCAAGAACTGCCCATGCATCCCGAAAAATGCACTGTTTGGTGTGGTTTGTACGCTGGTGGAATCATTGGACCGTATTTTTTCAAAGATGCTGTTGGACGCAACGTTACGGTGAATGGCGATCGCTATCGTTCGATGCTAACAAACTTTTTGTTGCCAAAAATGGAAGAACTGAACTTAGTTGACATGTGGTTTCAACAAGATGGCGCTACATGCCACACAGCTCGCGATTCTATGGCCATTTTGAGCGAAAACTTCGGAGAACAATTCATCTCAAGAAATGGCCCGGTAAGTTGGCCACCAAGATCATGCGATTTGACGCCTTTAGACTATTTTTTGTGGGGCTACGTCAAGTCTAAAGTCTACAGAAATAAGCCAGCAACTATTCCAGTTTTGGAAGACAACATTTCCGAAGAAATTCGGGCTATTCCGGCCGAAATGCTCGAAAAAGTTGCCCAAAATTGGACTTTCCGAATGGACCACCTAAGACGCAGCCGCGGTCAACATTTAAATGAAATTATCTTCAAAAAGTAAATGTCATGGACCAATCTAACGTTTCAAATAAAGAACCGATGAGATTTTGCAAATTTTATGCGTTTTTTTTTAAAAAAAAGTTCTCAAGCTCTTAAAAAATCACCCTTTATATATCATACGGGAGTAAATATAAAACTACAATAAGCCCTAATAGCAATCCTTATTTATTTTTATCAACGATATTTCAATACTAGGAGACAAGTTTGGCAGAAAACAGTGCCAAGTCGTCCACCAAATACCGTGGTATAACATGTTAATCAAATAACCCTCTATCCGATAAATAAACATATTAATTATGAAAAGAAATAATACATACATATAATCATAGTAGTAATAATAATAGTAACAATAATAATGGTAATAATAGTTATAGCAATAATAATAATAACAATGATCAATATGTTCAAGTTTAAGTGGATAGGAATTTTTCTTAAAGGTTTCAAAACAAGGCAAACATAGTTACCAATACGCCAACGCAAACGAGATACCAGAAAACGCACTCAGAGATAAAGGTATTAAATAGAACCTCTTGAAAAAAAAAAATATATATATATCTTAGTGCACCCCGATCAGTTTTAAATTTCAAAGGAGAGAGAGAGTATAACCAAATATAAAAAGAATGCTATAATAACCTTATTTAAGAACATTAACATATACCAGTAAATATACGCATAAATATTTTTATTAACATAACTAGATAAATACACTACTATTATTTATACCTGCATCTTGAAAAAAATAATTATAAAAGTGTGCGGATTATCAATAAGCATGTCATCAAAAGACCCACGCGGCATGTACTCATACGAACAAGTGCGTCTCGACAGTTAACGTAGTTGGCCAGTAAATCTTCTAGACCCGCGGCAACTTGCCGCTGCAGGATTTTATTACCCCGGACAGGACTACGAGGTCAGTTGTTTTGATTGCAGAGTTACTATTAGAAAATGGGAAGTTGGTGATATACCAATGCATGACCACCGTAGGTGGCAAGAACAATGCCGTTTTGTCCGCGGCATACCCTGTGGGAACGTTCCCGTCGGGGCCGATCCACTAGATGTATCCCTTTTTCGTGAAAAAGAACGCCACGATTGCAGAGTAGAAGTAAGAGTAAACGCGACCCCTGATTGCCACGAGGATATGCCTCCAAAAAAGAGCGATTTGACTCCCATGTATTCCGCATTCGAAGATTATGTTAAACGGGTAGACAGCTTCACTTACTGGCCTGGAAATTGTGAAATTAATATTGCAGTATTAGCAGCAGCCGGATTCTTTTTCATGGGTCACCAGATTAAAATCAGGTGTTTTCATTGCGGAGTATCATTAGACAACTGCGAAATTTATGACGACCCTTGGGAAAAGCATGCTATACGGGGCCCTCATTGTCGTTACATAATAATGAGTATAGGAAGCCGACCACCCGGTCAAACACCTCGGCGCCATCCTTTCTCCTCGCTAACCCCCGCCTCTCAGACAGAACTGTACGAGAGTCCCCCTACCTGCGATCAGAGATTTGTCGCCAGACTATTGGAAAGGCTCCGAGCGACCCTCGACTGTCTCGAATGGGCATGTTCCAGGGACGACGGCCTACAGCCCTCGTACCCCACCTACGAAAACTATACAGACCGCATGGAAAGCTTCATTTCCTGGCCTGAGACGCTACCGATAAAACCACCAACATTAGTAGATGCTGGATTCTTTTATTCTGGGAAAAAGGACAGAGTAACTTGTTTTTATTGCGGAATAAAAATAAAGCGTTGGGGAACGGGTCCAAACCCCTTACACTTACACGTCTTGCTAAATCCAGGTTGTCGATTCCTGAATATGACTACGAATACGTTCCCATGTTCCTCTTTGTCCACCAGTCTTACCGACTCAATTACATCATTACTTCACAGACCTCCTGCTCCCCCTCCATCGCCCGCTAACCCAGATAATCATGCGATCCGACATTCCAACACAACGGACAAAGACGAGTCAGACGAAACACTAATTACTTCACAGCATCGCAATTTCCGACCTCCTACCCCTTGGGCGGAGTCATTGGACCTATCCAGACCATCACTGACATCCTCCCACGAGGAAGATGCCGCCTCTCCGTCATGTCAAACCTGCCATCACCAACCTATAAACGTGACGTTTCTCCCCTGTCTCCACGCAAATAATTGTTACAAATGCAGCAAAAATACAGAAACATGCGTCGAATGCAACTCGGAGATACGGTGCATCGTGCTCGACTCCGAATAGGATAACGTAAACAAAGAGAAAATCTAAGAAGTATATCGATAACGACAATAAATAGCTAGAACCGTAATTGTGTAGGTTAATTAAAATCAACTCAGGTTCGGTTAATTAATTATCTTTCAGTCAAGCATAAATTGTCAAATTTCAAAGTATGATTCCCGGCCCTGTCACTAGAAGCAGGACCAAGATACCCACATTTTCTAATTTAGGAAGACCAGTCACTAGTCCCACCGTTGTGTCTCCAATACCTCCCCTTCCTATTCCCAAAGCCCCCCGTAGTACCGAACAGATTACGATCCAAAACTTGGTGGATTACTTGTTGGAAAGCGAATCTACATTACGCCACCAGCCACAAGCCCCCACTGACGATATTCACTCTCTTATCAACAAGTCGTGTGACTATTCGAAAACGCCATAATGGGACACTGGTAACACTTTCGTTACACAAATGGTAAATATGAAAAAAAAAATGTATGAGCAAAGGAATAATACAAGGAAAACTTCTCCCAACACCGAATACTCACGTAAGTAAATCTATTTTGAACTAAAACTATATAACTATACCCTTACATATATATTTTGATTCATAATACGAAGAATTATTTTATTTTAAAAGAAAAAAATATATAAATAAAAATAAAAATATATATATATTGTAACATAATTACACTGCTTAGCGTAGGTCTGAATGCGATAACGATCGATGCGATAGAACGGGACTACATTCGCGGGCATCGAGTGTTATTGCGAGCGGCTAGAAGAGCCCGAGATATTGAAGGAGCATAAAAACACCTGAGCACAAGACTCGGTACAGGAGTACCGAATTTTGCGGGCAATAGGCCATCGCCCCTGACAGAAAAACAGGAGCCGTCGCCGCTCCGAAATTCCCTCGCTGACCAAAACCGCGGGTCAGCGACCGGCTGGCCTTGCTGGGCGGCGAGGGGAAGGCGGTGAGCGCGGCAGCGGCGTATCGCAGAAATTAGAAAATGCGTTACATTCGAAAAGAGAGCGATATGATGACGTAGGGTTCGGCGGAGCGAGGGGAAGCCTATAAAAGGCCGGCGCAGGAAGAGAGGAGCTCTCTTAGCGAAATCGTTTAAACAGTGGAGGTACGAAAATTGAGAAGAGAAAATTCTAATTAAAAATCAAAATTCAAAAGTTATTTCAAATCATACCTACCGTCGGGTCTGTGTTCACTCCAGAAAATAAAATCAGTGAGTAGTGCTCAGAGACGAGAAAGTGCCCAAATTATTAACAATAGCGAATTATATAGCGTAGAAATTATCGATTTATCACAATTTAACTAGACGACGAGTTAAATAGAGTAGATGCGTAGGAATAATTAATACAATTAAGCAAGTAGTTTCTAAGAGTTTTCAAGAGAATAGGATTAAGTGGATAAATTCGAATATAGAAGATAAGTGCATCATATCAGGCGAACGAATTCCGGAAATAAAATAAATAAACTGGGTTTTTAAACCTACGAGAGAATCGAGAAACGAAAAATCGCGTAAGTGGAAAGGAGACAGAGTGCGAGTAAGACGGGAGAGAAAGAGAAAAGAATTGTACATAGAGTTTCTACACTCTATCCAAGTAGCGCTGTGTGTGTGTGTGTGTGAGGCGACAAGACCGAGGCGTCGTCCCGTAACCGTAGCTCGAGCCCCGAAATACCAAGAATTCAAGCTCGAATAAGTAGAAATAATCATAAATATAATCGAGGGAATTCCCTAAATTGTTGAAACCGAGAGGATCGAATCAGGAAATGTAGAAGATAGGAAAATTAGAATTAAATAAGAGTAAGTAGAATTAAATAATTAGGATAAGAAAGGATTGATAAATATGAATAAGCAAATCCCGGATAGAAAAATATAAATGATAAAGTGTGTAAAAGTGAAGCAAGAGTAAAAGAAAAAGAATTGTGTTCATACACTCGGTAAAAGGAGCAAGTGCTGTGCGAGTGATGGATGGTATGAGTATGTCGGTGTGTCAACCGTACAGAAATACTGCGGTGCGAAGAGAATAATAAACTCTCGAGGGCACCAAGAATAGGTGCACACGATTATCAAAATATAATCATAGAAATAATCGCTAGAATTACGAAATTAGTATAAGACTCAAATGAACGTAGCTCGGAAGTGCCGTTCTTTATGAAACTATTTTCTTCAAATAAAGCCGTATTGTAAACCACCATGAAGTCTAAATTAATTAGTTATGTGTCGAACCCAAAAACCCCACGATAAATAAAAATTTATGTGAACGTAAAAAAAATTACCGTTACAATATATAAATATATATACTTAAAATAAAACAAAATAATATAAAAAAAATTACCGTTACAATATATAAATATATATACTTAAAATAAAACAAAATAATATAAAAAAAAGCAAAGAAAAAAAAATACAATAATAATAATAATCGTTAATTACACTATGATATCGCATATTAGTAATGCACATTATGTTTCACAGACACAAGAGTTTACAAGTCACTCATTCCGAGGGCCACCGTACTGCCCTGGATATCTCAACCAAACATTTACATCTCCTCAAAGTAAAAGGAAGCATTCGTTTTATACTAGACGATCGTTGAATCCTTATACCAAATCTTATGGAGCCAACCATCATGAAGGCGAGACAATACGAGAATCCACACGAACGTCCAGCATTATATGGACAAAAATTTTAAGAATTTCACGAACATCAACAACTCTAAAGAAACTTCACGAACGCCAAGAACTTCAGAACGCTTAGAACATCAAGAACTTCAAAACGCTTAGAACATCAAGAACTTCAAAACGCTTAGAACATCAAGAACTTCAAAACGCTTAGAACATCAAGAACTTCAAAACGCTTAGAACATCAAGAACTTCAAAACGCTTAGAACGCCAAGAACTTCAAAACGCTTAGAACGTCAAGAACTTCAAAACGCTTAGAACATCAAGAACTTCAAAACGCTTAGAACATCAAGAACTTCAAAACGCTTAGAACGCCAAGAACTTCAAAACGCTTAGAACGTCAAGAACTTCAAAAGGGCTAAGAACTTCAAGAACTCCAAGAATTTCACGAACTTCAGAAACCAATGTCTACGAGCTATTGAATCAACACCAAGTCTGTATGAGAAAATTCATACCTACATATTCTTACACACGTCAGTTGCTATTATTCAAATCAACTTAACCACTCCGATGTGTGGTATAAGAAAAAGAGAAAAAGGATATTTTAACCGTGTCATTAGACATACATAATATTTGAGTTACAAAAAAAAAGGAGAGAAAGAGCAAATACTCTAACGAAGCAAATATTTGGATAAAGATTACAAATTATAAGAAGAAGTAGAATTAAGAACACATACACTGTAACCAGAAAGTCACGTTCAATATTCACCGTTATTTAATCATAAGTAACATGTAAGAAAAGAATTCTCTTAGCTTATTGTACGGTTGCAAGAACAAAAGGGGGTTAAACATTTCAAAGAAAAGAAAATACAACAGTAAAATCAAGAAGCGAATAAACAAAGTAAACAAGCGAAGAAAATATTAGAAAAGGAAAAGAGAGAAATACAAATGCCCATAAATAAAGGGACGCATATATAAGTACAATAACATAACACCTATTGTCGGGAAATATGAAGCAACGGAATAATTAAGTTAAAAATTAGGACCATATAATATTCCTACTAAGCATAGTACGGACAAATCCGATGAAATATAATCGCACATATACATACACTTATCGTAGAACAATATTTAACCAAAGCAAAAATAGCAATATGGCCAAACCGTTGCCAATCAAATATCCTTTCTCTATTAAAAGTAACGTTTTGTTTGTTTGTACGAACCAAAAGCTAGTACCACATACAGATTCCAAGATCTTGCAAGAGACAAGTCGTTAAAGGAAAAAGAATAGTACGACAAGCATAATTGGAAAATTGTTAGCTTCACCCTCGGATTCGATTATTAGGCTTCTCCTAATAATCGTTTTAAGGGGGGAGGTGTTACGTCCTGACGTAACGTCGCGTTTATCTTTTTTATTTCGATTACGTTAAAGTTCTTCTGCTTTAGTTTCGCTGCAGTAAAAGTAACTTCCCAAATTTTTCCTTCATTCTCGAACTTCTTAAGAGGAGAGGAGAGCGATTTTAGCGACGGAGATCGGAACAGGGTGAAGATGCGGCCCTACCGACCGTCTCCCGGGAAAAATTAATCTTGTAAAGATGGAATTTTTCGGCGCTCCCGGTCAAAAGGCAAACTTTCAAACCATGGGATCTACTGCGTAGACCCGGTTATCGACTGCCATTTATGGATCTATGATTCAGCGCGGCCTTACCCTCAATCCTAGACCAGGGGTTCGGCTAGTCGCCGTTGGGGCGTTGTTGGTCATAAGGGAGCGGTTGGAGGGAACGCTATCACGTGACCAAGCGACCACACCCTTTCTTCTCGCTCTTGCCTGAAATCTTCTCTCTCTCTCTCTCTCTTTACAAAGATGATGAAATCACGAACAATTACTAACTAAGCGAAACAATTAACAAAAGTGGAGGAGCTGTTGATTTAAACGAAAGAGTTATGACTAATAAAATGTTCACACGAATACTGTAGGTGAAATATCAGCAGCAAAAAGAACAATTATGCTTCCATATGGAAACTACTCAGGGCTGTCACTCGAAAACGAGTGCAACCCACATGAACTTACCAGGTATAGTCGGGTAATAGAAGAAAGATCAGTATATCAGGATTAATCTCCTTTATCTCTTGGGATTATATTAATATGTCTCTCGTAAAATATTGGAATTTATAGTAAAAATACCATCATAAATATATAAAACATGTTATGCCTATATAGAAAGGACAAAGGAAATATTAGGATTAATTTATGGTAAAATAGCGAAAAATAGACAGAAAAACGAGAAAGAGATGAGACTGAAATTGAGTTCCAATGGAGCTTCTGTTGCAGGAAAGCGAGACTGGCCGACTCTCCACGCCACGACAAACGCCTTATCGCTAGGGCTGAACGGCGATCTAGCCGACTTGCGTACGAACGAAATGTACGAGTAACCAAGTTAGACGAGTCGCTCTCAAGTAAAATCCTTCTCTCTCTCTCTCTCTCTCTCTCTCTCTCTCTCTCTCTCTCGCTCTCGCTCTCATTTCTATAGCACGAGAATAATCGTCTAACTAGCAAATCATTTAAGAAAACTTATTAACTATGAGAAGTTTAACGTCTAACTAACAAATTATTTAAGAAAACTTATTAACTATAAGTAGAGTAATCACTCTTTTAACGAATAACTAATGATGCTTGGAATAAGGCATAGCTCAACAAAACCATTTATACTGATAAGAGATTAACGCAGAAATCAGGTTGCATATGTCGAAGTTAACTACAGAATCTGTTACAAAATTATTACTAGTGGTTTCATGTGAAGGATTTAATTAAGTTCCGTACAAACGCTGAAAAACTAAGCCATTACCATAGACACATCTACATAGAAGGGAGCATAAGGATATTACCTAGACTAGGAAACTCTATCGAAAGTAGGACTAGAAGCGGGGTGGTAAAAATCGCCTCATCTTCAGGGGAAAAACGCCTCGAACGCGTTCCCTCACCTAATCGCGTGGTCCTCTGTGTAGCACATCGCGCGGACAAATCAGAGCGCGCCATACCGATGCACTTGCATAGATCTATGGCTCTGCATGTCGAGAAGCTACTCTGCGGAGTAAGGGGAATGAATACGTGTATGGTCGAGATAGACCACGGGGAAATTCTTATAATCAGGATAGGGTTTTATCCCTTCTCTTCTTTTACGCGCTTGACGACAAGAATTTTCGACGCTCAGGAGCCCTATAAAAGGCCGCGAAAATCGGCCGGCGACACTTACTTTTTCACGGTGAGTCAAGTAAGACAGTTTCACGGGGGGTTAAGTAGAGGACTAATCACTAGCCTGGCAGTCAATAAGTCGCCGGCAGTGAATTAGACTTTTTCCAAGGCAACAAGTAGTACTGTTTGCCGAGAAATAAAGTAGTACAGAACGATAATTTTTCACCACGGCTTAATTTTCACAAAGTATAGTTTCAAGTAGTACAGAGTAAGAGTACAATACTTATAATTATTAACGCTTGAAAAATCGGGAATATTGAACGTGCAACATTCAAATACTCATGTAGTTTTATTTTAATAAATAATTATTAATACGCACCAACGCCTACATTCGTTTTTGAGTTTGTACGATTATACCAGTCTACGTCTAAACCAACGTTCAACAGCAAAAACCAGAGCGACAAACAACCGTAAGTAAAATTTTCAATTACCAATTAAAGTGAAATCTTGCTCCGCGTGAAATTGTCATTCAAGTCCCACCCCCTTATTCGTGAAGTGATTATCCCCAACCAAGAACAAAACGCACTCCAGCCCTATCCCGAGTAATTTTCCGCGAGGTTAGACTCAAAAACGGGCTTGCGTCTTCGGTATTTTTTCGTCGGGTGTGGTAAAGGGAGGATTTATTCTCCTTGACCAGAGCACGGAAAATATACACCGAAACGTGCATCTATGTTAAATTCGTGGGTTTCGTAAGATAGGCCGCGATTTTGACGTAACACGGCAGTGCCGGCTGGACTAATCGATTCGCAAATGTAGATTCGAAACGCATAATTTCTCTACTTGGCACCCACTACCAGCCTTTTTTTCCTATTCTCGAGTCCCTGTTCGGGCGCCAAATGTAACGGTATTCATCGTTGACCTTACCCTGAAAGGGTTTTGTTCGGACTCGAGCAGGGAGGAAAGTAATATAGGCTTAAGTAATAGGTAAAAGTAGGGTTTATTCGAGAAACAGTGTGTAAAATATGCGATAAATTAAATAGGAAAATAAATATAAAATCTAATTCGTGATCTCGATCCTTTTTTCTTGGTATTATGGCTATCACGGGCCTTACAATTAGTTATTCCTGGGCTTTTGAGTGCCTTTATAATCGTGTACGCTGGAGAATCCAAAGAATGTATGAGAATCTTATAATGGACAGATAAACGTTGGTCAACAATATGTTTTATATTGGAGATATAGAAATCGATCAATAATATGATTTATAATGTGAAGATAAACGTTGATCAATAATATGTTTTATAGTGGAGATATAGAAGTCGATCAATAATATGATTTATAATGTAAAGATAAACGTCTGTCGATAATTCTTCTTACCCGCCGCGTCCACTGGGTAAGATACTTTAGCACGCGTACCGTCGGTAAGTGGCCGACAGCTGCTCGTAGCATTCGGATTAGCCTCGGATCTTTACGGAATCGGTCGATATTTGCTTTTCACGTCACAGGTCCGTGGGTGGGAGTAGAGCTCCCGCCTGGTATCCCTGTGAAGGCCTACTCGCTCGTCCACCTGACCGCCACTGCAGTCCAGCGTCAGCGGGATGCACCCAGGGTGCATGCGCAGCTATTTGACATATCAGGGCCATACCCTGTTAAGTTTTATCGCTTCTTATATTTTCCCTGAGATATTGTTAAATTATTTCCCTGACTTATTCCCTACGCTATCGTGATTTATTTTATATGGGTTTTTAGTATTGTGACGTTTTTTATCCGTTATTTCAATGCGTGGAGAGTATTAATTTTGTTTCAATAGCCTAGCCTGTTGGATCGTTCTATCCTCGGCTACCAGAGAAAGAGTCCGCTTTGTTGATGTTTAGGATGCGGTGCGTCGAAATCGAGCGCAGCACAGGTTCGGCTGTTACCCATCTAGTGTGTATCAGTGCGGCTGCAGCTAGCGAGGGCTCGTTTGGTCTTCCTTCCTGGTAGCGGGACTTCTGCGTTGGCGGGACCTGCGCACAAAACTGTTCCTAGAATGCCAAATTTCTGGTCTTTTTATACCAGTATCCCCTCTCTTCGTCCCATGCTTCTGATATAACTGTAGCTGGTGGCGGTCGTGTAGCCCATCTCCTGTAGTCCACTGATAGCCTTGGTCTTTTTGAAATTTGTCGTTCATCTTTAATTTTCTACTGGTGCTTTTTGAAACGAGTAACGGGACTTGGCCTCTGATGTGCCAACCTACTTGGTGTGAGTAACGCGCGGTAACGATGCCTCGAGGTGTACGTCGTGCGTTGTTATATGGCCAGTACGTTAGAATATTGAAAAAAGTGTCATATTGTTTTATGTCTTATGGGTGAATTCGTGCAATTAAAAAAAATCTTTTTGTCTAATTTCATGTATCACATATACTATGTATAATACGTAAAAAGGATAGAAATATTGTTTTATTGTGTATAAAACCGTTGTCCGGCTTTTGTTCTGACTTTCTTATCGAGTGCTTCGTTTTGTTCCGACTTTCTTGTCTCATCCCCGTGGATATAATATCTCTGTTTATAATTGCATGATTCGTAAATTTTTTATATAGAACTGTACGCGTAGAGAAATAAATATATTACTTTATCTGTGAGAAATTGTAAAATATCGTTATTTAATTTACATACGAAGTTAACATCAGCTTATACCGCGGACACGCGCCTCTTCAGCTGATACAGGTGCGCTGCACCTTATCAGTCCACCAAGGCCGCAAAAGTAGCTGATGCTTATTTAAGAGTCAGCTGATTGGATTTAATAGACACTCATCGATATGGATACACCTTGGAAACATCCATGGACAGCCGTGATAAACGGTCCTACGGGCTGTGGTAAAACATATTTTTTCGAAAAATTCTTTAAATACATGCGCGATATGTCGGATGTCGCGTTCGAGCGTATACTTTTTTATTACTCCGAGTGGCAGTCCGGGTATTCATAGTACGGTGATAAAATCGAATTTCGCGACGTTTTACCGCAATCAGCAGATTACTCAAATGATACGAGGCCTAAACTTGTGGTCATTGACGATCTAATGCACAAGATATCGATCTTCTGGACATGGGTAACCATCATACAAATCTCAGTGTCATCTTCATTACGCAAAATCTCTTCCATCAGGGTCACGGGCAACGCGATATCTCTTTAAGGGGAGCAAACCCTTTAGACGCCCGAAAATGAGTCCAGTTTTATAAATTTTTTTAAAGGTGATAAAATCATCGTATCATTCAAAAATGTTTACATTATTTTATTAGAGCTTTCAAGTGTTGAAAAACATTTTTTTTTTAAACAAAACAAAATGGCATCGTTATAGGGTTATCCTTTAGGCGTCTTTTGCGTTGCATCGAAAACTGCTGCATTTGTAATTTTCTTTCTATTCATCTGAAACAGAAAATCCTTTTTTTTTCGATTACTGACATGTGGAGGTGATGGATAAACCTATAAAATTATTAAAAACTATGAAATTCAAAATTAAGTAGGCTTTTTAATCAAATGTTCAAATTTTCGACTATTTTCTCAACAATTTTCACCTCAAAAAGTTATTTATTTACGGGATATTCTTTAAACTTTAAGTACATCCTTCAGATAATGTTATAGACAAGAACCTACAAAAATGTCAGACAGATCGGTCAACAACTTTTTGATCTACAGCACGAGCAGCTTTTGAAAATGCAGTTTCGAGATAATCAGGTTTGAAGTTCAATAAAACTATTACTTTTAGTGACTTACCGATCAATCAGCGATTCCGGGCGCATACAATAAGCCTTCAACTTCCTCGAAAAGCTGGTTAGCTTCTATCTGTTGCTGTTTTCGGGCTGTACAAGCTGCTTTTGTCTCGAAAAGACTCATTCGGTTCTGCCTCGCTACCCGCGCCTCATTGGTGTTTTGGACGAAAACTTTGGCGTAGGTACCAACATTTATATTCAACGTGTTCGTGATTCTTAGAATGGAGGTGTAGCCTTCATTGAACACCCCAGCAGCAATGTAGGCTGCGATTTCGATGATTTTTAGTCCAAAATGCAGGTGTTCCGGAGCTAATTTTGGGTATGGCCACCCATGAATCTTTCAAGTAAATCGTTCCTGGATAAATCTTCATAGATTGGTAGGAGATGCTATTTCATCTCTTCGCCAAGTAATGGAGTAAGATCTTCATGTTTTGAAAATTTTTTAAAGCGATAGCTTTCTGCTACTTGCACCAGCTTTCAGCTCCAGTCGGGCAGTTTCCATGATTGGCTCCTTTTTTGTTGAAAAAATATGAAAATAAGTAGCCATGATTTCTTTTTTTATATTTTCAACACTATCTACGTTTCTTTGAATGGTCAAACCATAATATTTGGTGAGTTTTTTCATAACTTTATCCGTTAACTTCCCTTTTCCGGAAAGTTTTTTTTCTTTTCTTACAGTTCGGAGTCTGGTGCTCATTCTCTTTTCTACGTATGGCTTTGAAAGTTTTAGAATCCCCATCACCTATATATTGGTTCTGGGAAAAAGTTCGTGGCGTTTTTTCCAATGGGTGGCATCAATTGCAAATAAGTCAGGAAACACTGATCGCAGCGACACCACTAAACGCTCGTTGGAAGGGTGACACTTCGAGCGTTACTTTGAGTGTATAAACATGAAAATTGGTGCAGTGGTTCGAAAGTTGTTTGTGTTTGAAAATGGAGAAAAGTAATGAAAAATGGCGCTATATTTTGCAATATTATTATGACAAAGGGAAGAACGATGCGCAGGCTTGTGAAAAAATTTGTGCTGTGTACGGTAAAGGTACGACATCAAAATCTGCTGCGCGGAAATGGTTCGCCCGCTTTCGTTCTGATAATTTTGAAGTGAAGTATGAGTCACGCTCTGGTCGTCTAATCACTGAAAAAGCTGATGAAATTCTTGAAAAAATCTAGGAAGATAAGCATATCAGCAGTGTCGCTATTGTATGGAGCTAGGCATTGGCCACAAAACTGTTTTGAACCATTTACACAAAGCTACTGTTACGTCCTGGGTTTTAACGAATGGACGCAACGACGGAATAATATTTTATTTCCCCCATTTTGAGACAGAATGTGCTGCCTCGGGATTGGGGCACGGCTGGTGAGGGGCGTGTTTGTTATAAATAATAAATAAACACAAAATAAACATAAGATGCGCTATATATTGACACGAACATTAAAATGGCGCCCACAATTGTAAATCAGTAAACGTTTATGATACGGTAGTACGTCCCGAATAGTCTTTCACTGTATATATTATAATAGTTAACACGAAACACATGAGAACATGTATGTGTATATGTATATATTATAACAGTTTAATGGTCGCGCATTCGAACATTTTATAAACCTTTAAAACACTAAAATTAAAGTCATTAAAATAGTATTCACTTTTGCAATAACTAAAGTCACTATATGTATTAGAATAAAATGTTATATTATAATGTTTATTGGAACGCAGAATTAATACAATTGTCCGACTTATTAGATTGGAGCACTTAAATTACGGAACGTACCAAAAAGTAACCGAGCACTACTAATATTGTCATTATCACTACTAATATTGTCCTTATCACTACTAATATTGTCATCATATATATATATTAAAACACTTAACCGTATATTATTGGATATTTAACCGTATATTATTGGATATTTAACCGTATATTATTGGATATTAAATATCTGAAGCAGATTGTTACGAGGACCGACCGTCGTGGTCGGCCCCCGGAGATGGACTGACTAATTAAAATGAAGAAAAGTAGTGCTGAAGGCACGCACAAGAATAATGGCAAAAGATTAGCGGGGCGCAGCGCGTCTTGTCGATGCGCTGCGTCCCGTTGGTCAGCGTGCGAACGCTGACGTTAGCAAAAGGTATCGGAACGCGTCTCGCCGGTCAACGTGGGAACGCTGACCTACGCAAAAATGAGTCAAATATGTATAAATCATATATGGACGAAAATTTTTTTAATTTTACGTGTATTAAAAGGGTGGGCGGAGACCCAGGACGTAACAGCTACCTACAAAAAGAAGCTCGACGTATGGGTTCCTCATGAGTTGAGCGCGAAAAACATGATAGACCGAATTAACATCTGCGATGCGCTGCTGAAACGTTATGAAATAGAGCCATTTCTGAAACGTGTCATAACCGGTGATGAAAAATGGATCACGTACGACAATCGGAAGCGTCAAAGATCGTGGACAAGGGATAGGGAGCCGTCACGAAGCGTTCGCGAAACCAAGATTGACGGCGAAAAAGGTGATGCTGTGTGTGCGGTGGGACTGGAAGCGAATCGTCCACCATGAGATACTTCCAGTTGGTCAGACGATTGATTCTCAACTCTACTGTGGACAACTAGAGATATTACGCCAAGCAATTGAAAAAAACGGCCCAAATTGATTAATGGGAAAGGTGTTGTCTTCCGTCATGACAACGCCCGACCACACATTTCTTTGATGACCCGTCAAAAATTGCGAGAGCTTGGTTGGGGAGTTTTGATGCATCCACCGTATAGTCCAGACATAGCACCCTCTGACTATCACTTATTCCGATCTCTGCAGAACTCTCTCAGTGGAATTAAGCTGCTTTCAAAAGAAGCCTGTGAAAACCACTTGATTCAGGTTATCAACCAGAAACCACAGAAGTTCTTCACCGATGGCATCATGGATCTATCCGAAAAATGGCGAAACATGGTCGATAATAATGGAGCATATTTGGTTTAAATAAATTCATTTTCACACTATAAGAAAACCAGTTGAATTTTACTAAAAAAACGCCATGAACTTTTTCGCAGAACCAATAATTACTATATTTCACGCCGAAGTTCTCTTTCGATCTCGAAAACATTTCTTTCATAGAATCAACCTCCATTTTTCCCGAGGAGCCCTTGTGATTCTTCTAGCATTCTTCTTCGTGATACTCAAGCCATTTCCGATATTCTTTAGTATGGATCTTCTTTTTCCAGGACATACAACCTTGGCAATAACTGCTTTTTACGACTAAATCGACCACTTTGCCGGAGTAGTAGCCGATGAGCGTTGTAACACCATACAATGATTTGAACCCACGCCTTTTCCATGTGCCGTCACCAGAGACTTTGAGATTTTTTTCTATTCTTCCATGCTGAACATTTTTTTCGATCTTTTTTTTAACAGCTTTTTACGATAAAAACTCGAATGACGACTTAGCAACTGCATGAATATGCTCGATGATTTTAGTGTAACTGCCTTGACTCAACCCACTGCACATATCCATAAGATTGCAAAATATATTTATTCCTTCTTTTGCAACGCCCAACAGTCTCATGACCAACACTATCCTTCGATTTTTTTCGTACCCAGTATAGGATTTGTACGGATATCCTCACAGTCTTTAGTTTTTCTGCACTTGCACTCAGATCGTCACTTGTACTCGGCCCGAAACTCTCCTCGCACTTATCTGTGAATTGATTCCCGTGATAATGTCTTTTTTTACAACTTTTTCGAGCTATATAGTTCTATAAATACAAAAGGTCTATACAAAGGTATTTTGAAAGGAAGGTTGCTCGACCCCAACCGCGACAGGTACCTGCCGCGCTAGTTCTCGGTATGCGGTCCCGGCGCTTTCGACTATTATGTGCGATAACTCCGCAAATATTTAATATTTCTATTTATCCTTTTTGCAGCATACTCTCAATATATTATACTTTCGAAATATGTAAAAATAATTGATTTTTTGAAAATTGTAAAGGGTTTCTCCCCTTAAACGCTAATTATATCGTTGTCATCAAAAATCCACGAGATCGCGCGCAAATTTAATATTTAGCACGCCAGGTATGTCCCGAGCATCCGAGATTTTTGCCGTAGGTATATTCTTCGATGCTGCATCGCACGGCTATCTATTATTCGACTCGAAACAATCGACGCCTGATAATTGTTGATTTCGCGCCTGTATATTTCCCGATGACCAATACCATTACGCTTATGTGAACCTTTATAAGCAATGAAGGTTCGCGATGCGACACGCGATTTATCGGTCATGCGCTCGTAATGGCGTTTCACGGACCTCTCGATAAAAATCAAAGCAGTATATTGCAGGTACTATGTTATCTAAAGCAAGACAGCGACGCGCAATTTCGCGCAAAGCAGATGTAAGGCTCGCACGGTGTATATGCGAGTGTGTTCTAAACGTTTTACAGGGAAACGTAAGCCTGAACATCGTACAAAAGAATGATCTTTGGAGGCACGCAACAATTCTTCGACGACTAGCCGCCAAATGGCAAAATTGGAGTGGCAAGAGGAAGATCATCGTCGAGCACTATGTCGGATTTCTCGAGTAGCTTCTTGTGCCTTCCTTAGACTACATGAGCCATGGAACATACCAGAAATATGCTGCAGGGAATGCGTGGTAAAGACTCGGAATTTATTCCGAAAGAAATTGCCGTGGTAGCAGTGGATAGACCATACTCTACTGATTGGATCGTCGCACCACCGTGTCACTTTGCCGAACGACCACGGAATTCGAGAAGCCAGAATAATTTTCTATGATAAGCGATATATCGTCTTCGCCCTGTGCGATGCATCAGGCTTTCCAAATAAAAATTTTGCTTCGCGAACACCCGTTTAAAGGAGAATCGTACATGGATGTTCGGCTGGCTGACGAAGAGAAAGAGAATAAGGAAGAAGAGAAATCTTCATCATGCAGTCGTGACACGATCGACAATACTGTGAAATAAATTTTGCATTATTACGTCTGTCAAAGCGTATAGGTTATCATTTAATCATTGACTAGATGTTCAGCATGAACACTAGACAAATTTACGAGAGTCTGCAGTACCACTTTCAACCGGTGGAGTATACCCAGCTGACAGAATTCCTCGTGTATGGTCGTTACCGGCCGGACTAGTAGTTAACACGGACAACCACGACGTACCTGGAGAGCACTGGATCGCCATGTACGCTAACCAGCATGGAAAAGGAATGTCCTTTGAAAGCTACGGGCTACCACCGATTATACCGCAACATCTCACACGGCTGTTACGTCGGGCCCAAGATTTAGGGTCTGGCGAACACGGTCGGTCTCGCTTATGCGTCAAGGCTTGGCAGCCCTTTACAGCGGGGACGGAGACCTCGCCTTTTTCAATTAGAAATAGGAGAATTTTACCTGGTGAGCTCCGGTTATAGTTGGGCTCGAAGATATACAGTTGTCACGTATCCTGTTTGTAGTAGTTCCTTTCCTTGTCGTGTTCTCAATCTCTGTTGTAGGTGGTCCACTTTGACTCGCACTTCCTTGTATGTGGTGGAAAGAGAAATATTTCGTTGGCCGTGGTTGATTAATTGGTTGTAACGTTTATTTCAAACCGTATCGTATGTAATTCGCGCACACAATTTAACATACACAAATTATACAAGATTGTCGTAAGAACACGTAACTTGACTTATCATAAGTCCGGAGAATGGTTCATTCACGGCACACGTTAATATACATATATTAGCAGACAATTTCACTGTATACAATTCACGAAACACGCGTTATAAGTAAATAATATTCGAAGAGATATAGTCAGAAGAGGCACCTTGGCCGTTGCAAATAAAGTGAGTTACGCGACGTGACCGCGGGAAATAGTAGTTGAAAACTGAGCACCCGTGCAGTGAAAACTCTTCCTTATATATCCTAGAGTGTAATAGAAGTATTGATTAGGGAAACCCCGTGAACTAGGATGGAACTCTATCTTGGGTGACGAACTCCTTTCTTCAAAGGTTGGTTCTCCCCATCACGTCAGTATGACTCACAATTAGTTTATCTACCTTCGCGAAAAGCAACTCCCTTTTCCGAGTGACGTGAGTCATTGGTCTAGTTTTATGATTAACTATTCTCCCCTTTGTATTTGCCATGACTCAACTTGCTTTACCTTCGTTAACGAGTTTTCCCTTTTAGCCTATTCCTTATCGTATCTCTATTTACTATTAGTGCCGAGAGTCACGTTTAGGGAGTTTCGCGGATGACCAGGTACAGAGGCAATCATAGAGCTTATCTATCATGACTAATACCAGCTAGGCACCACCCGCCGTAAAGAGGGGTCGGACTGGCCTCTTTGCTGTCAAACACGAAGATGACTCAAATAAAAAGGGTAGCTGCCCTGGCTGCTTCACTCGCTCATCGTGACCGGCTTATACCTGCAGAGCAAAAGAGAAGGATCTCACGGGACGTAACACCTCCCCACCTCAAAACGGGTGTTAGTGAAGCTAGCACCCGGTTACATGTCCTCATGTAGCTACTTGAGATAAAAGAAATTCTCTTTTCCTCCCCATGGAATATCAAAAGTTAATTTATATATTTATTTTTTTTTTATTAATCATAATTATTATTATTTTTTTATTTATTTTAATTATAAATTTTTTTTGTTACATCTCCGTCGACTCTATTTGGTCGCTCGATTCTTTTTCTCTCCCTTTTTCATGCATTGTAACATATTGATATAAATTTTATTTCATAGAGTCGTTAAAACATACAATATAAGATAGATATACAGACAAAAAGGAAAATGAAGTCTACTCTACATAATATATATAGTTATACTTTAAATTTTAAACAGATTAGCACACGCACAAACAAAAGAAAAAGGAACGCGTCTACTCCAGCATAGCTAATATTTGGTCCAAGTCCTCTTCGACTGGACTCAGATCAGGAAGTTCGTCATATGGGGCCGTCATAAGGTAATCCAGATATTGAAGCATCGCTCCTGACAGTTCAGCATCCTCAGGTACCTCGGCGACGTCCCTACTTAGGGATGTCGGACGGAGGGGTATGCTGATCCCATGGTTGTTGATCAGCACAGCAGAGTCGTCATCGGTGTCGGTAGGGGTAGTCTCTACTTCCTCCACACGTGGTGGCCCTTCCCAGACGATAGAGACATCGGGGGAAGAATCAACGGCTGTTGCGGCGCTGGTTGATGGTTGCTCTATTGTCACTGACACACCGCGCAAGCGAAGTTGATGGATAGACCATCGTTGATGGTAGTAGGATGTCAATATCTGCGTTACTAGGTCCACAACTTCCCAGTTGGTGGTCACCATGAGTTCTCTGAATGTAGGGTCTCTGATGCCCTCGGCCGAAAGTAAGACCTCCCGAGAGAGGTGTAGATGTACATCTAAGATGGTGTTTAGCAATCGGACCACGATACCCATATTGGCCACGACCCATCTGCGGGTGAACCTCACTGGACAACCTTCGGTATTCATGATGAAATTCGTAGTTTGAATACAAGACAAAGGAAAAAAAAAATAATAATGTAAATATTTTTTTTTTTTTTTTTGTATCGACGTTATCCTCTCGTTGGTTCGGAAAACTTCTGAATCGTCCTTGATTTTTGCACTTATATAGTATCTTCTGGTGCCACCTTCCCTTTCTTTTAATCTTCATTTTCTCTCTTTTTAAACACGTGAAAGAGTATATTTTACCGAAAGGGGTGAAAAAGGCCTAGTCCTAGGTGCACTTGCCCCAGGAGTCCCTAATTGATGACTCGGGTAGAGTCCCGACCTACCGTCTTCCAGATTTGGCGCATAAGTGTTGCTTGTTGGTTGTAGAGGCTCTTCGCGGGGTTCCGGAGCATTTTGGCTCCTTCCTAAGTGCATTAATAAATGCGTGACTGAGCTCCATATTGCTCCGAGTAGATGGATAGACCAACCATAAATCGAGTGTAGTGCATACCCGTGTAGGATGGTATCAATGAGCAACTTTATAACTCTAAAAATGAGTATGAGGCCCAATACGGCAGCACTCGCGGTCCCGAAAGTCATAAATGTGTTGTACATTCTGTTCCAAGTATCCTTAGCCAGTTCGTTCAGGGTCTCGTCGTCCAATAAACTCATGACGGATAATCCTTGGCGCAGGGTCGGTTCTCCGGTAAGGGTTCTGGCCACATTGTTGAGGATAGCGGTTCTTTCGGCAGGGAACATGATACGATCTCTTAGTTTTTCCAAGTCCGCTTGTGAATAGATTCCGCTGACTGCTAATTCGCCAGGGTTCGTGTACTTCCACGTCATTTTTGTATTTGGTTTTATGGTAGGCGGTGGGACGGTCTCCACTGGTGTTGGCAGAAACTTGTACCATAATTCACCTAATCGATACATGCTTGGCAGCATTATATCGCAAGTGGTTTGTGTACCTGATTTGAATAGTACGTGTGTTCGTGGGGACAGGAAGTAGCTTTCATTTCCTTTGTTCACTGGTAGATGGTGATAACATGCTTCTGTGCGACGCACTGTGACCTCCACGGCTATACATTTGATTATGTGAACAACTTCTCCACCTACTAAAGCCATATGCCCTGGCCCTTTCATTACTTGGTAAGCGAACTCATCTGGAGCCTGGGTCGCCAATGACACGGCAGTTTTTAAAGCTTGACGTTCAACGTTGCAAGTTTGCAGTATCATATTGTAGTAAAGTTGATCCAACTGGGTGCGTATGTGTCTCTCTATATAGATAAACTTTGAATTCACATACGTGAGGATATCTAGATTTTCTTTGGCGATCAGCCGATCAGCCATGTGTCTATACCCTCTCTGATTATCTAAAATAAATAACTTAGGATGTTCGGTGCGTAGTACTACATATCCACACATGTGAAAACTTCCAGTCTTCGTTAAGGCAAACGTAGTTTCCCCTGACTTGACGGTATACACTATCTGAGGTATATTGTCTCGTTCGGCTGCAATTCTGTGACCGGTGCCATCGTAAAGTACTCCATATTGTTCGAAATTACACTCGCCATAAGGTACTGTGTTCCAAAAAGTATGGCCACCTTCTAAGTCTACACAGGTTGCGTCAGATAATTTACATGTTAAACCTGAACGTAGATTGACCCGATCGCTATTAATATGGACGGTCGCGAGATAGTCTTGTAGGGTGACACGCACTATACCTTGTACTATTACGTCGTCCCACGTTCCATAAGGATCGGTGTATTGAGTACCTTTACAAGTACCGTCTCGCCCGATAGTCCCGGCGAGAGTTAATCCATAACTTCCGGTGGAATTTCCTTTGATGCCGTTGATTGAAGCGTAGTCATTGATTTGAACCAAGCCAAAATTATGCATTTTGTTGCATTGTTCCATATTAACTTCCAGTAGATATTCTATTTGACCTTGGGCTACGATCGATGCGTGCGAGTGCATCCCACAATGGCTTATCGTACGCTGTATTACTACCTTGCACTGTTTGACATGTGTTGAAGTGAATCCGTTTAATTGAAGCAGGTATAGGTGGACTTCGGTGATGTTTGGTTTCGCTAGTGGTATGTCGCAATCCCCGACGTTAAGTAGAGATAAAGTGGTGACGTTCAGTCTCGTAGATCCACAGTCGTACCCGACGAGGGCATTTATTGGCGTCACCATGAAAAGGAGTGACATCAACGTAGCTACTCGTAATTTCTCCATTCTGGAAAGTGCAATTTATAATATTGGTTTTCTTCTTTGTTCTCGTTATGTGAATTTTCGTCGTAAATTGTTGGACGTCATCAAATTTATCAAACCACACGTAATCATAGAATAAGACTAATGTATATATCGTTTTAATATTATCATTATCATTATATATATATGCGTCTTGGTATATATATTTTCTTGCGAGATATATATATTAAGGTTGTTTAGTCAGATTCGCTGCTGTAATCTGGCTCGATATGTGAGTAACGAAGTCGATTAGGGTGTACCACTCTTACTTCGCGACCGATTTTTATTTTAATATTGCCGTCTCCTTTTACTTCTAATATTTCATGTGGACCAGTATAATGATCCCCAAATTTCCCTTGTTTCCTTCCACGTTGTAAGTATACATAATCTCCAAGGTTGAAGGTTTGCGGCTTTGCCTTTTTATCATAGTATTTTTTTGACTTTTCTTTTGCTGAAATAAGATTTTCTCGGGCTACCCCTTGTACCTCGTGGAGTTTCATTGTTAATTCCTCTAGATAGTTCGTATATGTTCGCACTGGTTCTTCATTAGGGTAGGGGTCGCTTGAAGGAGTTCGTGCTGGTTTGCCAAACACCAATTCGTATGGTGTATATTTAGTTCCTTCGTGAATACTCGTATTATAAGAGAAAGTAGCTAATTCTAAGAGCTCGTCCCAATCGTCGTCACGACTCACGAATTGTTTGAGATATTCTACTAATGTATGGTGAGATCGTTCCAAAGAGCCATTCGATTGCGGATGATAAGCTGTTGTCTTGATTTGTTTAATCCTGAATTTCTTGGCTACCCCCTTCATCAGGTCGCTCATAAAATTAGCGCCTTGATCTGTCAAAATTATTTTTGGGGCGCCGAAAATACAAATGAAATATCTGACTAGCGCATCTGCTATGTTTGCTGAAGTAGCCCTTGGTAATGCAATCGCAAGGACATATTTAGTTAATAAATCTTGCATGGTGAGAATATATTCATTTCCTCTTTCAGTAGATGGTAATGGTCCTACAATATCCATGGCTATTTTGTCGAAAGATGATTCAGGCGTATCTGTGATAACCATTGGTTGTTTAATTTTCACACGAACTAATTTTTTTAATTGACATTGTAAACAATGTTCGATGAATCCCTGGACGTCCATCTTCATATTTTCCCAAAAATAGCGTTGCCGTATTCGGTTGTAAGTCTTTGTAATGCCTTTGTGTCCACCCAAAGTCGACGAGTGAGCCTCGGTCATGATTTCTTTTCTTGTTTCACTTGATGGATATTGGATTTTCCCATGGCAGATTATAAATTTGATAGAAGTTTTACCAAAACTTTTTCGTAGCATTAGTAAAAGATCGTCCCATGGAATACCGTTAACTTCCCGAGTTTTTGCTATACTAATGGACCGTAATCCGGCCTTTCTTATGCTTTCTGCTGCATGTTCGAAAAGTCCGGAAAATTCCTGTTTATTCAGTAATAAACCATTCTTATCTCTTACTACCATACCTACATGGTGTCTGGAATTATTTTTTTCGACACAGATCCTTCCCATTTTTAAGTGGCGAAATCGGGGTAAGGCCCGTCTCTGGTGGAGACCTTTCGAGCCTTCATCGCATGGCTCTCCAATTTCGGAGATAAAATATAAGTAGTTATCTTTCCTCATAAATAATTGTTCATTACTATTGACCGGGTTAGACAGACTTGCTTGAGTGATTGTTTTATTGGGGTGTTGTATTTCTTCCTGTTCTTGACTCCTGTCTTCACTTCCATTGTCTGAATGGTCAATTATCCATTCGTCAGACTGTCCGGATATACTCAGGGACTCTTCGTCCCAAATTAGCGGTCGTTCCATGATGGGTTCCGGGGATTCTTCCGGTAGAAAGGGTTTAAAAGCGTTCGTGATCGGGTGATTGTTGCCCGATAGTGGCTTAGCCTTTACGTCTTGTTTCTGGCTGCATGATTTACTGGTCCCGGGTATATCGCTTCCGTCTGCGCGTGTCTTCCTTTTGCTCCTGAGTCGCGTGGCGATCGGTTGTTCTTTTAACACCGGGTTAAGGGACGGGTCAGGTACTACGATCGGTTCCTTCCCATTTTTTTCGGTGTTACGAGAGACGTCTTGGCTTCGTAGTCTTCTAGCAATAGGTTCGTCGACTTGTTTCGAGAGCTTCGCTCTCTTAGTTATCGGAAAGACTGCTCTCTTCGAGCAGGTAGCTTCTGTCACTGAGTGGGGGGGGGGGCGCGCGCCTCGTCACGTGTTTCCTTGGTTCGAGGGAACGTCTCGTCGGGGGGGTTGCGTGACAAGGCATCGGCATTAATGTTAGTCTTGCCAGCCTTGTAGACCACGTCATATTCGTATTCTTCCAAGCGGAGTCGCCAACGAGTAAGACGTGAGGTAGGGTCTTTTGAAGTGTGTAACCAGACGAGGGGTTTATGATCGGTCACCAAGGTAAATCGTCGACCGTAGAGATACGGGCGGAACTGAGTAACAGAATGTAATATGGCAACAGCTTCCTTTTCATATGTACTATACTTTTGTTCTGCTTCATTCAACATGCGTGATGTATATGCAATAGGTCTATCTTTTCCTATCGGGCCTTGGCTTAAGATCCCACCGACAGCTAGGCCTGATGCATCTGTTGTAACAACAAATGGCTTCGTAAATTCCGGGTATTGCAGAACCGGTTCTTCGCATAACCTTTCTCGTAGCGTGTCGAATGCATCCTGTTGGGGTTGTTTCCAATCAAAAGGGGCATCCCTTTTTAATAGGCTTGTGAGTGGTCTTGCAATGTCGGAGAAATTTTTAATGAACCGCCGATAGTAATTCGCGAGCCCGAGGAATTGTCTTATATTTTTCACATTCTTTGGTCGCGGATAATTTTTTACGGCAGTGATTTTTTTGGGGTCTGGCCTGACGCCGTCTTTTCCTATAACATGTCCTAAATAAACGACTTCTCGTCGCAAGAATTCACACTTATCTGGTTGGAGTTGGAGTTGTGCTTCTCTCAATCGGTTCATTAGTCGGTCGACCTTTAATTCGTATTCTTCCAATGACGAGGCATAAATTACGATATCATCTAGATACACAAATGCGTCGATTCCTTGTATTCCGGATAGGACTTGGTCCATTACTCTTTGAAAAGTTGCAGGAGCGTTCTTCAATCCGAAGGGCATCCTTGCAAATTCATAGTGACCATATGGAGTAGAGAAAGCAGTTTTATGTCTGTCTTCGGGGTGCATTTGAATCTGGTGAAATCCCGATGCGAGATCGAACATCGAAAAATATATAGCTCCTCCAAGCTGATCTAATATTTCGTTTATGAGAGGTAGCGGATAGGCATCACTCACAGTCTTTTCGTTCAGACTGCGATAATCGAGTACCATTCTCCATCTTTTATTACCCTTCGAGTCTGCCTTTTTCGGTACGATCCACACGGGCGAGTTATAAGCGGACAATGATGGTCGTATGATCCCGTCGTTCAACAGATCGTCCACTTGTCGAGTAATTTCCTCTTTTAATTGTGGTGGATAACGATATTGTCGTGTGTTTATAGGGATCTCGTCGGTCGTGATTATACGGTGTTTTGCGGCGTTAGTAGACTCGAGTGGATCCCCAGGCAGGTGATATCTGTCTTGAAATTCTTCGATTTGGCGTTCGACACACTCCTTCTCTTCTGGATTTAGATGATCCAAACGCAGCAACTCTTTAATCCTTTCGACTCGATTCATAGATTTTGTAACGTAGATAGGCGTGGTTTTTAATGCATAATAGTTGGTAGTAGCTCCTTCGGCTTCTGATTCGGTGTATCGTTGTGACAAAGATTGACGTATTTCGTCATTATTCCTGTGCATATAGCGATTTTTAAATTCTTCATTATTCTCGTGGATACAGCGTTTCTTAGATTCTTCATTATTCTCGTGGATACAGCGTTTCTTAGATTTTTCATTATTCTCATGGGTACAGTGATCGTCGAATTCATCATTTTTCTCGTGGGTACAGCGATTTTTAAATTCTTCATTATTCTCATGGATACAGCGATCGTCGAATTCATCATTTTTTTCGTGGATACAGCGATTTTTAAATTTTTCATTATTCTCGTGGATACAGTGATTCTTAAATTCTTCATTATTCTCGTGGATACAGCGATTCTTAAATTCTTCATTATTCTTGTGGATACAGTGATTCTTAATTTCTTCGTTATTCTCATGGATACAGCGATTCTTAGATTCTTCATTATTCTCGTGGATACAGTGATTCTTAACTTCTTCATTATTCTCGTGGATACAGTGATTGTCGAGTTCATCATTATTCTCGTGGATACAGTGATTATCGAATTCGTCGTTATCCTTGTAGATACAGTGATTATCAACTTCTTCATCATTCTCGTAGACACAGTGATTATCAAATTCTCCCTTATTCTCGTAGACACAGCGATCATCAAATTCTTCATTATTTTCGTAGACACAGCGGTCATCAAATTCTTCATTATTTTCGTGGACACAGCGATTATCAAATTCTCCCTTATTCTCGTAGACACAGCGATCATCAAATTCTTCATTATTTTCGTAGACACAGCGATCATCAAATTCTTCATTATTTTCGTAGACACAGCGATCATCAAATTCTTCATTATTTTCGTGGACACAGTGATTATCAAATTCTCCCTTATTCTCGTAGACACAGCGATTGTTGAATTCATCGTTATTCTTGTAGACACAGCGATCATCAAATTCATCAATATTCTCGTAGGTTTTTGATATTTGTTGGTTAAAACTTTGTGACTCATCGATAGGCCTTTCATAGGGTTGCACGTCATATTGATAGTATAAATAGTTTTGGTCAAGACCGTAATCTTCTTGATCTAAATCATAAAACTTATTTCCGCGGTTGTTTGCATTTGGTGCTTCATCGTGAATATTTTGTTCTCTGTAATATAATGAGACAGGCTCTTCTATACACGGGGATTCTCCATGCTCTGCCTCCCTCTCGTCCGTTGAACTCGTATTTCCTTTTGTAATCGTCGCTGGTGTTGTTCTTTGCGTAGTCCTCGTGACACTGAGATTTTCCTCCGATTTCTCCCACAAAGTTTTTATGCCAATGCTTCCTTCAGGATATTTATAAGAAGCCACTTCGCATGGTTGTAAATCTACTGTTGGAACTGCTATTTGGACATCCTTCTCGGTGGTATTAGTCAAGTATAGATAAGCCTTACCGTCGTTATTCGAGACAATAGCTTCTCCGAGGTATATTCCTTCGCCGACTGGTATTCGAGGGATATATCCTTCGTTTATTTCGGGATTCCCAATTCGCACGAAGAAACTAGTTTTGGTGCGGGCAGGTATCGATATTAAATCTAATTCTTGAAATGGAATTTCGTTCGCTCCCCATTGCAAACTTTTGTTCGAATAAGATATAGTTGCATTATGAGACTCGAAAAATTTAGTGCCGATCAGCCCATCCTCTTCGATAGGGAAATCGCTGTCGACTAGATGGAATGCGACCTTTGTGTCAAGAATTTGGATTTCGACTATTCCAAGAGTGGTGGAAGCACCTCCCGTTACACCACATATCTCTATCACTTTTCTCTTGTCTATTTGAATCTTAGGTAAAACAACCTTAGTTTTTATCAAATTTAGTGATGAACCAGTATCGATCATTAGTGATACTGGTCTTACAAAATCTTCCGAACTTATTCTGACAACGGGAATGTCACTGGTTTCATCAGATGGAACTATAGATACTCTTTTATTTACGCGATTATTTGTTTCTGGTGGTTCTAAACGTCTAACCGTTTGTTGGTTAGGGGTACCTGTCAGTGGGACAGTCGTGGGGCTGTTTTGTTGGGATGGTTGTGGATATGATGGTTGGCGGTTAGAAGAATTATAGTAATCTCTCTTGCGACATTCTTCTATCGTGTGACCGATAGCTTTACAATAGCGACATGTGGGCAGTTCATTCCGCGCAGGATTTAGTCGTGAATCATGATTTTGAAAATCACTCGGATAATCGTCTTGAGGATGTTGATATCGTTGATTTTGGTATCGTTGTCGCGGTCTAGAGTCGTTATTCTCTGAAAATCTATTGGTTCCGTATGACTGGGTAAATGTGTTGTTTCGGTTGAATCGTTGGAAGCACCGATCGGCCGTGTGACCTGGTTTGTTACAGATTTGACATATTTGAGGCTGTGAATTTACAGCATTAATTTTTTCCCTTCCGTAGTTACGTATTTCGGTATAGTCATTATTTCTAAAATTCCGGTTATTCCGTAAGGTTTCTCTCGCACGTAATTGGCGTTCTATTTCGATAGCATTTTTCATTGTGTTTTCGAAATTCTGGTCGCATCTTATTTTATTTTCTATTTCAGGTCTTAAACCACGAATAAAACAATCCACCAATTCGAGATCTAACCTAACCTTTTCATCTTCACTCAACTCTGCTTGTTGATTCGATTGATGAATTTCGAAAATTTTATTTCCAAGATCCTTGGCACGATTTGCATATGACAAAGTACCCTCGTTATCCCTTTGAAAAATTCTTCCCAATTCACCTTGTAGCTGATATATTGACTTTGCTGGAGCATATAGCGATTTTAAGAAATCGGTGAATTCTGTAATAGTGGTAAATTTTACGCCCTGTATAGCCCGTCGAGCTTCTCCTCTAAGCTTGTTTCGTAAAATCAGTGTAAGACTGTGCTGAGCATCCCGGGGCATCATTTGCTCAGCCTCTTGACATCCTTCTAGAAAATGTGATAAGGGGACATTATACCCGTCGAATATGGGTACCGCTTCAAGAGCGTATTTAATCGATACCGGTACGACAGCTGCGGCCTGACGTGGTTCATTTTGTTGATTCATGATTCCAATATTACCAATTTGTTGAATTATGTCGTCGACTTGATTTGTTAGTCCAGGAGGACTTGACTGGATTATTACTCCCGCGTTGCTAGTATCTGTGTTAGATGATGATTCTCCCGCGTTGGAGTTTAATGGGGGGATCTGTGCTGGACTAATAGAAGGATCAACTACTGATGGTACTTTATCGCCTTCTGTTTTCTTTGAAGGAGTCCTACCAAGCGTCATTCTCCATTCCTAATGTGAGGGCGTTATATCCCACTTCTGACACCAAATTATTATCTGTGTTACGTCGGGCCCAAGATTTAGGGTCTGGCGAACACGGTCGGTCTCGCTTATGCGTCAAGGCTTGGCAGCCCTTTACAGCGGGGACGGAGACCTCGCCTTTTTCAATTAGAAATAGGAGAATTTTACCTGGTGAGCTCCGGTTATAGTTGGGCTCGAAGATATACAGTTGTCACGTATCCTGTTTGTAGTAGTTCCTTTCCTTGTCGTGTTCTCAATCTCTGTTGTAGGTGGTCCACTTTGACTCGCACTTCCTTGTATGTGGTGGAAAGAGAAATATTTCGTTGGCCGTGGTTGATTAATTGGTTGTAACGTTTATTTCAAACCGTATCGTATGTAATTCGCGCACACAATTTAACATACACAAATTATACAAGATTGTCGTAAGAACACGTAACTTGACTTATCATAAGTCCGGAGAATGGTTCATTCACGGCACACGTTAATATACATATATTAGCAGACAATTTCACTGTATACAATTCACGAAACACGCGTTATAAGTAAATAATATTCGAAGAGATATAGTCAGAAGAGGCACCTTGGCCGTTGCAAATAAAGTGAGTTACGCGACGTGACCGCGGGAAATAGTAGTTGAAAACTGAGCACCCGTGCAGTGAAAACTCTTCCTTATATATCCTAGAGTGTAATAGAAGTATTGATTAGGGAAACCCCGTGAACTAGGATGGAACTCTATCTTGGGTGACGAACTCCTTTCTTCAAAGGTTGGTTCTCCCCATCACGTCAGTATGACTCACAATTAGTTTATCTACCTTCGCGAAAAGCAACTCCCTTTTCCGAGTGACGTGAGTCATTGGTCTAGTTTTATGATTAACTATTCTCCCCTTTGTATTTGCCATGACTCAACTTGCTTTACCTTCGTTAACGAGTTTTCCCTTTTAGCCTATTCCTTATCGTATCTCTATTTACTATTAGTGCCGAGAGTCACGTTTAGGGAGTTTCGCGGATGACCAGGTACAGAGGCAATCATAGAGCTTATCTATCATGACTAATACCAGCTAGGCACCACCCGCCGTAAAGAGGGGTCGGACTGGCCTCTTTGCTGTCAAACACGAAGATGACTCAAATAAAAAGGGTAGCTGCCCTGGCTGCTTCACTCGCTCATCGTGACCGGCTTATACCTGCAGAGCAAAAGAGAAGGATCTCACGGGACGTAACACGGCTACAAAGAAACTGCAAGTTCTATCGGTATGATCTCAAGCAGCTACAGAGTTATACGTCGGATGTGTGTGTACAATTTTGTATCGTATTCCTACATCTTATGTCATGCGGATTCACCATGTCACGCTTTAATAATCCCTTTAACGATAATCTAATGAAAAACGATAGAATAGTACTTAAATATTACAATGCTTTTACCTCTGGACGATCGGACAGTGATGAAAATAAATTTAACGATAGAGGAATCTCCGAGTGAAGATTACTGTGTTTGCAGGAATGTTGCATGCGACGGTAAATGTCTATAAAATGATTTCAATAAAATGTTGATTAATTAAGAACAAATACCTTATCTTACTGTGTCTCTTATTTTTATAGTGTAATAATTAGGGAATTATAATTGAAGTGTTTCTCTCTCTCTCTCTCTCTCTCTCTCTCTCTCTCTCGGTGCCGGATTATATTCTACGCTTTTCACAACAGAGCAAGCGTTTCACGAAGAACACAGTGCAAAGCGGTACACTCGTGAAAAACCGCTGTCGATGCATTCAAAGCGTAGGATACCTGGTTATGATTCAGAGGAGGCTGTTATCTTTAAGCTCATGTTTCCTTCTAGCAGCATACAGTCTGTATTTGGCATCCTACAGACTAATATTAAAAAGCATTAAGTATCCGCGATACGGCAAGGATGTTTTAAGCAACGCGTTTTGGTGACGAGTGATTTTGGTGTAGATCGTAATGAGGCGTACGTGCGTGCATGTGTGCGCTAGTGAATGTATCCACGTGCGCGTGTATGTGTGTGCTAGGAGAATTATCGTATTCGTCACTCCGGATTAGAGAGCCATCATAGCCGTCGCCAGCAGTATAAGGGTGAGTTACAAATTTTATTCCAAGTATGTGACCGCCTTTGCTTCATCCTGCTTTTATCTCTACGCTACTCTTATCGCTACACTACACCACTTTACCATCTCCAGGTTACCGACACTGTTTAAGCAGAGTGGGTATGGCGGCGCTGGGAAAGTGGCGTGGTGAGGGTAGCCGCATGGTGGCGGAGGGAGTGGATGGAGCAAAGTTCGCCATATACTACTGCCGTTCGCATGGCCTGCATGCTCTTTCGCGCTGTCTCTCTGTGCCTCGTTTGTAGATGCGGCCTCCCTTTCCTGAATCCTGGTGGCAGCGTATATTCGACTCAAAGCATCGGCATTTGTATTCCTTTTCCCAGCCTTATTATACTCGATATCGAACTCGTGCTCGGACAACTGAATTTTCCAACGCAAGCGTTTCGATCCGGGATCTTTTACATCAAACAGCCAATTGAGCGGCTCAAGATCCATCACGACCTTGAATCGTGTCCCGTACATATATGGCTGGAATTGCGATATAGCCCATACTGACCTCGTCTAATTTTTTTAAAGTCGACCACGACTTGCATAATTCCCTCTTCCAGCATCTCCTCTGTCTGCCTCTCTACCTCCCTCTTGTGAATGTCTGGCAGCTGGTATGGATGCATCTTGATGGGTTGTGCCCCTTTCCTAAGAGGTATTCGGTGCTCCATGTGGGTACACACATGTGCAACATCCCATGGCGTACGCTTTCGTAGCTGCGGCCTCGCCATGGCTCGCCTGTCGCTGTCTCGAGCGGCTCGACTGTCACTATAGGTCGTTGCACCTCTACCGCCTACTCCGTTTTGTCGACGAGGCTCACGACACGACTGTTGCCATTCGGCGGCGTGATGCACGAGCCCATTATTACGCTTCAACTTGACTCCACTCTCAAGAGCAGGCTGACAAATTTGCTTTTCATGACAATGCACGTGATGGTCTCACTACACGGCGGCAGAATTATTCGTGCTGTTCCGTCCACTAGCGGCATACAGCGTCCGTACAACTTGAAGGTTTCCCTGCTGAGGATGTCTGCTTTATGTTGTTTGGTAAACTCTATTCCGAGTACGTTATGCACATCCAACGGCACCTGTTCCGGTACAACGTAATACCAGTGTTCTATAGTTAATGTTGGTGTCTCAAGGGCGATTGTCGCCTTGCAGAGGGGGACAAATCTTTGCCCTCTTACGTCCTGCAGTTCCACGTCGCTGTCCTCGACGACGGTCCCGGCCTTCAGGTAACTCTCTTTAATTACGCTGCACTGCGCCACTGTGTCTGCCTGGAGGGTAAGAACTTCGTTTACCGCCAGTTGCACGACTATATCAAATTCACTGGCGGTGCTGCGTCACTTGTAGCACTCGCAGCAGTGCTTTGGCTGCAAGCGAATTCACATCAACCTCAGCTTTCCGTCGGATAGAGAGAGCGCTCAGCCTCAGCGTCCCTAGCGTACGCTGTCCAGCATTCGCTTTGCTAGGTGCTGCGTCAGCGGCACTCTTCGGGTTGTATTTTCCCGCTTCCTTTGGCTGCTGATTCGGTATGGCACCCTGCGCTTGTTTGCCGACCTTTACTTGCTGCAGCCTCTTTCAACGATCTCTCCAGGGGTGTCCTTTCTTCTTACAAAAAAAAAACATATTACGTCGATCTTGTTTATAGTCTATTTACAATGGGCATCGGCAGGCTTACCCGACCTGACTATCACGTGCATTCTGGCACTGATGCCTTTCCACAGTCACAACAGGATTTCCCTACATGCGATAGCGCGTTATGGGATCTCCTGGTGTGGCTTGATCCTACACTAACACCTCTCTTTGGCTGCACTATGTTGGCGATTTCTATCGCTCCTGAGACTGACCTGTGCAGTGTCGGGTAGTTCCTCGCACGTACAACACCTTTACCTGTACGTGTAGCCCGTTCTCAAAGTTCGTTTGTGCACTTCGGCGGGTGATGTTGTCGACGGTAATCCTTTGATCTTCCGACGCCAGTGACTCGAAGAGTATCCCGGTTACGTCCATCGTGATACGCTTTGTCCTTGCACCGTAGTTGGCGACGTTCTCACCCTATCCCTGATTGAGGGATTTTAACTACATCTGTAGTTGCATCTGCCTCGCTGCCGCACCTTCCAACTTACTCATCACGATCAACTCTAACAGGGTTTCGTGATCTTCTTCAGCCACCCTGCGCAATATCGTTTCCCAGGACTTTTAAGACAGGAAGAATAGCGGCAAGGCCTTCGCTTCCTTGCTGTAGAATGATTTCACCATCTTGATTCCCAGAGTGAGGCTGAGCATGTTGGGGCTGCTCGAGCTCTTCAATGCGTCCCCTGGGAGACTGGATCAGCTCGTACTCGTCAGCGCCCACTTCAGCGCTCAAGCTCGCGTCGACTCGTCTAGAGCTCAAGCTCACTACTCTCGAGTGCCTCATGGCATTCTCTTATTCGATCTGGCGGCGAACGCGTCGTCGTTCCGCTCGCCGCCGGATAGCCTATCCGGTCTATCGTCCTCAAATGCGCAATCTCGTCGTCCACCATGGCATCGGTGATGATTTGGAACGGAGATTCCCCTCTAGCAGCCATCTCGCTCGTTTGGTTTACCTGGGTACCGTCGTAATTCCTGAAAGAGTACCCCTAACCGAATTTACCCCAATCTGAGCAGTTAGCCGACCAGCAAGAACTCTCTGCCTCACGGCGGGGATTCGTCCCGGCGGGGAGTGTTGCCATAATGCTCTGCGCGTCCTAAATGCGATGCCTCCGATCGCTATACTAGGCAGGTCGTGAAGTCTACACCTTCACCAGGTAACGTGGGGTCTAACAAGTTTTTTCTACCTGTACGTCTCGCGTCGCTGTCACCTGGCATGTGGCTTCGGGTGCGTACAGTGTTTCGTATTACCAAAAATGTATTCCCTGAGGAACACGATTACCCTGCGAGTAAGGAATACATTTCTATTCCCGAACCGTACCTACCCCTGTATCTACGTGCGTGGCTTTACTAGTTGTGCTTACCGGTTATATATTGTTATATTATGGTAACCACCACTTACAGTTAGATGGTCTGTTCATCGGTTCTGGCCATGACGCTTTCGGTCGTGGGGTGACGTTCGTCTGTTGCCGTGTTGTCCCTGTTGTTGGTCAAGGGCGTCCTTCCTAGCACGGCTGTCTCTTGAGTTGGTTGTCTTCGGTTCCCGTCCTTCGATGCGTTGCCAACGCTTACGCGACGGCTTCCACAACTGCTCTTGTGGCACTTGTCTGTACACTTGTGCGTTACTGTCCGCGTCTCGACGTACTACGTCGAACTGAACCTTCGGCAATTCACGCACTATGCACTGAATAGCACCAGCTGCACACTGTACGTCAATGCCAGAAACAACCGGGTTTCTTCACCGTTCTCGGTGGCTTCGACGCGAGCATTCCACACTACATACCGGTTACACTTTTTGTCTGTCAAATCAAACTCCACATAGTTCAAAGTTACTTATTTGCACCAAACTCTTTTGCGTGTCACCTTCACTTAGGCAGTATCCTACCGCTGCCACCAAAATGTTATGCCGTACGATGCTTATTTAATGGTCATACGGTTGCAGGAATAATATTTAATTTGAAAAGTTAGTATTGGGATCGTTTGCCGTTGAAGAGTTAGAACTCGCGTGAACGATAGTGAAAACGCAGAGGTTGTAATGACAAATAAAATAGCTTTTTATTATAATTTACAGTCTTAGGCTGTAATATTATTTTACGGTTGCAAGTTTTACAGAAGTTAATAGAATGATGTCTAATCGCGAGTCTTTAGCGGGAACCAATAGATCTCTTCTAAATGTCATTCAAGACTGTTTTCCTTACAATTGTTACCTTTAGTCTTTATCTTTTTTACCAAATTGATGAGTTAGCAATTGAGCACTAGGCCGTAAGGCCGCTGTTCGCAACTCACTTCGTGCATTAGCACATTCCTCCGTCTTGCGACTGGGCCTCGCGAGCGAGCGGAAATAGAATTAATGTCGATATTAATTCCATTAATTATTTCGACATTAGGGGAATTACTCCGAAATTTTGCGGCATAACTGTTATCCACACAGACAGGTAGAAACGAATAAATGGTTTATTTTTTATTCCAGGATACTCAAAACATACATGTAGACCATAATCTGACAGTCAATTTTTGTTTGGATTACAATACTTTCTCTTTTAGGTACTTCGTATGTGATAAGAAAGTACTATTTTCAAAATACTATTTTTCACAGAAGGCATATACATATACCCTAGCGACCGATGCATAAGCATCTGTTCGCTTGAAAATGACCCAAAAATGATGGAAAAATACACGCGATCTCAGATAAATAGTATATTTGAAATCATGACGGTAATTTAGGGAGAGTTGAATTGATGCACGTGTTGATCAAGTGGAAAGTCAAAAAGTGATTTGACGGCTTGCTTAGAATTTTCCTAAGTGAAATATTTTCGTAAATTTCTTGCATGCATCAGCATATGTCTAATGATTCTCGATCGGTTACCCGTTATTAGCGTGGTCTTTTATTTTGGCTTGTGCGTGAACGCCTGAGTTCGATTTCGGCTGGTTTGGGGCCGCTTTTTATAAGAATGCAAGGTACAGTTATGGTGCATTCTATGTATTCTATTCAAATCTCATATAATTTTTTATTATGGAAGGCTAAGGTGCACGCCTATGACATACGAGTACGTATTCCGTTTGAATTGCATTGCTCAGTGAGTGTACTATGTTGACATTCTCGCGATATTCTGAACGTTGGGATCATACCCAATCTCATCGTCCAGCAACGCGACCAGCTGCGCTATCACCAAGTACAGAATGCGAAATTGCACTTCACGGAGAATATTAAAAATACCATAAAATACGTAAATATCATTTTCAGGATTGTTATTGTTTATGCAAGTTGGGTTCCACACGTTCAAAAAATCAACTGATGAACGAAACTTATCTATATTTTATGAGAATGTTAGGAGTATCGGATCTAAGTTTAATATTTTGCGTAATACTATAACTATAGATGGCTATTATGTTATTATTCCTGTCGAAACGTCGTTACCTGCCAATGTCTCGGATGTGCAGTTAGGTCTGAAGCGACCGTCCTCCATTCTCTAGCGTAAAGTCGCAAGGAGAAGGAGTAGTAATTGCGGTGAGCCATTTAATCGTTTCGAAGATGCTGCCTAATCCTCCAGCGTCGATTAAGCTAGTTTTTCTAGACATATTTGACACTCTTTGATAAAGTTATATAATAATTACTGCAAATCGGTTGAGACGGTTATTTGTGGGGCCGGTGATGTGTACTCGTGTGTCATACGGGACTTTAATATTGCCAATTTTGTGAACTTCGACCAAATCTCCATCTCCAAGGGCTCGTGAATTATGCTTCAGCTGGTGTTGCTCTTCTAGAACTGGCAGCATTGGTAAAGCTGCTCTAAGTAAATAGCATTTTGAATGCGAGACACAGATTGCTGGACCGTCTATTCACGGACCTGCCCAATATATTGGGTAAGGCTAACTGTAGTTTGACTTGTGGACGACTTACAATAAGTAGCACCAATGACCCGTCGCATCCGCCACTCACTTTTCATGTTTCGAATGGCGTGAATATGCCTTGTAACGTGGCAGAAAATTCGAGCTGCGTCCTCCTCGCTCAACGGAAGCCTACACGATCACGCAGGGTTGTAGTGTGGATTTTCAGGGCTTTTTTATTCATTATTTTTATTTTTTTTTGTTGTTTTATTTTTTTTATGTATAATGCGAGCGACACGACCGAGGAAGGGTCGGGCAGAGAGGAAGAGGAGGGTCCCGCCGTATTCGTCGATGGCTGACTGCGGGATTCGGTCTTTTACACTCGCCGATATTTTACACCTCTCCCTGTTGGGAGATACTGTCCCGCTCGACGTACACCTAACATCTATCTATCGACGTCGGCTATCAGCTACGTGCAGCAGTCCATCCAGAGCATGGGATCCATCTGCCGGACTAAGCTACTCTCTGCACTATCGGTAGCTAATTTATGCGTTGTCCAGCTAAGGCGCTAGTCGCGGTCATCGGGCGAGGCAGGTTCCCCCAATTAACCGAGTCTAGCGGGTTAAGTGGGGGCCATAGTTCACGGGCACGCGTGCTGAACGGACCTCGAGGCTTTTTCCCGGGGACCGTCGAGTAAGCAGGACGTAACGCTCTATATCTTTGGCTGTCCCGTTACATTGCCGGCATCCTCTCGAAACAACCACTATCGGTCTATCGGCCTATCTAAAATTCATATCGGTCATCGCCTTTTTTCCGGACGTGAGGAGTGAGGCTAAGAATCTACTCGAGATTTCCCGGAAGTCCAGGAACGACACATCGTCATCGGCCCGGTGAGCTCTTCTTCCTTCCACGGTCTTTCGCTAATATTTTCTTATTTTATCATCTGATCTGTTTATTCAAAATTTATTCGTACTTGGTCACCTCTGCGACTCTAGTACACTGCGCGCAGAGTGTAAATTTGTATCAGGAACTGCGGCGTTCGTAGCATGTAACCGCGAGATCGTGTAACAGATAAAAGCCGGGAAAAAGTCATTGTATTAATTAATTGTTTCTGTAGTCGGTTAAACCGTGCGCGCGTTAGGCCGTTATCCCGGAGTGCTTTGGAATTTGTGAATTAGTTCGTGTGGGATCTGAACGGAATAGACCGCGTCACGTGTTTTAACGAATTGTGGGTCTTAGATGTACATAATTTTGTTCGAGTTTTCTTTCGTTTAGATTTGGAGGGTCGTGCGCGTGTTCGTACGTCGTTCCGTCGTAAATTGGAGGTTGAAGGGACTGGTACGTTACTGACCGCGTTGCGTCGCCTTCAAATCAATCGGCGTTTCTCGGGTTTACTTTTTGATTCCTAATTTTCTTGATTATTTATTTGTTTCTTATTTGATATTTCTTCTTTACTATTGGTTATATTTTATCGGTTATAGTTTATTCGTTATATTGTCGTCGTTATATTTTATTTATTATATCTCCTTTGTTATATTTTATTTATGATATCTCATTTATTATATTTTATTTATTGTATCTTATTTATTATATTTTATTTGTTATATCTTATTTAACCAACAGGTATTGATCGGGATTACTATTCCCATACTGATTATTCGATTGTTATTATTTTCCTTGGTTATCATGGAATTATAGAGCCTTATTTACTCGTTATTGGGTATTTCATGAGCCGTAGGAAATCTCGGTGGTTTGACTCTTACTCGTCATAGATTATTCGAAATTGTAATAGCAAGCCGCGGGTCGCTTCGCGTACGTGACCTTCCGACGTCCCGTTGTATGGTTTCTTTGGATGTATTGGGGATTAGCTCGGGATAGGCCGTATCGCGAACGGTGCGTTGAGACTACCGAATATTTGATTTTGGTCGATGAATATTATTAGAAATACGTAGCGAACGAGATAGGCTATCTAGGGGCTACCGAAGTATGAGAGTGAGAGAGAAACGGGATAATTGGCACTGTTGAATCAAAGATTAAGATTACGATACCCAACGACGTTGAGAAAATTGTTGAAAGCCGAGACTAATTTTACGGGACATTGTGGTTAAATTCTAAATTGATGTTTATTGGAGAAATAAAGAAGTTTGTAAGTCCCGTACCTGCTGTTGTTGTTTGAATTACTCATGGTTATTATTTTATTTATTTATTTATTATTTATTTAGCTGACTTCCTTGATTGTTCTCGTTTGGTCGTAGTTATTGACATTACGTAGTTATTTTATTGTTTGACTTGTTTCATGAATTTTAAGGAATAATATTGATTAATTGATTTTATTTATATTTTATCTTTGAATAATTAGTGACTTGACAGTCCGAACCACCCACTCTGCCTGGAACAGCTGTAGCTAGCCTGGGTTGAGTCTGGCCTACCATCTCGTTATTTTTCCTTCCGGCGCGTAAGCGCCTGGCGCCCATCTCGTAAGAGAAAATAAAAAGGAAGGGAAAATAGCTTGGGCCAGCTATAGGTAACGTAGTGCGTTGGGGCACAAATTTATCGTTACAGCCTCTTCAGGATGAAACTCCGATGTGTTGTCATGATTTTGGGAACTGATTCGGGTTTTCTTCTTCAGTTAGATTCAAATGTTGTGGGGGCAGCGGCTAATTTTTCTTGCTTAGTAAATTCATAGATTTATGCCACGTGTCATGAGTAATTAATTAGCGCTTTTTACGTGGGCATGAAAGGTGACGAGGGTGTTAATTTATAAGAAAAAGATAGCCTAAATTTATTTCAAAGAGACTAAACTTTTAGTCAATTATGGTTCGTTCACGTATTTGCGGTCTGCATGTAAGCTGGACAACGTTCTGATTATAGCGATTATATCAAGGGGGCGAAAGCAGCCTTACATGTATCGGACAGTGTTAACACTTTATTGCCTTTTGTTGCGTTAAATTCGCAAGCTATTTTACTGAATCAACAACTTTAACACGTGTAAGCGTATTAGCGTGGGCTTTCGGTACTGGTCAAGGAAAACAAATTCTCCCGTAACTACACCTGGCGAAAAACACCGAAGACGCAAGTCTGTTTTTGAGACCACCTTTCGAAATTTACTCGGGATAGGACTGAGAATGCCCGCTAATCGAGCGCGTTAACTGCAATCTTGAGTAATACACTGTCACGGTAATTTCAACGTTATCATATATTTTATTTTTCGTGGGAATTCGGGCTCGACACTGAACTAATTAATGTAGACTTCAGAGTGGTGAAAAGTGATGTTTTATTGGTGAAAACAAAAAATTTATCGCCAGACCTCCTTCTTTTTATATTACAATTATCAAATTTCCGAGGATTCCCGTTGACGCTTGGGATGCACCGATTAATTTCACAATTTATATATTTTATTGGTGATGCGCGGGTTCTCGGTATTACTCGAACGTCTATTATGGTTCGTGGCGCAGTTCCACTATAACTATATTTCGTTCGTCGCTATATCTATCCCGCACAGCTTGCTTTCCTCGCTCGCACTCACTCCTTTATTACTCGGTGTTACACAGTGTTATCCGATATTTTTCGCACTGAGATTTCACTTCTCGTTCACGCCAATTTGCATTTTCTCTTATTATAGGGTGTATGAACCCTATTTACAATTCTTTAGCACTCTTACGCTTCTCTCGCTCATCCCCTCGTCTTATTTATTCTATGTTTTAGTGCTACTTATTCTATATTTAATTACGATTATCCTATTTCTATGTTTCTGACTTTTATCTTTTGGTCTCGAAAATCAGGGAATTCCCTCGATTTTAGTTATGATTATTTCGGCTTATTCGGGCGCAAATTCCCGGTATTTCAGAGCTCGAGCTATGGTTACACACTCACACACCACACTACTTGTATAGAGTGTAGAAACTCTATTTACAATTCTTTCTCTTTCTTTCTCGTCTTCCTTGCACTCTGTCTCCGTTCTACTTAGGTGATTTTGCGTTTTGCAGAAACTTTCGCTGGTTTAAAAATCCGATCGACTTCTTTCCCGAAATCTTTTCGCCGAATATAGTGCACTTATACTATATGCTTAACGCTATACTCCTATTACTATTTCATTAAATACTGCTCGCAGTTGATGCACTTAATTTCCTATTCCTATCTCTATTCACCTTATACACTAACTTAATTTTTATCACTTGTTATTGTTAATTATCTAGTCATTTCTTGCCTGTCTTTTTCTTTCTCGCGGGCTGCTGGGTGTCACCCACTTGTTTTTACTTTTCCTGTGCTCACACCGACTCTACTAGATGTAATTTATAAATAACTCCTGAATTTCTACTTTTTAATTAGAATTCTTCAATATTTAGGTTTTTCGTGATAAGAGGACGATCGAACCAAGAGAGCTCCCACTCTTCGCACCGGCCTTTTATACCCTTCCCCTCGCTCCGCTTTGCCCTACGTCATCAGATTCTTAGTTTGAATTTCGACGCATTTCCTGGTTTCGGCGTCCGCCGTTATCGCGCTCACCGCCTTCCCCTCACCGCTTGGCCAAAATCAGTTGGTCGCTGTCCTGTTGTTATGTCAGCGAGGGCATTCCGATGGCGTGACGTCGCATGTTTTTCACGCGAGTTCGGTGGCCTATTGCCCGCGAACTTCGGTACACTTGTACCGAAGCTTTTTCACAGGTGTTCTTCTGTTTCTCTATATTCCGAGTCTGTTTTGCCTCCTCGAGCTGTTCGAAATACCGAACGATGCCTGAAACCCTATGTTCGCCTCGATGATTTTTGTATAACATCCTGCGCTAGTACGTGTAACTATGTTACATTATCCCCCGAGATCTTTGAAAAAGTTGCATTGGCAACTCGTCCAAAGATCTCTCACATTGTATTTCATTTTTTTTTTTTTTATTCGGTTGTTGTTTCCGTCGTGCCCTCTCCTTTCTCCTCTGTATTTTCTGTTTCTGTCCGATATCTCTTAAACATACTCGCGTGAAATCTACCGCGCTCTTTCTTATTCTCTAGATCTACGACTAAATATGTAGCTATTCCTACGCATTTATCAATTCTATACGGTCCCTCATACAATGGCATGAATTTCGATGTAAGCTGTTTTAACGGGTCTGATACATTTAATGCCTTAATTAAAATTAAATCGCCCACCTCATAACTCGTTAACCTATGGGATGCATCGAATTTCTCTGCCCGAAGCAGGCCTTTCCTTTCCATCCTTTCGCGTACAATCTTAATTTTCATTTCATACGTTATCCTATCATCCTCTTCTTTTTCTAAACCCATCTGTTTATTCCATTCTCGTACCGGCCTTCTCTTGCACTGTAGTTCCACCGGCGTGAATTCAGTCGTGTCGTGATGACTCTCGTTAATACAATTTTCAATTATTTTTATCCACTTGAACCATCCTGCATGGTTATTTGTTAGGAAAATTCGAAAAAACCTTCCGAGTTCTCGATTCACTCGCTCGACGATATTTCCTTGGGGGTGCCGGATCGACGAAAATACGGCCATGATACCCTCGTCCTTGAGCTTCTGTATCCAGTTCTTAGCTGTGAATTGCGTCCCATGGTCGAACTGAATTCTCCGTGGTTTCCCGTATTTTGGAATGTAGTCGTCGAATATTCGTTTAATCACCGTCGACGTGTTTGCTCTCTTCATGGGGTATAGTCTGACGAATTTACTAAATGCATCCAGTGTCACCAGGATATGTTTTACTCCACCCACCGATGCAGGCAAAGGCCCATAAAAATCTATAGAAACTAAATCCCCCGGGCCCTCTGGTATTATATTTTGCATTGCCGCGTAGCTGGTCTGTACTGCGACTTTATTCCTTTGGCACACGTCACACGTCGCCAGAATGCTCCTAGCCGCTTTTGCCAGATGCGGATACGTAAAATCCTCCTCCAGCATCCGTACACATTTTCCTGCACCGAGATGGCCATACATGGTATGGCACGCCTTAATGATGTCTCCAATCATGCTCTTTGGTATTATATCCCGCCAAATTCCGGTCTTAGATTTCTTTTGTAAAATTCCTTTTTCGAGACGAAATTTCTGATCCTCTTCTCCTTGCTTTTCTTCGCCCAGAAACTTCATAATGATTTTTAGGTCCTCTTGCTCCCCCTGGAACTCTTTTATGTTCTTCAGTTTTCTAGCTAGTTCGCGGGAAATCTTTTCAGCCACTAAACCGGCCACCATCACAACTCCTTCGCTATCGGTTAACTGTAGATCCTCGCCCTCTCTCACACGGCTCAACGCATCCGCCACCACATTCGTTTTGCCCGAGACATGTTCTATCCGCAGGTCGTAGTCCTGGATAGCTAATGCCCACCGCATCAGTCTTCCAGCCGTAAATCGACACGTCTTTAAGAAAATTAGAGCTTTGTGGTCTGTTTTGATGTGTATCCGGGCACCTTTTAGATACGTCCTAAATTTTTGTAAGGCCCATACAATGGCCAGCAACTCTTTTTCTGTCGTCATGTATCCTATTTCCGCTCCTTTAAGCGTCCTGCTCGCGAATGTCACCACCTTCATGTCTCCACTTTCCTCTTCCTGTGAGAGTATCGCTCCGAGTGCATACCCACTCGCATCCGTCGTTAGCGTATATGGTTTCCTCGTATCGGGGTATCTGAGCACCACCTCCTCACAGAACAGATTTTTTATTTTTATAAAGGTTTTTTCCATATCTTCATCCCATCTCCACGGTATACCTTTCTTCAATAGCTTCACCAACGGTGCCGACTCCTGTGCATGACGGTTTGTGAATTTTGTGTAAAAATTTATGAGTCCCAAAAATCCTCTTAATTGCTTTATTGTTCGAGGTCGCGGATATTCATGTATTGCTCTTATTTTCTCGGGGTCCGGTTTTAGTCCTTCCGTTGTCAGGATATGTCCGAGGAATATTACTTCCTTACGGAAGAAATGCGACTTACAGAATTTCAGAGTCATTCCGTGCTTTTGGAATCTTTCAAACAATTTTTGTAAGTGGTTCAGGTGTTCTTCATGCGATACCGACATGACTAATAAATCGTCGACGAAATTAATCACAAAATCCAAACCTTCCAGGACGACATCCAGAGCTCGTATCAGACTTGCTGTGCTCGTCTTCAGACCGAACGGTGTTACGGTAAACTCGTAACATTTTCCGTTGTGTTGGAAAGCCGTGTATTTCCTGGACTCTGGATGTAATGGTATCTGCCAGAAGCTACTTGTTAAGTCCAGCGTCGACATTACCGTATTTCCTCCACATCGTTGAAATATCTCCTCAATTGGTGGAGCGTTATTATAATCATTAATTAAATAATTATTCAATTCCCGGGCATCTAGACATAGGCGGACGGAATTATCGCTCTTCGTGACCGGCATAAGAGGATTTATATAAACACTTTCTGATTTTTGTATAATTCCCATCTTGAGCATTCTCTCTATCTCTCTCTGTACCCTCTCTCGTTGCGTTAATGACACGGGATAGGAACGGTGGAAATATGGCTTCGGATCCTTTAGCAACAGTCTGTGCTGATATTCCGTCATCCGTCCTGGTACCTTATCAAATATTTCTCTTCTCTCTTCTACAATCTTTTTAAATATCCTTCTGATTCCTGGCCTCACGTCCCGGCATTCCTCCATTTTCTCTTCAAACTCTCCCTCTGTTAGACTAACCTCTGCCCCCTCTCCGTCCTCAGAATTTTGTTTTATGTCGAACGTGGTACCCATCGTCGTATTTATCTCTGAAGAATGCACATTTTCAGGATCGATATATCGCCAAATTCCATCCCTTAATTCTGCCACTACCTTATTGTCGACTGCTACAACTCTATTTTGAGCATCGATCGATATCTTCAACACCAGCATTGCGTCTATACCAATTAGTACCGGCCTAACTAATTTTGGCACCACCAGCACTTGTAACGTTCCGGTCGAGCCATAGGCTTCCACCTCGACCATAATTTGCTTCTTGATACGTTCGGTTTCCCCCCCAAACGCTCCGACCACCTGCGTCGATGTCACTGGTAGAGCAGGGCACTTTTTAAAGATTTCTTCATTTTTTAAAAAAAAATTCCCGGAAACGCACGACACCTCACTTCCACTATCAATGAGACACAGCTCTGAGATTCCAGCAATTGCCACTGGTATCTCCGGACACCTGGGATGAGTCTCGTCGTACCACTTCCTCGGGCCACTCTCCATCTCTTCGTATAAATATTCGCGTGGATTTTCCATGAGCGTTAAACACATCCTCTGCTGGACCTCTTCCTTGTCGACCACCTTCGGTGCTGGCCCTCTGATATCCAGTACTCTCTGAATCCCGGCAACGTTTTCAGGCCTCATACTCTTTTCATTATCACATGAGCCTTTACCGTCTTCCTGAACTCGGTTTTCCACAGACTCAGCCTGCCCTCGCCATTCGGTGTGCTTCTCTACCTCTCTCTGCACCGTCTGTTCTTCCCTCCTGCTCCGATCTTCTCTTCTTCGCAGGTTCTTCACTCTTCTCTTCTCTCTTTTCCTCTCGTTCATTTTCTGTCTAATACTTTTTCTTTCTTCCTTCAGCGTTGCGCTCCGTTCCTCTACGTCGATGTTCATTTTTCTCTTTTCCTCGGGCGCAACGCTCAGGCGTTTCCCGAATTGCTGTTTACTACTCCCGAGCATTCTGGTACTGGTTCTCTCGGGATCGTGTGTGCCACGAACGGACCCTGTGTACCACGATTTATATTGTGCACTCGATTATTTGGCTGCTGCTCCTGTCTCTGCATCTCAGGGCCCGTTGATCTGTCATTTTCCGGCCTCGGAGCCTTTTCTGACCGGTTTCCCAGCCAAGCAGGTCGCGATGGTTGCCATGGTCCGTTATTTTGCCATGGTGGTCTATCCCCCCGACCACTTGGCCGTCCTGGCGACCATGGACCACCGTTGCCGCCATTGTTTGCAGTATTTTCCCGATTTTCATAACGATTATATGGGCGTGCCGTCTGCTCACGCACCGCTCCTCTATTAAAATTCCTCCGCGGCTCTTGAGACACGTATCCCCCGGTACGACCAGTCATTCTTCGGTAATTTAGTGGGCCTGCCACGTCCGTGCTCTCTAGGAGTTCCAAAAATTCGTCGATATCGCAGATTTGTCGAACTCTTACGGCACTGCGTACCTCTTCATCAAAATGTTTCGCGAGACGACGTATAATATCTTCATCGCTCAATTTTTCACTTAAATCTCGAGCGTTACCAATCACACGTGTTGCATACTCGGCCCGTGTCAACGCTTGACCTTCGGTATAGAATGATCCGAATTCCAAATTCTTCTTAACTTTGTCCTGCATGTCGCGAGCCCAGTACCTTGCACGGAATTTTTCTTCAAATGTTTGAAGGTCGTGTACCGCGCCCTCCACCACGAGCCACCAATCGTTCGCAACCCCCTTCAATGCCGTGCCGATCGCGTGCCGAATTTCCGTATCCTCGATCCCCCCTGCGATGCAAAATTCTCGAAATTCTTTTAAGAATCGCATCGGTCTTTCCTTTCCGTCACCATTATAAGTCGGTGGTTTTTGAGCTGTCGTATATAATCGTGTGACATTCAAACCCCCTCCAATAGTTTGTCCGAAACTCATTGACGTATTGGTTCTTCGTGTCGACTCTTCTAATTTTTCGATCCTTCTATTTTGGTTCTCGGTAATCTCTTGTGCTGCTCGGATTTCGGCCATCATTTCCTGTGTCCTTTTTTCCAATTTTTCCATAGTCACCTTCTGACCCGCGACCTTTTGTTGGATATAGTTATTCGTGACGTTCTGATTTTCCAGTATGTTTTCCTGCGCTTCTTTGATTTTTCTATCCGTCCGGCACTCGACTGCCGCAATCTCTCCGTTCAATTCATCCTTTGTAGATTTTCTCAGACTCGTTATTCTACCGAGACACTCGTCCCTTATTTCCTGCTGTGTCTTTATTATTTCAGCGAATTTTCCGTCGCTTTTCTCTTCCATTTTCTGCAGAAACTGCATCAAATCGCCTACACCGATCGGATCCGGTGGAATAGTCACAGTCCCGTCATTTTCCCTCGGCGTACTGCCATCTTCCCTGTTCACCTGGTTATCCAAAATCTCTTCTAATGCATCCTCGTTTTCCACGACCGGTCTAATCTCCGAAAACCGCTGGATATTTCTTCTATCCCTCCGCCGCCTGTCCTCTAATAAATTTTCCGCCGTCGTAGACTCCCACTCATATGTCGGGCCTACTCCAGCCTCCCCCTCAGGCCGATGCTGTTCCTCCATGCTCTCCATCATTCTCAACTCTTCAAGTTCAGTCGAGATATTTATATTTCTGCTTGGTTCCATGTTCGGAATTTCGCTGAATTTATTTTCTTAACACGCGCCCTATTTAACCACTGCAGTCTTTCTTAGTCGTGTCGAGCCCCACGTTGGGCGCCAAATGTCACGGTAATTTCAACGTTATCATATATTTTATTTTTCGTGGGAATTCGGGCTCGACACTGAACTAATTAATGTAGACTTCAGAGTGGTGAAAAGTGATGTTTTATTGGTGAAAACAAAAAATTTATCGCCAGACCTCCTTCTTTTTATATTACAATTATCAAATTTCCGAGGATTCCCGTTGACGCTTGGGATGCACCGATTAATTTCACAATTTATATATTTTATTGGTGATGCGCGGGTTCTCGGTATTACTCGAACGTCTATTATGGTTCGTGGCGCAGTTCCACTATAACTATATTTCGTTCGTCGCTATATCTATCCCGCACAGCTTGCTTTCCTCGCTCGCACTCACTCCTTTATTACTCGGTGTTACACAGTGTTATCCGATATTTTTCGCACTGAGATTTCACTTCTCGTTCACGCCAATTTGCATTTTCTCTTATTATAGGGTGTATGAACCCTATTTACAATTCTTTAGCACTCTTACGCTTCTCTCGCTCATCCCCTCGTCTTATTTATTCTATGTTTTAGTGCTACTTATTCTATATTTAATTACGATTATCCTATTTCTATGTTTCTGACTTTTATCTTTTGGTCTCGAAAATCAGGGAATTCCCTCGATTTTAGTTATGATTATTTCGGCTTATTCGGGCGCAAATTCCCGGTATTTCAGAGCTCGAGCTATGGTTACACACTCACACACCACACTACTTGTATAGAGTGTAGAAACTCTATTTACAATTCTTTCTCTTTCTTTCTCGTCTTCCTTGCACTCTGTCTCCGTTCTACTTAGGTGATTTTGCGTTTTGCAGAAACTTTCGCTGGTTTAAAAATCCGATCGACTTCTTTCCCGAAATCTTTTCGCCGAATATAGTGCACTTATACTATATGCTTAACGCTATACTCCTATTACTATTTCATTAAATACTGCTCGCAGTTGATGCACTTAATTTCCTATTCCTATCTCTATTCACCTTATACACTAACTTAATTTTTATCACTTGTTATTGTTAATTATCTAGTCATTTCTTGCCTGTCTTTTTCTTTCTCGCGGGCTGCTGGGTGTCACCCACTTGTTTTTACTTTTCCTGTGCTCACACCGACTCTACTAGATGTAATTTATAAATAACTCCTGAATTTCTACTTTTTAATTAGAATTCTTCAATATTTAGGTTTTTCGTGATAAGAGGACGATCGAACCAAGAGAGCTCCCACTCTTCGCACCGGCCTTTTATACCCTTCCCCTCGCTCCGCTTTGCCCTACGTCATCAGATTCTTAGTTTGAATTTCGACGCATTTCCTGGTTTCGGCGTCCGCCGTTATCGCGCTCACCGCCTTCCCCTCACCGCTTGGCCAAAATCAGTTGGTCGCTGTCCTGTTGTTATGTCAGCGAGGGCATTCCGATGGCGTGACGTCGCATGTTTTTCACGCGAGTTCGGTGGCCTATTGCCCGCGAACTTCGGTACACTTGTACCGAAGCTTTTTCACAGGTGTTCTTCTGTTTCTCTATATTCCGAGTCTGTTTTGCCTCCTCGAGCTGTTCGAAATACCGAACGATGCCTGAAACCCTATGTTCGCCTCGATGATTTTTGTATAACATCCTGCGCTAGTACGTGTAACTATGTTACAACACTGATGTTATAAACTACCCGCGCAGAGTAAAATGGTCCTGAAAGGAGTCCCGGATAAAGTCCCAACAGGACTGAAACATCTGCCCTGGGCTTCATCCCGGACTCTTTTAAAAAATTCCAGCGGGACTCGAAAATTCATCCTGGACTTCAACCTGGACTTCCAAAAATCTATCCCAGACCCGAACCTGAACTCCCACGACCTGAACTCCATTCCGAACTCCATTCTGGTCCCAGGGATATCATCCCGTATAGCATATGGGCTTACCATAGACACAATATTATGTATTAAGGAAACGCAAACCAGCGTTGGCAGCGTGTACTTCAAACTAGGCCGGCCAATAAACAGCGACTTTGCATGAAATTTATTCATCAGTTAGATTAGCCAGATTGCTACTAAGCAGAATAAAAGATTAATTCTATGAGGACAGTTGGTCTGCGTGACTCGCGTTAAAAGTGTAAAATGATCTGGGTGCTCGTATTTTCGACAAAAGGAATAAAATACAAACATCGTTAATATAGAGGTTATTGGCCGAGATTTCCCAATATAGGAGTCGTAACCAGGATGGAGTCTCGGAAATACAGGATTGGGACCGGGATCCTCAAATCCCGCTAGGATTTTTGTAAGAAGACCCGGATGGATGCGGGACAATTTTTTTCTGCGCGGGTAATCCGTGAAAAAGAGCATTAAGGGAAAAGTGGCAGATCGCTTACAGTTGAGGGAAAAATCACTGGAACTCAAATAATATCGAGAAAAGAATTGTAATTGTACTCACGGTTGATTTTTCTTAGATGAGTGGTACTTCTTTATTAATGACCAGTGAGTCAAAGGGGGGAATGACAATCGATGGTCAATACAATATGCGAGACTCAAAAATTCGTAAAACAATTAATATTTATTCAAAATAAACGGATAGTTGGTACTCGTATATACAAGCACGTTCGCTAATATCATGTCAATATGCGATTGATAAATCATTTACTTCTGGCGCGATAATATTCTTGGCATTACGACTAAGTTACTATTAAGTTACTAATTAAGTTACTAGACTTACTATTTAACTGAATCACTTTCTGAATATTCGGTAGAACGGTTGTTGAGAATCCGTCCGGATGAACCTTGACCGATCTGTGAATATATTGGAATGGGATGAGAACTCACTCGAGGCAAGAGGAAAATAACCAGACACATAAATGTTATACTGAGAAAGTGGTTTATTGCTGCCTTCCTTCGCAGTATTCAAAATTCAATTTCAAAACAACACCAGTCTAATAAAATATTTGAAAATTCATACCAAAAGGGCTTTAATTTAGAACATTATCCGAAATGTAAATTTTGAAAACCAAATACAAATTATAATAAAGATTAACAAATTGAGTTGTAAAATGACATACTATGAGCAGCACACAATTATATTAATTGTGCGCTGAGTGTAGACATGAGAAAGCGGTGCATGCAACGTAGTGATAGCCACGCTGCACGACACGCTCAGACTGGTGAGTGCAAAACCATAAATGAGTTAGTAATTAGAATTTTGCGTTATAATGTGAGCAGCACACAATTATATCAATTGTGTGCTGAATATGAACTTGAGACAGCGGTGCGTGCAACGTAGTAACAGCTACGCAGCACGACACGCCGATGCCATTGAGTGCGAAAATGTGTATGCGTAACTCATTGCAAACACTCAGCAGTGTATTGCAGAGTAGTTGCAATGAATTAACAATGAGAGCACTCTCAGTGTATATTGCCGGAGCGCTTTTCTTATGTGTACTTAGCTACGCAGTCAGGACTGCGTAGCATAATGCAACCAGATATTGAGGCTGTACGGTTGAGCAAAAAATATTCACTGTACTCTCCCAGCAGATTTACTGGGGGAAAATACAGTGAATATGAGGCACATGCTTAATTATATTAATTAAGCCGGCAAAATAACGTGAGGAGAACGTGGTACAGCATGTGCTGCAACGCACGCCACAAGTGAGACCCAGTGCTGATGTACCATTTTCTCCTCTCTGACAGTGAATTACGACATAATTATGCCAGAGCACTCTTACCTTGAGCAATGAGTCCTGAAGAGCGAGAGATTGAGCGAGTCCGGTGAATAAAGGTTGATGTGAAGTCCCAAGAGTCCCGTGGATGCGCGTGCTGTCCAAAGGATGTGTGTCGCAAAAGTGCCAAATTCTCAAGATGGCTGCGAGTATGAAAGTTTCGTTGGGCGCTGGAGTCAGTTGAGCGAGATAGCCGGTGAGCGAAACCGAAGTCAAGCGAGAGAGACATCCTCTCGCTCGACGCGGCGTGCCAACGAGGCACATCCTCGGTTTCGCGAAGCCCATGCCTCGGCTATCTTCGACTCAACCGAACAACGCGTGGTAGAGCAGCGCAACAGGTAGGCGCACGACGATTATCGATCGCCGTGCGCCAGCTGATTTTCCAACAACGGTCAAACGAAACTCAATAGATTGACTTGTACCCAAACGGTAAAACACAATTATACCGTGAATCTTTCTGAGTCCTTTTTTGTTTGAGAGATCAAAGATGTCACGGACGTGAGAGAAGCAACGGAAGAGCTAGATTTAACGATACAGTATAAAGAAATGTTCTTCGATTCTGAGCTGAGAGAAGTAAATGGGAGCTTGCGAAGATGCAACGGAGCAATTGATTTGCTGTATTCAACTCATTTATTCTAACTATGTAGGATAAAAATGTCAAATAACAAGTATTAATGAGATGTGTGGTGAGTCACATCCGACGAGACAAGATAAAGTAGCTTAGCGAAAATTCGATTTTCGAGAAACTGCGATTCATAGTTTTCTACGAGAAGGTTATGATTAAGATATCTAGCTCTAATAATGTTCTTATACGAAGAGGCGGATTTATCAAAAGTTTGGATAAAATTAAATATTAAAAAACTGACTATCTGGTCTTTTATACATAGAAACAAAAATAATAGGTTCACCACTCACCTACGAGATATCAATGATAACGAATTCTGGCGTGGTCCGGTATGGATTTCGCGAGGCATCAAGAAGTTTGGTTTTGAGAGAATAGTAAATGTAACAGGCCACGCCTTCACCAATTTTACCTTTGCGATAATTCCGTACAATAAAATAATCTTTAATACGAATGAGATCGTTATGAACGCGAGACTGAAGCCATGCCTCAAATATAGAGATGATATCTGTATGTCATTAGAGGCTGAAAACTTGGCCTATCTGAGATTAAGGAAACGATCTTCCGTTTTACCTACATTTGGGGTCAAGCGTAAAATCATGCTTTCTCCATTTGGAGACCCTTTCGGACAAAAAGCTCAGGAACGGGGTGGACAATGTTTCTCGCCAAAGTTTAGTAATATAATAATTGAGGCCAGTAGTTGAATTGTTTATAATTTTTTTCGTAGAAAGGAATGAAGGCACGGTGCCCACGAAGAAATCGGCAATATCTTTGGCGAGATCGTCCGGAAGTGGAGATGGATCTAGAAACTTCAGAGATTCTTGCCGACGGTAGTGCGCGGTGAACACGACTGACAGAGAATTGTCTTCCAGACAATTGTTTAGGTTCTTTTACGAGGTAAATTCACTTTAATTTCTTTTGGCTACCCAAAAGTTTACAATATAAGATCAAATTCAAAAGCAAGGTAATTTTTATTTGCACAAAACTTCGTTATAGTAGGCCAGATGAATCAGAAAAAATATATTACAGAATAGAGAAAAATCGGTACGCTAGGGATAGAAACCGTCGAACACGGGGTTGAGAAAGTTCACACCACTCAATCCGACTCGAATATCTTTGGCAAAAATACTAAAATCACACTGATTGTTCTTTTGTTCGTGAATGAGAATTAAAGACTTCTTACTCAACGTGTAGGCTAGATATCCTGATGCGTGCCCATAAAAAAATAACAATCTATGAACGAATGACTGGGTATCCCGGGGGCTTGTGACTTAAGTAGACTTCCCGAGATTTTGGTGCTAGCCCTTTGGAGTGGATACCACACCAACGTTCGCTCTACAAACTCCACTGTGCCTTTTCAAAATTTGTATTACAGAAAAAATATCACCACAGCCCGGGATCGAACCGGGAATTCCAAAATTGTAGCCTGGTACGTTACCAATTACGCCACCGTGGCCCTGGCTATATTTTTTCACGATTTCTTTAAAAATAAAAAATCGTCAGTTCTGGTTGCCTCATTAATTCTTAATGAATGAGTGAGGTAATCAGAGTGGACTAGAATTAATGATTCGATTGTTACAGATATATTGCCAAAGTTCCATCTTAGACAATTTGGTCGAGGTTGACGCATAAATTCATAAGTTTAATTAACTTATATGACCGCGTATTTACTATTAATTTCTTACCATCGATGTAAATAAGTCACGAAACTGTGTGGACTCGTTGTAAGAACACGAGAACTTCGGCAAATTGATTCGAGGGAGTTGTCGCGAGCTTGAAACGAGGTTAACGCTTTGCGTAGCGGATCCTTCACCCGTCTGCTTGGTTCCCACCGGTTGCATTTCTTCTATGATATTGAGTATTACGGCCGATTAATCAATATATGATTTTTCACACAGTTCGTACATATTTTTCGTGAAATACCGAAAAAATGCGTGGGTGTCATTTGCTCGAGCACCCACGCATTTTTAAAGAGGCACAGAATTTCGTAATTGTCTAAGTGACTTTTCTTTCTTCTTCGAGATCTCGCGAGAGATGGGTACAATGTGATAAACAGAGAGAGTGTCACAGACCAGGCTCCCAGTAACTCGAGCGAGAGACATGCACGCGTAATTATGCGAAGTAAGCGCGATCGAAAGAAAAGAGAGTCACCCCTACATTCGATGTTTCACGTAACGTGAATGAGATTTCGGAATAGGCGTTACACTGCAAGCGAAAGAGAACGGTAGAGTGCTAACAGTTTCACTATAGCAAAGGGCCGTGAATGTTACACGATAGAGAGAGAGAGAGACAGCGAGTGCGTAGTGGTTAGCAGACTGCGAATGCGGCGAGGAAAGAGCATGCGAGTATACATTGGCACTCACTATTACCAAGGCAACATTTCATAAATTGGTCTTGAATCGTGAGAATAAACTAGCTACTCCGCTTCGTCGTAACGATCATACCGACAATATTGAGGCCCACCTTATCGAAAGCCGTTCCTGGAGTGTTAGTGATAACTATGGGTTGTTTGGTTTTTATGCGAACGCACTATTTGAACTGGTAGAGTAATCACTGTTGTATGAAATGCTGAATATCTATTTTCATGTTCTCTCAATAATAATAGTGCTGAATTCGGTTGTAAGTTTTTGAAACGTCCCTGTATTCTCTAACTGCAGAGCTATGCATTTCGTAAATGCATAAATATGCGTAATTCCTCGGCTAGTTCGTGCTTCCTCGCACGCAGGAGTCTCGCTTTTCTGCGGTAGTATCTCGCTTCAGGCCCTTCAAAGGACTGGTTGTCATCACTGTCTTCGTCGTCTGAGTAGTTCTCTTTGTTGTCGATGACTTGGCGCCTCTTTTTCTTTTTTTAAGTACTCTTCACTTCATCTTCAGATGGTGACTCTTCTTTAAGGGCTGCTGCATCTTCGGGGTGGTCAAATCTTTCTTATATAGAGCATCCTGGTTGAAGAGAAAATTCTTCCTGCCGATGGTTGTCTTCATTATGTCTCTCTTTACGTTGTTTATGCTTTTCTATGCACTGTCACTGCTCTCCCTTGACTCCCTTAAACAATTTCGCTTGTCTCCGATTCAACATTCGGGGTGGTGGCACCGCAGTGACCCCTGAGATTTGAGCAACGATCGCCCTAGCCATCGCAATTTGTTCAGTGTAGCTGGGAAATAAGTGCTCCAGTTCTTTCCCAGCCGCCTCAGCCCTGTTCTCCAGAGACAAAGATGCCCACGACTACTCATTGTAGTTCGACTTCTCCTTCTCGTACTCGATCTCCTCGTACGCGATCTGTTCGTACTCGATCTTCTTGTCGCTCTCACTTGTCGTTTGTCAATAACGTCATCACTTTGTCATCGGACAGGTCGCCGCTACCAGTGTTGCGAATTATGAAGATCTCGTCGTACGATTCAGTAGGATCCGAATCTACTGTATGTTGCGAGAATCTATCAAGCTCTGCATCGCCATATTTGTCGTTATATGTGTCCAAATCGATGAATAAATCACATGTTTTCTCATCGACTATATCACCTTCCGACAACCGATCTATTAGCGCTTTTCCCGCTTGGAATTTTTCATCCAGCTCCCTAAGGGATCTTTCAAAATTTTGAAAAAAGTCCTGTAGACAGCCAGGTACTGCTGGCCGATCACTGGTATGCTCTGCATCAGACGTGCCTTCGTCAGAGTCGTTGGCCGTAGGGTTTGTCATCGTAACCGCAATGTCCCTCTCATGGGCAATTCAATAGGCAACGTATCGTCGAACTCGTGCTTTCGTGCAGGATTTACTACGGGAGCATTTTCAGTTGCTAGTTGCCGCTTGGAGGGAAGGAGGGGTGCGCGAAGTATGCTATGGTGCAGTCGATGTATGGGAACCCCTGACGATTCGGAACTCGTATTTGGATCCTCGTGCTCGACCGTAGATGCTTCCCCTACTTTCGATCTTTCGTTACTTTCGTTTTTCTGCGGGCGCGCGTAGTGGGTCAGAATTTAATGTCTACCGGTCCACGCCACGTGCTACGGGGCGCACGGGTCCCAAAACTTTAAGGCATTCTGCTGATACATGAAGATGACTCTGTATCACTGGAAACGATACTCTCATGTGTAACCACAAGGTTATGTGAAAAAGCATCCGCGTTAGTGTTCAGACGACCAGGCTTGTATAGAAATTCAGAATTATAATTTCTTATTTTTAGTCGCCAACGTATGAGCCTCTTACCTTGATAGTTCATCGAACAAATCCACTTAAGAGGCTCGTGGTCCGTGATCAATTTGAATTTTCGCCCATACAAATATGGTTGAAAAGTCTCTAAAGCTTCCACCACGACCAAGCATTCTTTTTTCGTGGTGCCGTAGTTGCACTCGGTAGGGCTGTGAATTTTTTTGAAGTAAGCGATGGGTCGATCTTGCCCATCCTGCTCTTGGCTAAGCCGTCGGGGCTGTCCACGTTAGAGGCATCGGTAGTGGGGATGAAAGGCCGACTAAAGTCCGGATACTGCAGAACAGGTTCCCTGCAGAGGAGCTTGCGAAGATATTGGAAGCTCTCACACGCTACTCTCATCCACCTGAAGGGCGCGTCGTTTTTTTTGTTAAATCTGATAAAGGTTCAGCGATCTTCGAAAAATCGGGAATAAAACGTCGATAATAGCCAGTTAGGCCTAGAAATTGTCGCACGTCTTTCTGACTTTGCGGTGTTGAAAATATCCTTACAGACAAAAATTTCTTTGGATCGGGTCTCAATCCGTCACCGCCGATGATATGACCCAGATAACCGACTTCTTTTCTCAAGAATTCGCATTTATCTGGCTCAAGTACGAGGTTCGCTTCCTCCAATATACTCATGAGGCGACGAACCTTCTTTTCGTGTTCTACCAACGTCCTGGCGAATACCATAATGTCGTCCAGGTGTACGAATAATTCTGTACCCTGGAGACCCTGCAGCACATTGTCCATATGACGCTGAAAGGTTGCTGGCACGTTCTAAGACCTTTTGGCATAAGAACATATTCGTAGTGAATATTAGGCGTTGAGAATGCGGTTTTCTTGCGATGCTCTAGGTGCGTAGGAATCTGCTGGAAGCCGCTTGCTAAATTAAATGTTGAGAAGTACTGTCTTGTCATTGAGTTTGCGAAAATCAATCGCCATACGCTTACGAGGTCGACCTTGAATCCTCCTTCTTGGTTACTATCTATACAGGAGAATTATACGGGGATTAAGACTCTTCTATCACCTGGTTATCAAGTTTTTTCCGGACTTGAGTCTCTTCCTCGTCCTGATGGATAATAGGAAACCGGTACTGTCGAGTGTTGGCTAGTAATTCGTCTATCCTGGGGATGCAATAAGAAACCCGATCCGAGAAATTCTTCGACTAATCGACATATGTGTTTCCTTTCCAAATCGTTCCGACCTTCGAGGTGCAAGACTCCTAAAATCGCCTCCACTCGATCCGTCGGCTGTGGCGTCCCATCGTCTGAGGAGTCGTTTGTGTCCGACATGTAACCTGAGTCCGAACGACAGAACTCGAAAGGCTGCAGCTCGACCGACGGAACTGATAGTTCCATCTCTTCGTCTCGAGTATTTACAACCAGCACGTGGCAAATGCCATTCTTCTGGCGGACAAGAGCATTTCCTAAAAATAGGCCTTTTGGTGCATTGGCATGTGGTAGATACCCCTCCGACAAACCGCAATTGAAAGTAGGTTGAGGCACCTGAGTACGCGAACGTGTCTTCATCAAGCAAACGAGTTTGCCCGGGTTTCTACGCCCGAGAATCTCATTCTGTGCAAATTCCTCCTTTGTACGGAGGAAGGGTTTTAGACGTATGGGGACATTTAAGGTTGCGAGAGTCTCATGACGGGAAGAAACCTCTGCTTTTTCCTGACGCATGTAAGGTTTTTCCAACACTCCATTGCTTTGGGTGGGAAATTCTCTTGCAACATAAAATATCGTAGGCTCGTCTCTGAAGTGGATTTCCACTGTGCCAAGCGTAGGAGCCTTTGATTTTGTTGATCTTTCAAATTCGCAAAAGGGGTCGCGATCACGAAGGCAAAGGAGAACGAGATTTATTCAATTTCGCGCCATCCCTAGCAAAAAGTACCGATGGCTCGGTTGATTTTCGCTGCGAGGAAGCGTTTAAGCTAGTGCGTCTGTTCTCGGCTCGAATAGAGAGCCTCTCCGCTCGCTTAAACGCGTCCTCCGTGATCTTCGGCTCTGGAATGTCTACCGCGTCACTTATGTGAGTTGGTAATGCATCTATGTATACACGGATGGCGATTCTAGTCAGAGGGTCAAGTTCTAGAGCCGCGGTGGGGAGGGGGATCGTATTCCTTTTTCTATACGCTACGCCCACCATCAACCAACATTCCCATCCGCCCATACGCATGCGGGATATCACTCGCGAATAATAGTCGAAATGTTTACCGCGAGCTAAACGTGATTTTAAGGTCGTAATTAACTCTTTAACTGTGTTTATGGTCCGACCATAAACGCGGGAACAAACGTGCTCCAATTCCTAATATCTTGCAGGAAGTCCTTCAGAAGTACGCCGGCTCCGGTACCGTCAAATGGGGAAATATTAGCAATTCAGTTCTGAAGAGAAAAGTTTTCCACCATACTTGACACAGTGGTCATTAAAATCTAGGAGTCTAAAGTAGCATTGAGGGGAGGTAGAATCATTGTTCCCCCCGGAACCATTTCCTGTATCATTAGGCATTGCGACCCAAGAATAATTCGATGCAAATTTTACGAGAAGAAAAATATATACAAATATATATATATATATATACCTACATGCATACATATATCTATATCTATTTTTCTATTACTTTAATGAAACCAATTTCTTAAATTTCCACACAATCAACAATAGCAATCGATCAAAAGAAAATTATTGAGAAATGATGCCAAGAATAATTTACTAAACTTGCAACCACCAGTCCCGAGAAATAAGCACAGCTGCATCCCACCACTTCCACCGATTTGAAGGCCTTGTGGTGAAACGTAGTAAATCCGTGCGTGAGGCGCAGGGTTTATTTTTTATTTTGTGTGATTTGTGCTGCGCTATCAGCCCCTAAACGGGGTCGGTCTCTTGACGCTGGACGGGTTGCATGCAATAAAAATCAGAAAATCAAATATTACCAAGTGAAAGGAACGAAATCTGAATTTATTTGAAAAAATACGCTCACGCATGCACACACACACTCGTAGTTACAATTGGTCCGTTGTTTAGTAGTACACACATATATCGTCTATAATTCCTTGTGATTGCACTTAAATTAACCTACATAAAAATATTGTCTTTATAATTGTATTTTGAATTTGACTGTTTTAACGCGGGGGACAGATGTGCGACGCTCCCTACTCACAGGGTTTTGGTATTTGATTCGCGGTAACGGATGTCGGAGTTCCAGAACTGAAAATCCGAAATTTTATAGGGTGCTATGCAGGGTACCAACGCGGAATTTCTCTAAAAGCGATTGCTGCTCTAATTATCAAGAGAAGACTGTCATTCTCCTCGCCTGGATAGGATTCGCAAACCCCGTGCAGGGGAAGAGGAGGGCAGTTTATTCTGGACTCAGCACTTCTTCCTGTGCAAAGTCCATTTGACTTCTCTTTGCCTTCGCCTGGCAATGATGATATCATCCTCAGGCGAATGCAGAGAGAAGATATTATTTTTCGCCGAGCTGTTTCTTGTCTAGAGCGCGCCGCGCGATAGCTTTAAATGACTCACGCGCGCGTGCCGCGATCCAGACAAGGACTGCAAGGGGGTGCATCACATATCAGTCCAGGGGACGAGGGCGGTGTTTGCACGTGCCCGTGTTGACCACGGGCCTCGAAAAAAAACGTAAGAGGCCCGTGCTCGGACCCACCACCTTAAAAAATCGGGGAAAATGAGCATTGGTTCTGCGGATAGATAGTACTTAAGCAATTGAATGCTTTCCTCTTGGACGTTCTCCACAAAAAGGGTACTCTTATTTTAACAGCGTCGTATGCGGTTAACTTCAGAAATTGTCGAATATTCTTCATTATTAAATTGGCTCGATGCAAGCGATCGAATAATTTTTTACATTTGTCATTATGCTCTTCCAAGGTTTGAGTATACACCACAATATCATCCAAATACACGAATACCTCTTGACCTTGCAGACTCTTTTGCGTTATATCCATGGCTTTTTGAAAGGTAGGAGGAGCAGTCTCCAGCGCCATAGGCGTCCCAGGTACGTATTCGTAATGTCCATTCTTATCTGGTAAAAACCCGATGCTAGATAAAAAAACAAAGAATTATCTCACTTCATCTAATTGATCCAAAATCCTCTCTTTTCGTTGAGCTGTCGATAATCAAGCACCACACGTCATTTCTTATTTTCCTGCAGATTGGACTTTTTTGGCGCGACCAACAGGGGGTACGGTGAATTCGATTGCCTAATCAAGCCTGTATCCAACAAATCTCCCACCTGTTTACGGATCTCAACCTTGCGGACCTGCGGAGCGTAACGATGCTTAGAGTTCACAGGGAGATCGTCCGTGGTCGGTATCCGGTGGACCACGATGTCCGTGACATCCAATACATCCCCCAGAGGGTAAAAGATATGCGCGCCACCTATTACAAGTTTTTCCACTGAGGAAATCTTGTCCCCTATCCAGTAGTCGAGTCTCAGCACTTTCCGAATCTTCTAGATACGTGTTTCCTCACAAGCTCTACTACCAAGCGCAAAACAAATGACGTTAGTCATAAATCTCATGTCTATGAGTAGCTCGAGATATTTCTAAGCAGATGTCGACCCGACCCTTCTTCCAGGAACTGTGCCATTGGATAACGACACCAATCCGTGGTTATCCTCAGCTTCTGTGTCGGAGCTGGAACTAGACTCAATTTTTATGAGTTGTGATCCAAAACTTTATTGAATGAGTTGCAGAAAACCTACAATAAGAACTGGAATAGAGAAATTAATTTCTTCGGTGGCGAAATATGAGATGGAGAGGGATTCGTATTTTCCCCTCCTCTGATCGATTATGCGTTTTAGTCCTTGACTATCGCAACACTCTCTGAACTATTGCGTGCCTTTCCCTACTGTATATATCTTACCTGTGCTCTCCCGACAGGGTTTTGGGTGATTCCGGGAAACGCCACTGCCAGAAACGTTGTGCTTAGAAAGGGAAATTACTCTTCTGAAGAGTGTACAACTTTAAGTGTACAACTTTGCTTCCGCCGTTTTTTCTCGAAATTTGAGGCTTTACTGTAAAAAACTGGTTACACATTTATGATTCAAAGTATTGTCTATCGCTGACCACTACTTTCTTCCACCTTTCTGGCAGTGTATGAATCCCGCGTTAAAAAAACTGGTCATCTTTTAAAGCGATCCACGAATCGATCCAATTTTTTACTTCTTCAGAAGACCGGAAGTGCTGGTCAGCCAGGTCATGTGCCATTGATCGAAACAAGTGATAGTCAGAGGGAGCAACATCTGGAGAATACGGCGGGTGGGGCAGGTGTTCCCGTTTTAACGTTTCCAAGTGTGTCTTGACCACTTTCGCAACATCGGGTCGAGCATTGTCATGCTGCAAAATCACTTTATCGTATCTCTCATTGTATTGCGACTGTTTATCCTTCAATACTCGACTTAAACGCATTAATTTCGTTTGATAACGATTGCCTGTGCTTGTTTCAGTCGGTTTTAACAGTTCATAATACACTACGCCGAGCTGGTCCCACCAAATACAGAGCATTACCTTGGAGCCGTAAATATTCGGTTTGGCCGTCGACGTAGAAGCGTAGCCGGGAAATTCCCGTGATTTTCTGCGCTTGGGGTTATCGTAATAAACCCATTTTTCTTCCCCAGTCACAATACGACGCAGAAATCCCTTCCGTCTTTGACTTTCAAGCGACTGTTCACAAGCAAACAAACGTCGTTTAACATCTCTCGGTTTCAACTCATACGGCAGCCAATTTCCTTCCTTCTGAATCATTCCCATGGCTTTGAGGCGTTTTGAAATTCCTTGTTAAGTGACACCGAATGATCGTGCCAATTCTTCTTGACTTTGAGACGAGTCGTGATCAAGTAATGCCTCCAATTCTGCATCTTCGAAAACCTTCTCTCTTCCACCGCTATGCCGGTTTTTGACGTCAAAATCACCGTTCTTGAAGCGTTGAAACTACTCATGACACGTTCTTTCACTTATAGCGGCCTCACCACAAATAATTGAGGGCATTCGTTGAGCCTCAGCCGCAGATTTCTTCATATTGAAGCGGAAAATTAAAACCTCCGGCAAATGACGAGAATTTGGCTCGTAAACTGACATTTTCAATAGAGAATAACTTTATGATGCAAACACAAATCGACTAATGTTTCTATAAGGTTATTGTTCAAGTTTACAGATGCCTAAGTTTATTGCATGACGACTATGACCTATTTATTTCGACCATTATGTTACTTACCGCTAAAGCCATCTATAGGAAAACGGCGGAAGCAAAGTTGTATTAATACACGTGCGATTTTTACTATGGACCGGATTTTTTTCTAAACTTCGCTATACCCTGAATGTTTTTCTTTACCCTGCTATGGATTTTACTGTTTATTTTACTCCTTCGTTCGACCATTTCTTGGTTACTCGAATATTCTGGACTCTGGAAATTCCACGGACACCAGATTTCTATGGGGGATTTCTCTGGACCCTCGAGTTTAGGAATTTTTTTTTCTACACGTATCTTTGGAAGGGATTGTTCTGCTCTACTCTCTGGATGAAATCGCTTTAGTCTACACTCTGGATTGGGTTGCTTTGCACTACTTTCTGAATAAGTTTGCTCTAAACTACTGTCTGAATTGGATCGCTTTGTGCTAAGACTGGCTTTGTGCTCTCTGGATTGATTTGCTGTGCACTGCACTCCAGATTTGATTGCTTTACACTACTTTCGGAATGGGATGGCTCTGCATTATTCTCTGGATGGGGATGCTCTATATTACGCTTTGGATTGGATCCGTCTACAGTACTCTCGGGATGGGAATTCTCTGCAAAGGATTCTACTAAATCAGGATATGAACGCTGGTACGCACGTACATTCTGAAACTTTGTATGTAAATATTAATGCAATTGAGTTCAGTACTGTCACCAGATACATACATATTTTTTTCCTGCAATCTAGTCTCCTCAAATCAGCTTTATTCAACAAGCAGTAAAAAAAAAATACCGCGACACTTGCTCCTGCTCTCACGTCCACCCACGACATAAACTACGGCACAAATAATAATAATAATTTAAGACTCCAATGTAAAGCTCTTTGAACAAAATCATATGAAATAAAATAACACAAAATCTGTCGTAAAATAACTAGCGCGCGATGCGGCTTATGCCGTGCAAATCCCACACTCAGGCACGAACGACCACGGGACGATAGGAGGTCACGCATGCGGCGTTGCTATCAACTTGGTCATTTAAATAAAGAAAATAATATAAATAATAAATAATTACAAAATAATAAATAATCAAAAAATAATAAATAACGAGATGCGGCCCAAACGTACCAATACCCACGAACTAATAATTAAATAATCCGGGTTGACGGGTAGTCACACACTCGACGATACGTCACATAAGTAATTTTGACTAATAAAATAAAGATCGAACGAAAAATACTAATCACACGCGAAACGTTTCAGACTGTATACAGGGTGCTTACGACCACTCGTCCACCCCTTTTATTTTGAATAATATGCATTTTCGAAAAAAGTTTTTCATACAAAAGTTATAGGGTTTTAAATGACGCATCAGACAGTGGTATTAGTATGACCTTGAATAGCGTTGTCAAGGTCACGTGGAGGCCACCTGCAGTTTTTTAAATGGAACCCCAATTTTTTATTGCATATTCTTGTAGCTTATCTCGTGAGCTTTTCACAACGCTAAAATAAAGTATTTTTCTACTAAGTATTTTTAGAGTTATAAGGCTTGAAATTTCTTATTTTCAATAATTTTAAAAGACGTTTTTTTATGGCTGATTTTTAAAAATGGGAATCCCCATTTTTTAATACGGATTTGTATTCTACACGAAAAAAAAAAAAAGTTTTGTTAATGGTCATTTTTCACTCAATGCTCTTCACAAGCCTAAAACGTCTTTCAAAATTATTGAAAATTAGAAATTTAATATACAATAACTTCCAAACGCACAAAATACGGAACGGCGGCCGAACACCGATACCATTTATCAAAAATAATAACGTCAAATAAATAAATCAATAATGTTCAATTTATTAATAATAATTCGTGACGCAGTTGTTATCATATGTTTTCCACGCACACAAATACACAACAGGATGACAAACTATCAGGCGCACGACTTTATAATAAACGAAAATTATAAAGTGACTGTTTCCAGCTTCCGACTCCAAAAGGTACGGATGTTGAAATTTATGAAATACGATCTATCCTGTGACTCTACAGTGTACCGATTGACTGATGCCACCTTCAGGAACCTCGACACAGTACTTCATGAAGAAAAAAAAATAGTACAATAACTTTTCTATACCGGTCTCGATCGACAAATACGCTGCACACAGTATATGATAGTCGCAGATTCAACCAAGCTCTGGTGATTTCCAATGACAATTCTCGATTGCTAAAAATAGTTAATCAATAAATGACCGAAGAGAGGAAGATGGCTCACCGGGACGAAGCTGCGACGATGTTATCGCCAACCTTCGTGAATACAAAATCGTCTTGGAAAATCTCTCGTTATAGTATGTGGCTGACTTTGCTTCATGCCACTCCTATCCCGATTTTGTCCCCCACCATGCGGCGTCCCGCGCCACCCCACTTGGGGATGGTTGGAGGTGGTAAAGTAGGGTGGTGTGCGTACTCTGGTGGACAAGGAAGAGCAGCGATACGAGCAGGATGAAGACAAGGCGGCCACATACTTGGAATAAAATGTTTAACTCACCCTTGCATTGCTGGCGGCTGCTATAACAGCTCTCTAATCCAGGGTGACGACTGTGAGTTTCCCTGTTGCACACACATACACACACTCTCTAACACACACACACACACACACACACACACACACACACACACACACACACACACACGCCTCATTAGGCTCTCCACCAAAATCACTCGACACCAAAGCGCGTGGCTTCAAACCTCCTTGTCGTATCGCGGATACGGTAACGGTAATTTTTATCGCTAACATATATTTTTATTTATCGTGGGGATTTGGGCTCGATCACATAACTAATTAATTGAGACTTCATGGTGGTTGATAGTGATGCTTTATTAGAAAAAAAACAGTTTCATAAAAAACGTCACTTTTTAATTACGTTCACTTGAATGTTGCGTAATGATCTTTTTCATCTCCTCATTCCAGCGATTATTTCTGCAGTTATTATATTATTTCGGGTGCACAAATTCTTGGTATTCCTCGGAAGTCTGTTATGTTTTTGTACAACGGTATCACTGTATACTCGATGCGCAGATATATCGATAGAGTGTATCAACTCTACTTACAATTCTTTCTCTTGCACTCGTCTTTCGCTCGAACACACTTTATCCTTTATACTTTCCTATGCGATATTTGTTTATTCATATTCCTTAGTCCTATGCATCTTAATTCTACCTATTTCTTATCCTCTACGTTTCCTAATTCTATATTCTGCTCTGTATTGAGATTCGGGAATTCCTACGATTATTTTATTATAATTTCTTCTTATTTGAACATAAATTCTCGGTATTCTCGGGCTTGGACCTCGATGACGCGTTGACGCCCTGGTATTCCCTCGCTACCCACACATATACCGCCTCACGCAGAGGTTCACTACTTGGACAGAGTGTATCAACTCTGTGTACAATTCTTTCTCACTTATTCCCGTTTCACTTTCTCTCTGTCTCCCTTTCACGCACACGATGCCTGCGACTCTTATTTATATCGTCAGCTTTAAAAGTCCATACCATTTCATCTTATTCTACGCTCTTATTTCAATGCACTAATTTTAATACAAAATGCTTACAACCTATTCACTTACTTGTATTAATTCTCCTACGCATCTACTCTATTTAACTTATCGATTACGTACATTGTGGATACTTGATATCGTTTATGATTTCGGCACTTCCTCGGCTATAGCCACCACTCACTGGTTTTTATTTTTCCGGAGTGACTGCAGACTCTCCGATAAATACGATTTGAAAAACTTCTATCTTTACTTAGAATTTTTATGTTCTCAATTTCCGCACCTCCTCCGTTTAAACTATTTTGCCAAGAGTGCGTCTCTCTCCCCGCACCGACCTTTTATAGGCCTCCCCTCGCCTCAGTCCCCTCTGCCTATTTCTTCATCATAATTTTAAATATAACGCATTTCCTGACTTTTGCGGTTCGCCGCTGCCGCGCTCACCGCCTTCCCCTCGCCACCCAGCAAGGCCAGCTGGTCGCTGACCTGCTGCTTACGTCAGCGAGGGAATTTCGGTGCGGCGACAGCTCTAGTTTTTGCATTAGGGGCGATGGCCTATTGCCCGCAAAACTCGGTACGCCTGTATCGAGTCTGTCGCACAGGTGTATTGATGCTTCTTAAATATACTCAGGCTCTTCTAGCCGTTCGGAATTATAATATCGCTCTAACGCATGTAACTATGTTACAATACATGTTGTTTTTCAATATTTGCGCGTAGGATGCCAGAGACAGACTGATGCTCAGGATGCTGGTAAAGGGAGGGGTAAGGGTTTTAGCGTAAAAAACACTTTTGTTGCGATTTTTTTTAGAAATATGGATTGAGCAAATTTATTGAAATCTTTTGTACATTATTAAGTATGATTTCAACAACACTCATTAATTTTTTTATGCGAAAATATCGACAAACAAGCCGGTGACGGAGCTTTTCCAAGAACGTCTTTGGAAATGGACGATTTGCGGTGTGCACTGTATCTCAGCTGGAAATTATCTGAAATAAAAAACCATTAAAATTTAGTCAGAGTATCATTAAATCCTCCCCCCAACGTTCTCTGATTATTATTTTTTTCATTTTTAAACTTTTGGTGGTCCGTTAAAGTGAAAACTGCTATTTTTTTACGAAAAATTCCGCCATTTTGTAAGTGGAAAACCCCCTTAATGTAAGAAAAACATCGAATACTTGACGTTGGGGGGAGGTATTTTATATGTAGAAAGTGTGTACCAAGTTTGAAATGAATCGGTAATGTAGTTTTTAAATATCAGTGCACACGGACTTTTAAAAAGTGGTTTTGCGAAAAACGCGTTCAAAGTTTTAAAAGCTAAAAAAATTAAAAATATATATTTTTTTCAACTTACACTGAATTATCGATTCCAGCTCCATAGAGTAAACTCGCTGCAGCAGCTTCGATGTCTTCAGCCTCTTTTTTCTCAAGTCATTGTGTTGGAGAATCAGCTGGCGCACGGCGATTGATAATCGTCGTGCGCCTACCTGTTGCGCTGCCTGGCTACACGGTGTTCGGTTGAGGCGAAGACAGCCGAAGCAAGGGGCTTCGCAAAGCCGAGGATGTGCCTCACTGGCACGCCGCGTCAAGCGAGAGGGTGTCTCTCTCGCTTGACTTCGGTTTCGCTCACCGGCTGTCTCGCTCAATTGACTCCAGCGCCCAACGAACCTTTCGTACCCGCAGCCATCTTGATAATTCGGCACTTTTGCGACACACATCCTCTGGACAGCACGCGCATCCATCGGACTTCCACACATTTTTCTCGGACAATCATACATCGGAATCGCTCAACTTCACGCACATCAGGACTCTTTGCTCAAGGTAAGAGTGCTCTGGCACAATTATGCATTAATTCACTGCCGGAGAGGAGAAATCGGTGCATCCTCACTGGGTCTCACCTGTGGCGTGCGTTGCAGCACATGCTGTACCACGTTCTCCTCATGTTATTTTGCCGGCTTAATTAATATAATTAAGCATGTGCCGCACATTCACTGTATTTTCCCCCAGGAAATCTGCTGGGAGAATACAGTGAGTGTAATTTTGCTCAACCAGATAGCCTCAATATCTGTTTGCGGTGTGCTACGCAGCAATGATTGCTTCGCAGGTCACACACAAAGTCACTGCATTCAGACCAGGGCTACTGTAAACTCTCATTAATTCGCTGCAATCACTTAGCAATACAGTGTTAAGTGATTGCAGTGAATTACACACAACGGTTCGCACTCAAGGCATCGGCGTGTCGTGCTGCCTGGCTGTTGCTACGCTGCACACACCGCTGCCTCAAATTCATATTCAGCGCACAATTGATAATTGTGTGCTGCTCATAGTACAATTCGAAATTCCATTTGATAGTTTATTTTATATATTTGCACTCACCAATCCGAGCGTGTCATGTGGCGTAGCTGTCACTACGCTGCAGGCACCGCTCGCTCATGTACTCACTCAGCGCACAATCAATGTGATTGTGTGCTGCTCACCAATATTCAAAAGTTAATTGTTTATTTAATATCAATATTTTCCATTTATCTAAATTCAAATTCTGGATGTTTTTATCAATCAAATTAAGTTTGCTGTTAATTTGCACTGTTAGTGCGCTCAACTTGTATATTTTAAAACTCTTGTATTTATGTAAAATAAACGAGGAAGGTAGCGAACCGCTTCCTCAAGATAACATCTCGGTGTCTGGTTTATTCTCCTCTTGCCTCGAGTGAGTTTTCATTGTGTTTCAATACATTCGCAGATCGGTCAAAGGCATCACAGGACGGACGCTCAACATCTTTAGTCGATTACTAAACATTTTGGTCCTTCGAGCCGGATACTCGACTTGAGCAAGAGAGACCAGGGTCTCTACCTTCCGCTCTCATCTCTGCGCATTCATCGGCTCATCTGGTAGGACTCTGCGTAGCCCATCGCAGAATCCTCATCGACTCATCACCTCGTCAAGCGGAGCAGCAAGTGGGGTAAAGTACAATCTCTGCGGAGAATCTTCGTTTCTATCCATTACTTTCTCTACTTGTACCGTTTGCATCAGGACTAGCAATGTCTGAGGGCAATCCAATGGACTCTGGGGTGGCGCCTAGAGATCTTGAGGAAAAAACGACATTGTTGGTTCCTGGGGCCGGCGTCGTTCCGAAGAAGACCCGATCGCCAACTCGGCTTACAACCGAGATGGCGTTGAAGGTCCAATCCCAACGGCGCCGGATTGCTCACCTGCAAACGGTCATCGCTCTGCTTAACGAGGGCGGGGATACCCTCGCCGTGGAGTCGCTTGACGCGTACGTCGAGCAGGTCACGGAGATTCACGGCGACTTCCGTAGGGAACACGAGCTGTTGGAATCTTCGTGCCCTCCGAGCTGTGTCGAACACGAGTATTTTGCGGACGATCTGCAAAGCCTTGAGGCGCAGGTTGCCCTCAAGGCCAAAGTCACAGCTCGGGAAGCCATGGCGAGGCTAGCTCAAGGGCATCCTCCTGCACCGGCGCCCACAGCGTCGCCGCGCCCCCTCACAAGGCTGCCAGAAATAAAGCTGCCGACGTTCGGGGGGGACTACGCCGGATGGCCAACCTTCCGTGACGTGTTCACATCGCTGGTCATCCGGAATGACCGCCTTACCGATGTCGACCGGCTGTTGTATCTGCGTGGCTGCGTGTCGGGCGGGGCGACGCAGCTCATTCAGGGGTTCGCAGTAACGTGCGAATCGTTTAACCAGGCATGGGAGACATTGGTCTCCCGTTACGAAAATAAGCGGCTGCTGGTGCAGGAGCGCCTGGACAAGCTCTTCGCGCTCAAGACCTGCTCATCTGATAGCAAGTCATTCTCGTCAATCCTGGCTTCGTTCTCCGAGGCTTACAGGGCTCTTTCTTCGCTGGCAACGAAGGAAGAGCTCTGGGATTGCGTGATGGTGAGGTTGCTGGCAAAACAGCTCGACCAAACCACGCGTGAGGCCTGGGAGACGAAGCTAGGACGCACATCGGAATTCCCGGCCTTTGCTGAGCTCGAGGAGTTTGCGGAGACCAAGGTGAGAGCGTTGGAGATGGCGAAGGCCACGCCCAAGACCGGGACAACCTCGAACCGACCGTCTTCTGCGAACCCTCCCCCAGCGAAGGCCGGGACGCACAGCGCCACGGCGCATCATGCAGGTAGCACAGCGCGTGGCGCTCCGTCGTCGACCTTCGCCGCGAACGATTACCCCTGTGACTGCTGTCGGGCTCGTGGGCATTTCATTGTCATGTGTCCCGAGTTCCGGCGGCTCACTGTGGGTGAGCGTCGCAAGATGGCGGAGAAAGTACGGCTGTGCTACAACTGCCTTGGTCGGCACAACGCGTCGGCATGTCGATCGAGCCAGAAGTGCAAGGAGTGTTCAGGGCGGCACCACACGATGCTGCACCCAGCAGCGCCCCCTGCGACAGCTTCCGACGCGCAACCGGCTCAACCTCAAGCTTCAACTCAATAGGATGTCGTCGCGGTCGTTCACTCATCGGCACAGCTCACATGGAACTGCTCAACATTATTGGCAACTGCATTAGCAGATATTCACACATCGGTTTCAGCTCATCAAGCAAGACTTCTCATCGATCCTGGGTCAGAATTGACTTTCATTACGGAAGAACTCTTTCGTAAACTCAACGCAACACGCAAGCACTCATCAATTCCGATCACAGGGGTCGGTGGAAGGCGCTCAACGCAGACACATGGCTCGGTACAGCTCACACTGTGTTCTACATACACCAAGGAGAAAGTCACGGTACTGGCTCACATTCTCAACACGGTTACTACTCACTTGCCATCCTTTGAGTCGTCAGTTCGCACATGGCCTCACATAGTGAAGCTGAAACTGGCTGACCCTGACTTTCTCACACCACGACCAATCGATATCATAATTGGAGCAGATATATATGGACAGGTTATTAAACCAAATATTCTCAAGGGCACATCATCTGCACCTATTGCTCAATTATCGATATTTGGGTGGCTCATCATTGGACCAACGAACTCATGCCAATCTGACGCACTCACTGTTCATCATGCTGCGGTGCAACATGACGATCAGGAATTACAAAATGTGCTAACGAAATTTTGGATTCAGGAAGAGCCACCAAAGGACACAGTAAGTCAACTCACACCAGAGGAGCAGGCATGCGAAGATCATTTTCGCGACACGCATCAGCGTGATTCTACAGGCCGGTACATCGTTCGGCTGCCTCTCATATCATCGCCTGCGAATCTTGGAAACTCACATTCACGAGCACTTCAGTGTCTGCAACACACACTACGGAAAATCTCAAGAAATGCTGAATACGGTCAGCTCTATACAACGTTCATGGACGAATATGAGCAACTCGGTCATATGGTGAAGGCATCAAAATCGTTTCCAGGTGAAAAACATTATTACTTGCCTCACCACGGTGTTCTCAGACCAGACAGCACTACCACGAAATTACGTGTTGTATTCAATGGGTCGAGTTCAACTTCATCAGGAAAATCTCTCAATGACATCATGCACACCGGACCGAATTTATTGCTCAACATTTCGGACGTGCTCATTTGGATCCGTCAACATAGACACATCTTCGCCACTGACATAACAAAAATGTATCGTCAGATCCGAGTCCATCCTGAGGATTGGAATCTTCAACGGATTCTATGGAAAGATGATCAACAAAATCCGGTGCCTTTTCAACTAACTACGGTTACATATGGTACCAAAGCTGCGCCATATTTGGCAGTTCGAACACTCATGCAGCTGACCGAAGATGAAGGCCATCGGTTTCCGCTTGCTGTGCCAGCTATAAAATTTGGCAGGTATGTGGATGACATCTTCGGTGGGGCGGATTCAACTCAACAGCTCATTGAAATAGCTCAACAGCTCAAGGACTTGTGCATGGCGGGCGGTTTTCCACTCGCCAAGTGGCACTCGTCTGACCACAAAGCATTTGCCAATATCTCATCATCAAGGTCAAGCTCAGCTATCTCAATGGACGACGGCGAGACAACAATTCTTGGATTGACTTGGCTTCCGAGTGAAGACAAGTTCAAGTTCGCATCTCGGTTCAACTCAGCACAAGAAAGTTTCACAAAACGCCTCATTCTCTCTGAGGTGGCTCAGCTCTTTGATCCGCTTGGTTTCGTCTCACCGGTTGTGATAAGAGCCAAGATTCTTTTACAAGAGCTTTGGCTTCACAAGCTCAGCTGGGATGAACCACTGTCATCTCAGGTCTCAACACGATGGACTGTAATCAGAGAAGATCTCAAAAGCCTGGCCAGGCTCTCAATTCCTCGTTGGTTCAATACATGGAGCAACTCAACAGTGGAATTGCATGGCTTCTCTGATGCATCTCAACTGGCCATGGCCGCAGTGATTTACATCACTGTTGACTCAACTTCCACAGGAAAGGTGGCTTCACTTGTCTGCTCAAAAACGCGCGTGGCACCACTCAAGAAGCTCACCATACCAAGGCTTGAATTGACTGCAGCTTTGTTATTAGCTAAGCTGGTTGCATACGTTCAAACCACACTCAAGGTTGGAATCTCATCGACTCACCTGTGGACGGACTCATCAGTAACTCTCACCTGGATCAAAGCGCATCCTTCTCGATGGAAGGACTATGTCCGAAATAGAGTCGCTCAAATACAAGAGCTCACACCCAGTGCTCAATGGCGTCATGTGGCAGGCACAAGCAATCCAGCTGATTGTGCCTCGCGAGGGATTTCAACAGCTCAACTGGCTTCTCATCAGTTGTGGTGGTCAGGTCCACCGTGGATGGTGAAACCTAGTCAATCTTGGCCAAAATCCACAGCTGATTCAGAGGATTTAAGTATCATGGAAGCCCGACCGGGGTTAGCTCTTCTCGCGGCAACACAGACGCCAGAGTATCACTGGGAACTCATTTATCGCTGCTCTTCACTCGCAAAATTATGTCGTCTTACCTCATATTGTGTGAGAGTAGTGGAAAAAATGAGAAAGAGGTTAGAATCGGCAGGAGACGCTCCACTCACTGCGAGAGAAATGGCTGCAGCAAACACATTTTGGACAAAAGCCACACAAGCCGTGTTTTTCAAGCACGAGATAAAAGTGTTGCAGTCAGGCTCGCATGTTCCATCTGCTCACCCTTTCAGTCGATTAACAGCCTTTATCGACGAGGAGGGTGTGATAAGAGTTGGAGGTCGGCTTTCACAATCAGCACTCACTTATGAAGGAATGCATCCTGCTATTCTGCCTCGCCACTTTCGATTTACAACTCTCATAATAGAGCAGGCTCACGTGCGTACTCTTCACGGAGGCACACAGCTCACACTAGCTCAAGTCAGGCATACACATTGGATCGTAGGCGGTAGAGCTCCTGTGAAATCTCATATATTACACTGCGTGGTGTGTGCTCAACAGAGAGGAGTTCGTGCACAACAATTGATGGGCCAGCTCCCTCTATCACGAGTCACACCATCGCGCGCATTTACTCACACAGGAGTAGACTACGCCGGTCCGCTCACGCTCAAAACTTGGAAGGGGCGAGGCAGCAAAACGCACAAAGGCTGGATCTGCGTTTTTGTGTGTCTCACCACTTCAGCTCTGCATCTTGAGGTCGTCAGTGACTACTCAGCTGACGGCTTCCTCTCAACGTTCAGGCGATTCTCATCGAGGCGTGGCCTTCCTCACACCATCTACTCTGACTGTGGCACCAACTTCATTGGTGCACACAAATTTATATGTCAGATGTTCAGTAAGGCTTCACAAGAGCATCATCTCATCGCCACTTCTCTCGCAAATCAACAGATTGCGTGGAAGTTTAACCCACCTGCGGCACCACATATGGGTGGTAAATGGGAAGCAGCTGTAAAGTCCGTTAAATTCCATCTGCGGCGAACGGTGGGTGATACAGCACTCACGTTCGAAGAGCTCTCAACGCTGCTGGCTCAAATCGAGGCTATACTCAACTCAAGGCCTCTGGAACCGCTCAGCGATGATCCAGATGACTCATCAGCACTCACGCCTGGACATTTTCTCATTGGTGGAGCACTCACAATGATCCCAGAATCAAATCTGGAAGATCTGGCAATCTCACGGCTCTCAAGGTGGCAATTGTTGCAGCAAAAGATTCAACAATTTTGGCGACAATGGTCTGCACACTATCTACAACGGCAGCAGTCGATATCAAAATGGCATCATCCTGACAACATCATTAAAATTGGCTCGTTGGTTCTGCTCACGGATGAGCGCTTTCCACCGTGCAAATGGCCACTTGCACGTGTCATCGAGTTACATCCAGGCAAAGACGGGCTCACCAGGGTGGTGACACTCAAGACTGCTACCACCACGCTCACTAGGCCGATCTCAAAACTTGCTGTTCTGCCAATCTCATCCAACACCCAGCAATGAAATAATTAATCATCAACCCCGTTGCTGATGGCGGGCGGAATGTTGGAGAATCAGCTGGCGCACGGCGATTGATAATCGTCGTGCGCCTACCTGTTGCGCTGCCTGGCTACACGGTGTTCGGTTGAGGCGAAGACAGCCGAAGCAAGGGGCTTCGCAAAGCCGAGGATGTGCCTCACTGGCACGCCGCGTCAAGCGAGAGGGTGTCTCTCTCGCTTGACTTCGGTTTCGCTCACCGGCTGTCTCGCTCAATTGACTCCAGCGCCCAACGAACCTTTCGTACCCGCAGCCATCTTGATAATTCGGCACTTTTGCGACACACATCCTCTGGACAGCACGCGCATCCATCGGACTTCCACACATTTTTCTCGGACAATCATACATCGGAATCGCTCAACTTCACGCACATCAGGACTCTTTGCTCAAGGTAAGAGTGCTCTGGCACAATTATGCATTAATTCACTGCCGGAGAGGAGAAATCGGTGCATCCTCACTGGGTCTCACCTGTGGCGTGCGTTGCAGCACATGCTGTACCACGTTCTCCTCATGTTATTTTGCCGGCTTAATTAATATAATTAAGCATGTGCCGCACATTCACTGTATTTTCCCCCAGGAAATCTGCTGGGAGAATACAGTGAGTGTAATTTTGCTCAACCAGATAGCCTCAATATCTGTTTGCGGTGTGCTACGCAGCAATGATTGCTTCGCAGGTCACACACAAAGTCACTGCATTCAGACCAGGGCTACTGTAAACTCTCATTAATTCGCTGCAATCACTTAGCAATACAGTGTTAAGTGATTGCAGTGAATTACACACAACGGTTCGCACTCAAGGCATCGGCGTGTCGTGCTGCGTGGCTGTTGCTACGCTGCACACACCGCTGCCTCAAATTCATATTCAGCGCACAATTGATAATTGTGTGCTGCTCATAGTACAATTCGAAATTCCATTTGTTAGTTTATTTTATATATTTGCACCACCAATCCGAGCGTGTCATGTGGCGTAGCTGTCACTACGCTGCAGGCACCGCTCGCTCATGTACTCACTCAGCGCACAATCAATGTGATTGTGTGCTGCTCACCAATATTCAAAAGTTAATTGTTTATTTAATATCAATATTTTCCATTTATCTAAATTCAAATTCTGGATGTCTTTATCAATCAAATTAAGTTTGCTGTTAATTTGCACTGTTAGTGCGCTCAACTTGTATATTTTAAAACTCTTGTATTTATGTAAAATAAACGAGGAAGGTAGCGAACCGCTTCCTCAAGATAACATCTCGGTGTCTGGTTTATTCTCCTCTTGCCTCGAGTGAGTTTTCATTGTGTTTCAATACATTCGCAGATCGGTCAAAGGCATCACAGGACGGACGCTCAACATCTTTAGTCGATTACTAAACACATTGCCTTATTTTGGCTTCTTTGCTCTGCTGCTGAGCTTGTATCTCGGCCCCTTTGATGCGACAGCTGTCCTCCGATCTTATGTATTCGTGAGCGCTCGGCCTAACGCTGACGTTCATATCTGACAGAAAGGTGAGAACCTTTCGTGAGTACCTTCGTTGAAAGTGCATGCAGCTACGTAGGATGCAAATTCAACGATTTGTTTGCTGCCAGATAATTTTTTCCGTGCAATCCTCCAAATTAGTTGGTTCAAACTTTCGTTGGTATTTTGGGTAAAACCTCCAAGACATCTTACCAGAAGTTCGTCTTTACTCAGATCTTCGTAAATCGGTTTGATCGCTTGTATGACATCTTCTGAAAGTGGAGTGTAATTATGTTCAAAAAATTCCAGTCCTGTTGTGGCCAGAGCTTCATGATACGGACACCACGAGTTCTCGCCGCTCGGACACTTATCATGTTGAAGGTTATCGTCTGTCGACTGCTGGTGGTAGTACGTTGCCCAGATGGCATTTTTCATTTTCTCTACCGAATCACAATTATACCTTATTGCTGCTCCGTAGTATCGACTCAACTTATCGATGACTTTTCCGTTGAGTTTTCCTTTGCCGCCGAGTACTTTAGTTTGCCGTGTTCTACCTGCATTTTTTCCTGTTTTCACAACTTTATCTTCAACAGTGTTTCTTTCCAGATCACGTAGACGTCTTTCCATTTTCTTATTCACGTGATCTACACATTCTTTTTTATTTATAGTGAAATTTTCACCGTACGGTTTCGCTTGCACTAAATTGCCGTAAGTTTTGCTGTCGCCGTCTCCGACATAGTTGCTGATCTTTGCTCCATACTTTTCCTCTGAGCGGCGGAACATTTCGATTACCGCGCATAATTCCATGTTACATGATGGTCCGGTATGATTGGCTTGACATTCAGCATTATCAACGTGTTCTTCGTGCCACTCTTCAAATTCAGCAGTATTCAACTTTGTTCCCCATCATTTGCAAAGCTGACAATGCTACTTACGAAAATATCAATAACTTTTCCAGTCCAATAACCAATCAATGAAGTGATGCCAAACAAGGAGCTGAAGCCTTGCTTCTGCCACGTGCCATCGCCAGAAACGGTCAAAGTATCAGACTCCGCATTTGCACTTGTTTTCTGTTTTTCTTCGTCTGCGGCGGAAAGGAGAAATTTTTCAGCAGTCATTTTGACGTAGGAGCAAATCGATGCCATAGTATCCGAATAAGATGGTTTGGATAAAAAATTACTTGCAATGTCCATTAGACAGCAAAACTTATTGCAGCCTGCTAAACCCAAACCTAATGTACGCATTACGAAAGCAAATCGAGTGTTGATTTCGTAGCGATGACCAGTTTTCTCACTCGACGGTATATAGCATGAATCACAATTGGCTTATTTTACCTGGATTTGAAAGCCAAGACCTTCTTTTGTGCAACTTTTGAACTTGTTACGTCCTGACGTAACCATGCACCAATATCTATCTTTCTTTTAAAGAAGACCATAAACCTGCATCGTTGTCGAGTCCTATAGCTACCAGAGATTATACAGGTATAATGACGGCGGGAGGGGTGAGGCCTGCAGGTACGCCGAGGCAAGGCAGTGGGGACACATGGTGCGCGCCAGGAATGGACGGCCAGGTTCATCACTGTACTTGACAACGAAAAACCAAGAGTTGGTAGGCCACTGCCCCACTCTAAACGGCCAGCTTAGAGGGACCCGAATCTCGTATCAAGAGTTTTCCCTTTAAGGCCGGTGGATATCATTGGCGGCGCGTGTCATCGAAATCTTTCATTGATTCATGTCCGCGTGTTCTATTGGTGACTGTCGGGTGGTCGCTTCCTTCCCCCGTCATATACCGTATCTGGCTCACGAAGATAGACTAACTGCCGTGGCAACCTTTTCGTTGCTTTAGAAGTCCCTAGATGCTACGACGAATGATGCAATAAACAAAAATATTACACGAAGATAGACTAACTGCCGTGACAACGTTTTCGTTGCTTTGAAAGTCCCTAGATGCTACGACGAATGATGCAATAAACAGGAATATTACACGAAGATAGACTAACTGACGTGGCAGCGTTTTCGTTGCTTCGGAAGTTTTTATATCCGATGACGAATAATGCAATGAACAAGAATATTACACGAAGACCTATGTCTTATTAATGGTATTGATAGAAAATTGGAATTTGTTTGTGACTACAGAACACCAAAAGCCCAAAAGGCATTTCTTCAGAATCTTTGAACGATTAAAATTAAACACAATCGTAGCAAAGATTTGGACTTCTTATGAAGTAAATATTTAAACTATGGAATATATATATATATTTAATAAGTAAATCAATAATTTAAAAGGAACAAACCATTTAAACGGAAGTTCGATATAAGAGCTAAACAATAATATCATACAGATAATCAGAATTAAAATAGGATAGAATAAGAAAAGACGATTCATATTAGTCAGTGGGTAGATGGTAAAGATGACTCGAAGCTCGGGTCGCACCCGAGACGATGCCGTCTTTCCCGTCTCTCTCTGTGTTAACACCATAAGACGAGGAGTGTTCCCTCGCAACAATACATATTTATAGAACACATACTTTGTGACCCAGTGTGAATGTAAGCAGCCTTTTGATATAAAATCATTTATACTGATGAACAATTTTGAGCTAAAATT